>OY720449.1:2572200-2747200 GCA_963082715.1 Harpalus rubripes
AGTTCCTTGCAAAAGATTCTAAATTTCTTGTATGTACATTACCTTTCGACAGTTGTATGTATTTTATACAAATTCCATACAGAAAGTTTTAAGCAAAAACTCAAATATACTACGAATATGTCAATTGACACTGACATCTTTCAATCAGATTTTTTTAAATATAGTAGCAGTAGCTGTTTCTAGCATAAAAAATGGCATAATAAAAAATTTGATGTATCCAGCACATTACCTTCCGTCATTTATATGAGGCATTTACGAAAATTCTACTGGTGAACTGTTACCGGGAAAAGGCTGTTTATCAGGTTATAGCTACCGGAATCGATATTTTATGAACACAAGTGGTAAACAGGGGTAGATCCATAACCTATAAAAAAAATTGAAACAGAAATTTAATGTAGTTAGCAAACTGAGCTCCTACTTTGAACACATTTCCAATTTTAATGCACGCGCTTGGATTTGCATCACTAAATTTTTTTGAGATTAGATTCTTCATGAATCCGGTAGATTTTCGAACACGGTAACTTTTTACCACTCGTGTTTTCGAACACAGTTGGTAGATGCGGTATCTACCGGTAGAATTTTCCTATGCCTATGTATTTTCTATAAAATCCATACAGAAAGCAGCTTGCAAAATATTCTAAATTTCTTGTATGTACATTACCTTTCGACAGTTGTATGTATTTTATACAAATTCCATACAGAAAGTTTCGAGCAAAACGATCCCATATTTCGAGCAAAATTATAACACAAATCTTTCAATCAGGATTTTCTTAATACAGCAGCTGTTTCTAGCATAGCTAGCTAATTTATGAAATCTAATTTCTTTATAATTTTATAAGTCTATATCCATTTAATATGAAGTATAAAATGCAGTCAAATCGTATAGAGAATATAATGTTCTTTAATTATAACCAAAATCTAATCAGCTCTTCATATGGATGCAACGAAGAGGGATACGAAAGAATTATAATTTTTGGAATTGTAATTTTAGAGTTATCGTAGACGAAAATTTTGTTACACACACACACAAACAAACACACACACACACACACACACACACACGCACACACACACATACACACACACACACACACACACACACATACATACACACAAAAAAATACAGACACCATCGTAAAAATAGTAAAATCGTATTCCAGGGTTCTTAAAACGTGCTTATTCATTAAAAACTTACCACCGAATTTTTTGACCAAAGACAATACTTTCCTTACCTAAGGTGACGGAAGGTAATAATCAAACTTCAATGGACAAAAAATTTCAAAATTTTACTTAATAATAATATTTTTAAATGTAATAAATGTAATGACGTACAGACGTCACGACGAAATTAGTCAAAATGGATTCAGAGGTGGTCAAAATGGATATTTCCGCTGAAATCAGAAAACTAAAATTTTTCGCGATTACAATACTTCCTTTACTATGTGTAAGGATATAAGGTTTGCTGTGGCTTCTAATATTTATTATTATTATTATTATTATTATTATTATTATTATTATTATTATTATTATTATTATTATTATTATTATTATTATTATTATTATTATTATTATTATTATTATTATTATTATTATTATTATTATTATTATTATTATTATTATTATTATTATTATTATTATTATTATTATTATTTTACTTAAGGGCTTTAAGCGCTAACCACTTCTGTCATTGCAACCTGTAAGATTTATTGTAACATGGTCCTACCTTAGTTTTTTGGAAGGAGTTCCAAAGTTATCAAGAAGCCAGTTACTGATATAGAAGTCAGTTTCCTGCACTCATTTGTCGCGAATGAATTTATTGAATTGCATATAAAGTTTGATTCACTACAATATTTATTGGAAGTATTAATGTTTAAAATTTTAAAATCAATAGACTACTTCTGCAAGGAAAAACTTTTGTCCCATGTTAAATTGTTATGGCCGGCTGTTCGAAAAACACCCGTTATATTTTATTTTTTAATGAAAAGATAAATTCTTGAAATCTAGCTGAGCAGAGAGTTTCCTTGTATTTTACGAGTAATGGCAGCATAATCTTTTCGTATATACGCAGGTGTTATAATCATACACATGACTGTGACAGGAAGCGGAATTAATTTAGTTCAAATATCACAGACATGTGTCGCAATATTAATGCTAGAACTGCAAATGTCAACGGTTTATAAATGAGTCGGCCTTATGCACAGTTGCACGTACATTACATTAATTAATTTAACTTAAATATTGATAGATTATGTCTTTTAATTTTGATATACGGATACGGATGCTGCATATAGTTCTTCTACTAATTTCCATATTTAATTACTCCGTGACATATTATATAGACACTCGTACATTACATTTATGTAAAGATAAATGAAATTTATACCACTTAACAATGAAGAATATGAGATAATAAATTTTAAGATTAAATATTATAGCTGGAAATATAAGAGACAAGAACGAAAAACATGGTAATAGCTTCAAATATAAAATTTTGATGTGGCCAGCCCATTACCTGCCGTCAGTTCTACATATTTTATACAAATTGCATACAGATAGTTTCTTGCGAAAGGTTCTACATTTCCAATACATTACCTTCCCTCAGTTCTATATATTTTGTGCAAATTCCATACAGCAAGTTTCTTAGAATTGATTCTATATTTGCAGTAATATTATAAAACAAACATACTATGTCAATCGCACTTGACATTGACATCTCTGTATTAGAATTTTTTTTAAATTATAGACCTTTTTTATTCAGATAACCGGGTTACATATGGTTAACCGCACGTAACCGGTGTGAATAAAATATCCCCGGTAACTACAGACGTTTCTGTCAAATTAATTATTTGACATTTGTCAAATATTTATCTTGTTGATAGTGTGGTACATTTAGCAATAGTAACCTGACACGTAACCGCCCAGCATACCGCGGTTACATATTTGACATAACCACAAGTAACTGGTATGCTGAATAAAATTCGGTTACCATGTAACCAGAGAAAACTGGTCAGAATAAAAAACGCCTTATATTAGCTGTTTCCAGTGTTATTACATAGCTGGCTGATTTATGAAATTTAAATTCTTTATAATTTTTTAACTCAATATGTAAGTATAAAATGTAATCAAATCGTATAGAGAATAAAATATTCTTTAATATTTATAATAACATTAAATGTCAAAAAATGATATTTAACAGCGTTTTTTTTAAGAAAAACTGTTAAAATCTTCAAATGAGGGTACTTCCAGTCGACCAATTATAACCAAAAACAAATCAGCTCTTATAGATATAACGCAGAGGAATACGAAAGAATTATAATTTGTAGAATTGCAGTGTTGGGAATTATCGACGGCGAAAAAATCGTGCAATTAACATTATTAGAAAGATCTGTTCTTAGAATAGAATAAATAAATAAAATAAATATATCATCACGGGATATTACTACAGATTTCGTTAATGATGATGACATATTTGTAGCGTGCAGGCGTTTACCAGGCGTCACCTCACGGGTACTCATTGCTGGTGTGGAGAGTGGACCACAGGGATCAATAGAATAGATTCATAACTTATAAACTTTTAAAATTGTACTTAATTAAAAATTTATTTTATAATTTATTTTTCTAATATCTATTATGGCTGGTTTATGATGGATTTATTTTATAAATTTAGATTTACAAATTTAGATTTACAAATTTAGATTTTAAATTTACGATTTATCTTGCTGGTTTATAATGAATTTAATGATATGAAATATGCCCAATCAACTTATATTGGGTCACGTGGTTTGACACAAATGGGATGACAGTTACATGATATTTATCATTTTTATCATAATATTAATAATATACCCATATTTTCAGAATCCATTTGTCAAATGAAAATTAAAATTTTTCAACTGTCACTTGAAACTATCATTTTCCCCACCAAAAATTATTGTTTGAAATACTGTGAAATGATTGGACGCATTTACAAATTTACGTTTAGAATATAAAATATGGTGATATTTTAAATGTAAATTCTAAATCATAAATTTCTTAAATTCATCATGAACCAGTAAAGGCAGATATGTACAATTTATATTTATAAATTTAAATTCGTAAATCTAAATTTGTAAATTAAATCCATCATAAACCAGCCATTATAGAAAAACATTTTACCGGTTTCAGGATATTATTCCCTTGTTTACATGTACAAAAGTAGGCTGGTAACTAAGTAATAACTGTATCTGTATGGAAATATTATTACCATACTTGTCAACAATGGTCTACAAAATGAAAATAAAATGAAAATATAATGCAATGCATTTTTGATGAGATGTCCCACTTCTATATTTATGCACTGTGCCCATAGCATCCGTTCAACAAACGCATAGTAACACAATTTGATGGCGATAACTTTCAAAATATATATTAAAAATAATCACTGAACAAATATTAAAAATACAGATTTACAGCTTCGGCAGCCTCTGCTGTAAATATGGTATTTTAGTGCCTAGTTAAACAAATAACTATTTGTACATGACGATAAAATTTAATTGTCGAATCGAAAAAGTAATTCACTCGCTATAAATCGGTAGGCAGTGAATCAAAACTTTCCACTAGTCGATAAAATAGAATTTTAACATGTTATACAAAAAATAACTATTGTTATAGTATCATATAACCAAAGCAGTATTTACCAGATTTCAGAATTCAAAAAAAGAATTTGAAAAAATCTATTACCTTACGAGAATAAGAGAACTATAATGAAAATCAATATACTTTTTATACTCTCAATGTAGTTGTGTAGTTTCGTTATAAATTGTTAATTAAATTGGAACAGCTCTCGTAAACAATCTAATGATATTGTGTGCTCTATCTTTCTGAAAATGTATACATTGAGAATGGAAGTGTCATTTCTTCGTTTGTAAATTCGTTAGCTACTTTGTGAGATCTGTATTTCCTTACCGTAATTCAATTTAGACCAGGTAGATTTACTAATTAGCAAAGGAGAAAAGATAAAACAAATCTGAAGGTAAAACAGAATAAAAGCACCATCAAGTTTTTATTGACGAAATAAAACCAAGACTTCGTTTCTAACAAGACAGTTTCGCTTTGTCTCAATTCTTCATTTACAACAAGTAAAAGTTGAAACTGCATGAAATGACACAATGAATTGCTTTGGGCGCCCTCGACAAATTAAAATTTCATAGCGTGTAGTTTGTTTGCGTAGTGTAAACTTTGTGTAGTTTAAACCAATATTCTCGCAAAGGTCTCCATGCATATGCAACAAACATAAACAACTGCACTATTGCAGATTTTTCCGTTCTGGGGGAAAATACATGTTTATTTTGCAGAAAGAGTTAAAAACGAAAGCAATATTAAACGGTGAATATTGCATTTTAAATTAAGTACACTATATAATACACGTTCGAGTATGCTCGTATCTCCAATCTATTAACCTATAATATACATTTTTTATTAGAAATAAATATAAAACAAACTTTCAGTTTGTTGGTTCTAATTCTTAGTACAAAAAATCTGATGTGGCCAGCACATTACCTTCCGCCAGTTCGATATATTTTGTATAAATTCCATACAAAAAGTTTTTTGCACAAGATTCCACATTTCAACTACATAACCTTCTGTAACCGTAAAAACACATTGCTCCTAATCAATTGTTTAAAAGAAGAAAGATCTAAAGTTCGGATTTGTACGAAGTAAAGGAAGTATTGTAATCGCGAAAAATTTCGGTTTTGAGATTTCAACGGAAATATCCATTTTGACCATCCCTGAATCCATTCTGACTAATTTCGTCGTGAAGTCTGTATGTACGTACGTACGTATCTCGCATAACTCAAAAACGGTAAGCCGTAGAAAGTTGAAATTTTGTATTTAGGCCTTCTATAACATCTAGTTGTGCACCTCCCTTTTTGGTCATTACATAATTTCCAGAAATGGTACTTTATTTGAAGCTTATAATAGATTTAATGAAAAACTATATTACGAGTAAAATATAATCCAAAACGTTTCAAAGTTGGTATATACGACTTTTATATCAATTGGAATAACATAGCAGATTTTGGTTAAAACAGGCTAACCGGAAGTGATATATTACCTGAAGTTGTTAACAATTTTTCTTGAATAAAATGGTTTCATTTTGATTTTAGAAATAAATGTTTCAAATTGGTGTTTTAGAGAATTAGACTCTGCGTCTAGCACACCAAGTATTATTAAATTAGCCCTTTTGTATAAGCGAGATATGTAAATTTGGGTCTATACTTCATCTTCTTATTGGTCTTGCGTACAAGGAAGTCGTGTGGTGTCCACATCAGATTTTTTTATATTGGTTTAGACTCTACACCAATATAAAAAAATCTGATGTGGACACCACACGACTTCCTTGTACGCAAGACGAACATGAAATACTCGTATAGACCCAATTATAAAATTGCCGTAATTTAACATAACAATTTTTTAAATACTTTTTTGTCCTAATCCATAGCAAGCTTTATTACAAAAACCAAAAAGTATATAATTTTTAAATTTACATATCGCGCTTATATAAAGGGCTAATTTAACAATATTGGATGTGCTAGACGCAGAATTTAATTCTCTAAAACTATTATTTGACGCATTTATTTCTAAAATCAAAATAAAACCATTTTATTCAAGAAAAACGGTTAATAACTTCAGGTAATATATCACTTCCGGTTAGTCTATTTTAACCAAAATCTACTATGTTATTCCCATTGACATAAAAATTATATATACCAAATTTGAAATGTTTTGGATATTAGTTTTTCATGAAAATCTATTATAGGCTTCAAGTAAAATTCCGCTTCTGGAAATTATGTAATGACTAAAAAGAGAGGTGCACAAATAGATGTTATAGCAGTCCTAAATACAAAATTTCTACTTTCTACGGCTTACCGTTTTTGAATTATGCGAGATACGCACGTAAAGATGTCACGACGAAATTGGACAAAATGGATTCAGGGATGGCCAAAATGGATATTTCCGTTGAAATCTAACAACCGAAATTTTTGCGATTACAATACTTCCTTTACTTTGTACAAGGAAGTAAAAATATGATTAATTAGCGAACAATATATTTACAAATTTTTGTGACGTCACCCAGTGACATAGCTAGCTGCATAAATAATAAAATATTACTATAAACACGATTTTTAATCAAATATAATTGAGGATGTTTCTACGGCTTACCGTTTTTGAGTTATGCGAGATATGTACGTACGTACAGACGTCGCAACGAAATTAGTCAAAATGGATTCAGGGATGGTCAAAATGGATATTTCCGTTGAAATCTAAAAAACGAAATTTTTCGCGATTACAATACTTCCTTTACTCTGTACAAGGAAGTAAAAAGTACATTCCCTTCTGTCACTTCTATGTATTTTGTACAAATTCCATACAGAAAGTTTCAAGTACCTAAGAGATTCTATATTTCCAGTAAAATTATAACTCAAACATGTCAATTGCACTTGACACTGACATCTGTCAATCATCATTTTCTTAATATAGTAGCAGTTTCCATGATTATAGCGTAGCTAGTTGCTTCATGAAATTTAATTTCTTCATAATTTTTTAACTTTATATCCATTGAATTTGAAGTATAACCAAATCAAATAGAGAATAAAATATTCTTTAATATTTATAATAACATTAAACATGGAAAAATGATATTTAACTGTGTTTTTTCGAGAAAAAACTGTTAAAATCTTAAAATTAGGGTACTTTCGGTTGACCAATTATAACCAAAATCTAATCATCTCTTCACATGAATGTAAAGAAAAGGAATACGAAAGAATTATAATTTTTTGAATTATAGTATTTGAGTTATCGGATTCGAAAATATAGTCACACACACATACACACATACATACATACATACAGACATACATACATACATACATACATACATACATACATACATACATACATACATACATACCTACATAGATACATGCATACAGACATCATCGTAAAAATAGTAAAATTTTATTCTAGGGACTTTAAATCGTGCTTATTCATCAAAAACTCACCACCGAATTTTTTGACCAAAGACAATACCTTCCTTACCTAAAAAAATGACGGAACCACTAAATTTATTAATGTTATGACATACGTCAAATCAGCTTAAAATAGCTATTTGTGTATTAAGAGCACAAAATGGGACATTGTCGATTGAGAGCTTGTTGCCGCGCGACGCAGGAGCGAGGCATTCTCTCGAAATCGACAATGTCCATTTGCGCTCGAAACACACACAAGATTTTTTCTTCCGGTGCCACCATAACAAAAATTTATTTTTTATTTATTTTTATTTATCGGTATTTTCCATTCTTCTTGAGCTATTACTTCAATCTAATCTAAGCATTTTATACTTTCGTTTTTGTAAATGAATGCCCTATTTTATTTTCACAGCAGTGCGGCATTTTGTTTGGTTATGTAACATACCGACAAAGCAGTTATATGTCAGATAGACTTGTTAAGTGGGGAATGTGTAACTACAGTGTCATTAATTCCTGACTAAACGTTTCCATTAAGAATGTAGCCAAGTAACATTTCTCAACATTATATAGTTAGAAATTTGGACAGCGAGCGTTTTTTCTACTTTGTCGCTCTAGAGCGGCAAAGTGACATTTTGCGTTGACAAAAGAGAGCGCAAATGGCTACTTTGTATATAGACTGTAGAAAAAATATATTTCTGATACGTTTGGAATATTGACAGATATCAATGAGGATGGGAAAACGTTTATATACGCAAGTAAAATATGTAATAATTAAATATCTTACATTTCAGACAATGTTTCAGAGTCTAAATGGGGAGAACTACCACCAAAAGTTCATATAGATAAATCAAAACCTTCTACGTCTCGCAATTTTAAAAATCACACACAAAATTTGATATTAACACTGCAATATAAAAAAAACACTGATTTCTTTCAAATGAGATTCATTGAATAAATTTGAACTAGGCGGTACTTTCTGTTCTAACAGGTCTGTGCGTTTATTGCAGCATTGAGTCGTGTTTAAATTTAGTTGATCGGTATTTTTGTCTGTGTAAACAACATTTGCAATGTGTTTAAATGTTATTAACTATTTCTATTGTTAATGATAGTATTTTTAGTGTATGTTAAGTGTAAATAATATTGTAAGGTTCATTGTTAGTCGTAGTAACAATTACATAGTGCAATACCAGTCTGAAATTGATGAAGTAGCAGTTATTGTAAGTCACTTTGTTTGTTACTAATTAGTAATTATTCTGTTTTAGTGTATTGTTATTAATATGTGTTTACTGATAAATTTTAATATTTTATGTGTATTAATAAACATATACAAATAGATATCTATCCAAAAACGTAATAATATCTATATATATATATATATATATATATATATATATATATATATATATATATATATATATATATATATATATATATATATATATATACCGTGTATCTACTTTTTTTATGGACCCTAGAAGATACAATGGTAAAATTTTCATATGGCTGTAAATTCTGCCCTATTAATTTTAGAACTAAAGTGTAAACAAAAAATGTTCAGAATTAAATACTGCATCAAATTAGCCTAAATTGTTGATATAATAGGTTCTTGCCATGAGAAAAACATAAAATAAAATATCAGTCTTTAAGCTTTTTACAGAGTGCCATGCAAGACAAAATATGCAATTTGACAGATAAAAGTTTATTAATTGATATTTAATTGATAATATTAGGCGATTTCGGGCGACATACCCGTTCACTTCTTAGGATCAGTTACGGTCACTTGCGGTATGCTATGGTCAGTGGTGGCGCCAAAAATCAGTGGTTCACTTGTTGACACCGTGCTTGGAGGTTATGTATATTCTGCGACATTTAATACTGTCAAAAATAGTGTCTGACAATTAAAATGCATTAACGGAGAAAGATAGTTTTTTCCATATTTGTCCAAAAAAGAGTCAACGAAAATAATGTCACTCTGTTTGACATAAGACCACGACTTCGACTGTTTTGACTTTTGACATTTCAAAAAAATACATGATAAAAAGAGATAGAAATAGTGAACAGAGAGCTGACCCGACTAGCAAACCCGTTCAGCTGTGAGCACTGATCCAAGCATACCGGGTATGTTGTTCCTAGCGCCCGAATGTGTGAACGCAACATACCGCAAGTGAACGGTTGTCGTCCGAAATCGCCTATTGTTCCATTGGTTTTTTTCCGAGATGACAAATGTATCCATGCATACTAATAAATAATTTAATGAATTCAATAATTTTAAAACTTTATGACAGATGTCATCTGCCAAATTCAAGCAATACAACTGTTTAAAATTTTGTGATAGTGCTGATGGCACTCTGTAAGTAGCTAAAAATTATTACTTTTATTTTGCCTTTCTTTCGCAGACGAAACGCATGCAAACAATAATCTTAGACTTTTTAGATGCAGTTTTTAATTCTGAACATTTTTACCTTCCGTCACCTTTAGGTAAGGAAGGTATAGTCTTTGGTCAAAAAATTCGATGATGAGTTTTTAATCAATAAGCACGTTTTAGGGTCCCTAGAATACGAATTTACTATTTTTACGATGATGTCTGTCTGTATGTGTGTGTGTGTGTGTGTGTGTGTGTGTGTGTGTGTGTGTGTGTGTGTGGATGTGTGTGTGTGTGTGGATGTGTGTGTGTGTGTGGATGTGTGTGTGTAACAAAATTTTCGTCTGCGATAACTCTAATACTACAGTTTCAAAAATTATAATTTTTTCGTATACTTCTTCGTTACATCCATATGAAGAGCTGATTAGATTTTGATTACAATTGGTCAACCGGAAGTACCACCATTTGAAGATTTTAACAGTTTTTCTTGAAAAAACTATGTTAAATATCATTTTTTCACATTTAATGTTATTATAAATATTAAGGAATATTTTATTCTCTATACGATTTGACTGCATTTTATACTTAATATTAAATAGATATAGAGTTAAAAAATTATAAAGAAATTAAATTTCATAAAGTAGCTATAGCTATGAAAACAGCTACTATTTTAAGAAAATTCTGATTGAAAGATGTCAGTGTCAAGTGAAATTGACATAGAGTGTGTCTTATAATTTTACTGGAAATATAGGATCTTTTGCTTTCTGTATGCGGAATTTGTATAAAATACATACAACTGCTTTAAGGTAATGTACAAGAAATAATAATAAATCTTTTATTTCTGCAGATACATTACACTGTATATAGAAAACGTCACAAAATAATAATTTAAGACATAAATTTTCTGTATGAAATTTGCATAAAATACATGCAGCTGCCGGAAGGTAATGTACAAGAAAGAGAATATTTAGCAAGGAACTTTCCGTATGAAATTTGTACAAAATACATAGAACTGACGGAAGGTAATGTGCTGGTCACATCAGATTTTTTTGTATTTACACTGTTGTTCTAAAATTAATAGGGCAGAATTTACAGCATTATGAAAATTTTACCATTGTATTTCCTATGGTCCACAAAAAAGTAGACACACGGTATATCAGTGGTAATATTATTTTAAATCATACAAAATCTATAAATAATAAAATAGAACTTATTTAATTACGTAATCAGTGAACTATTATCATAGAATGCAGAAACAAAGCCGTAATATGTATGTAGGTAATTAATCAAAGGTTGATACAGCACATATTATGCACAATAAAATGTACCGTAGGCTATGAATAGCACACAATATCATTAGTAGAAGCTATTGAGATTGCGATTGGCCATTCTCCAGGCATCTTCACACAGAGTTCAACATCGACAATAACATTGTCACGGTATCACAAATCAATCAGATATTGCTGTGATGAACATGTTCGTGTTCATGTGTGACTGGTTCAATCAAGGTAGCTTTAATCAACACCATTCATGATCTCATCGTCTTATAATTCAATTATTTCACCGTATTCCAACAATATTCATTGTACAAACTTACTATGCAAACAATTCTGCATTATACTTTGAAATTAGTTCTGCCGAGAGCCGTAGTATCGAATAACAAAATGTTTAACGTATAATAACAAAAGTTTTGGCAAAAAATTCAATGCTTAAGCCCGGTATTTTCATCTCTGATTAAACTGTCTGTTAACATAACTGTCAGTTAAAAGATAAATATAGCTTCTATATTATAGCATAAGTTGTAAATACTACAAATGCATTAATCATTCGATTCGAAATTTAAGTTTAAATGAAAATAGCGGGCCATAGTTATCTATCAAATAAACTTACTAAATCGCCACTAAAAACAAATAAAAGCATTTTTAGTATTCTTAGGTCACAAATTACTTCTATCACTAAGATTTTGAGTAAATACTAACTGGAATAACACTGAATAATATAACCTTGCAAAGATCTCCAGCAGTTAAAGATCTAGGAGTCAAATTTGACCCTACATTATCATTTGTGCCTCATGTTCGTGATGTTTACAACTCGGCTATGCGTATGTTGGGTTTCGTAATCAGGAATACACAAGATTTTAATACTATATCTGCTATTTTTACACTGTTTTATTCTTTCATTAGATCCAAATTGGATTATTCCAGCATAATTTGGAATCCTGTTTACGAAACTCACCAAGATCTGCTGGAAACAGTTCAATAAAAATTTCTTAAATTTATTTATTTTAAAATCAATAAATACCACCCTGAGAAACATATGCCTTATTTAGCCTTATTACGCATATTCAATGTAAAGAGCCTTTTGGAACACCGTGAAAACACTCTTATTCTTCATCTTTTTAGTCTAATTAATAATAGAATCGATGATCCCCGCTGTTTTGCTCTACCCCATGCCCCCTCTATATCTACTCGCTTCTCCTCCACTTTTTATCTCCATTTCTCCCGTACCAATCTGCTCATGTCTTCCCCACTTTTCCGTATGTGTGCTCTTTACAATAAGAAATTCTCCGATTTAGAAATATTTCGTTTGAATTAAAAACTTTTGCGCAATACTTTGAACTCGTAATGTTTTGTTATTTTCTTATCTTGTTTTGTATATTTTGTACCACTATCTGTTTTGGGCTCATCCTGTAGGATAGTTTTTACTAAGTAAATAAATTTACTAAATAAATAAATTAGAAGTATTGTAAATTACCAAAAAAGGCAAAAATACTTCAAATACGGCTGTGCAACTAGAAAGAATATCGAGGTTATGAAGATTTTCGCAAAATCTGTTAGAAATTTGTTACTATTAAGAAAACTTGATATTTTGTCTGTAACTTTTTATTTTTTTTTCAATATTATTGTTCTTATATCTGTGGCAAAGTTCTAAAATTGTTGATTATTGGTTAATATTGAAGTGAATTTTTCGAATAAAGATAATATGTATATATATAAATATATCATCACGGCATGATACCCATTGCCGGGTGTGCCAATCTGCTTTGTACGCATATTTCGGAAATAATAACATTAATATTACCGAAAAACAGAATGAATTATATCTGTCAATTTTAGAAGACGACTATGCGTTAATAAGTAATACCATCAACGTTTCGGCGGAAATGCGGCCTCCAACTCAGTCCTGCCCCTCGTAATTCTCTGCCGTTGACATCTTTCAACATTCCAAACTACCGTCTACCCTTTCTCCCATGCATTTTCCCTTCAATTATAATTTTCTGTAGATAATCTCTCCTTAAAGTATATAGAACACAATTGACTTTCCTCTGTCTTATTTCACTCATAATTCTCTCTTCTCCACGTCATTCTTTTTCTCCTTCTTCCTCAAGGTCCATGTTTCGCACCCAAATAACACAATACTCTATATGAAGTATTTTGCAAATCTTTTTCATAATTTTATGTTGATGCGCATTGCTGTTTGTAGTTCCGAAATTTTAGTGAGACTGTCTTTCCGTGGGCAATCTCTTGTTTACTATACTTCCAACTTCCTGATACGTTAGCGGATCCTGCCTTCTTAACTATCTTTATTACTTTTGATTTCTTTATGCTTATTTTCCAAATTCGTCCTAATTTATAGGGAATTATAACAGATTTCAAATTTCATGTAAACTACTGTTTTTGTAAAAAAAAAAGTAACTGAAATGACTTTTATTATAAGAATTTACTTATTCTCATCATTTTCTAAGAAAATACCAAATAAAAAATTTATCATTGTTGCTCATTTACTTTTATTAAAAATAATCTGTAAGCTTAGGACAAAGGTTTCTCACCATACGAGAACTATAAGCGTTAACAAATTTTCTGTAAGGTACCTATAGATGTGATTAGAATTGCAATTTGATCGGAAGATGTTACAGGCCTTACAGATTTGCTTACAGGTCTTACAGATTTACTCAGAATTGGACTAAAAGTTTCATTACAAACTTTTGTGACATGCATTACAAAATGAATATTCATTTGTTTATAATTCCGTATCTCAACAAATTACAAATTCATTAAAACCCTTTTATCACCTATGTAGTTTAAAATTGGTTATAGAATTGCCATCGTATATTAAAATAAATGCTTTTGTTTGAAGTCTTTCTAACTTGTCTACTAAATTCAAACAAGTAAATTACAGTGACTGTAAATTTAACAAAACACAATCTTCTTCAATATTTACCTGCAAATTCATCCATGTAGATTTTTCAAAGAAGCTATTTCAAAGAGATAACAAGTTGGAGATCGAATTTCAAAAGGAATTTCGAATATTTGCATGTGAAAATCGTTTGCAATTTGTATAACGTCTATTGGTTCTCTTAAGTATGCTACAGCGAAGAATATTTCTATATAAATATATCATTAAAACAGACATAACTACTTGAAGATTCTTTTTAAAGGTTACAGATGTTTTCGTATTTAAACTTTACAAACACACAAAAATTGCAAAAAGCGCATACAAATCTGTTTGATATCAAAATTGGAAACAGAAATACGAACGTATTTAGAAATAATTGAGGTTGACTAATAATTCTAATTAAAGTTGTGTATAGAAACTCCGTACATGTAATCACACTCCAAAGTAGCATGTTACTACACTCGCTTTAAACGTAATAGTCACTTGACAAAATTTTCCCATTGGAATTTAATTCCATTAGTAATCAAAGGCCTTCGCAGGAACTGAGGTTCTGACCACATCAGGATGAATTGGTTATACGTTATAATACTTACCAACTCAACAGCACTTCAAGCCAGGCACACAAGAGCTGTCCCTTTAAATGTAATTTCTGTTTAAAATAAATGCATTAGATCTGTATGTTACGGACAAAGCTCGGAGTATCGAGATATCTAGGATTACCTTGAGCCTAGATAATGCTAGAAGTATCGATGGATTTTAAAGCCAAACATCGTTTTAAATTTATTACGTTTATAGATATTTTACATAAACCTTAGAGTATTATTTATAGTTATAAATTAGCATTACAATTAGTCATTTGGCTTTTAGATGATATAGAAGTATAGCAAAAGCTATTCCAAACAAACACCAAATTCAACTTTATGTGATATGTGGCAAAGCCAGTGCAGAACAATAACAAATAAATAAACGTTTTATAAACTCTTCTAAATTATGGTTTCAAAACTAACATTTCAACTTTGTTATCTTTGTAAGACAAAATCTGTATAAAAATAATTATCATTTTTACCTCCCGTCATACCGTAGGTAAGGGAGGGTAATGTAATCGTGCCAAAAATTAGACGGTGAGTTTTCAATAAATAAGCACGAATTAGGGTCCCTACAACACGTTTTTACTATTTTTACGATGTGTGTGTGTGTATGTATGTGCGTGCGTGCGTGCGTGTGTGTGTGTTGTGTGTGTGTGTGTGTGACGGTTTTTTCGTCCACGATAACTCCTATAAGAAACTTCCAAATATATCTTTTTTCCGTATTTAAGCTTCCTGCATTCATATAACGAGTTAATTAGATTTTGGGTAAAATTGGATAAATGGAAGTGATACTTTACTTGAAGCCCATAACAGTTTTAATGAAAAACTATATTAAAATATAATCCAAAACTTTTCAATTTTAGTATTTAAGACTTATATCCTGGAAAACAACATATTAGATTCTGGCTACAATTAATCAACCAGAAGTGATACTTTACTTGAAGCTCTGAGTAGATTCTAGTGAAAAGCATATTATGATATACTCCAAATCTTGTCAAATTTAGTATTTACGACTTTTATATGAAGGGCAATAAAATATTATATTTTGGATATAATTGATAAACCGGAAGTGATACTTTATTTGAAGCTCTGAACAGATTTTCGTGAAAAATAAATTGATACAATCCAAAACTTTTCAAATTTGGTATTTAAGACTTGTATATTAATGAAAACGACATATTAGATGTTTATAAAATGGATAAACCGGAAGTACTACTTTACAGAAAGCTATAAATAGATTTTCTTGAAAAAATATATTAAATCATGATTTAAAACTTCTCAAATTTGGTATTTAAAACACGTGTATAATTTGAAAAAAACATTACATTTTGACTATACCTATATGATAAACCGGAAGTGGTACTTAATTTGGAGCTCTTAACAGATTTTCAAGGAAAACCATAATAAAATATAATCTTAATTTTGGTATTACAGACTTTTCTATTTATTGGAACAACAAAATAGATTTTGTTTATAAACGATCAACTGGAAGTTATACTTTACTTAAAGCTCATTGCTATTTCAAACATGGAATTGACGGGAGGTCATGTGTTGGCCACATCAGATTTTTTTCTTTAAGTAAAAGTTTCCAATTAATTTTAGACAAATATGTTTCAGATAAAACTTGTAGATAATTAACTTCTCCCCCTAAATTACTTCTACTACATATTTAATTTTGCAAGTTTAGTAACCTGTAAAACTGAATTCGTAATTTTATAAATATTGCTTATATGGATTTTAAACAAAATTACAAAAGAATGCATATCGTTTGAACATATTCAGGAAGCCATGCTCGACTAAGTTCTAATCCTATATTATATATGTTATAATTTGTTAGCTTCGTTACTTGTTGCTATGTTTTGTTATTATTTATTTAAACGTTGGGTATTTAATAAAAATACAGAACATTAACGTCAACGTTGTATTACTCTCGTATTACAAATTCTGAAAGATTTTTTAATGAGATAAAACCAGCTATGAATAAAACATACTGCACTATATTTCGACTATAAGTTCTAACAAAAACTTCTGTAATTACGGTGATACATGAAAAGTTTCAACCAGTTTTCTTAATTTAATTCAGTGATGGTTCCTGCATAAAACATGAAAGTAATAAGTATTTGTAAGTACCCTTCCTTACTTACCTCAAAATTTCTTGTTACTCGTAAAGCTTTCATCTTTATGTCGGTAGCACCCTCGAAAACTACGGTCGTCCTTACACAGCAGTACAAAGTGCCTTCTCCGGCCTTCCTTGGAAATACTGCTCCTGCTCCGTAGCATCTTCGCTGCTGTCGGTGACTGTTTTGTGAGTTTTGTTCGCCTTGCCCAGCTGCAATTTATATTTGAGTGGATAATATAAATTGGTTTCTGGTCTTGCAGGAAAAATAGAAGGATTGCGGCAGGATACAACTTCTATTCTTCCTCTGTTGTTTTAATGAAATGGAGAAGGAACTTAGATGGGTGTAAACTTTTCATGCGAAATTTTCAAATTAAAACGAATTTTAAAATTGAAATAAAAATATTCAAATATAATTATAAGAATATATAAATGTATTGTAACATGGGACACCCGCCGTCGCCGCCACTGTAAGCGAGTGTCTATTTATAGCGGTGACGTAATCGCGCTAGTACCCGGCCGATGTAAACAGACTGGTCGCGACGTGTTTAATTACTTCCGGTCGCCTGAACCTTTTGTGTTCATTGTTATTATGTGTTCGAATATTCTAGACTGTTCTAGAAAATAATGGCAGCTGTATATAAGGGACGTAGCTATGCTCGAGAGACAGTTAGTTAGTTACATGGAGAGACATAGAGATGTTCATATAGACTGTTAGTGAGTTTGAGAAGCACAGCAGTATCGTGGTGTGGTGAGCGTATGCAGTTGGTGTCGAGTAGGTACTCGGGAAGTTACTGGTATATTGGGATAGCTGTGGATGTGAATACTCGGTAGTGTTGACGAGTATTAGGAAGCTGTAGTGTACGAGGACACTAACGGCGAGTCTGGAAGTTACTGGTATATTGAGATAGCTGTGAAAGTGAATACGCGGCAGTGTGGACGAGTATTGTGAAGCTAGGTATATAAGGACAGTACCAGCGAGTTGGAGTGGATACTCGGCATTGGTGTTGAAGAATTGTGGCATACAGATAGTTGGTGGTACTGAGGCTGTGGAAGAGAGAGAGTTACATAAATAAATAAACAGAGTGTTGTGAAAGAGGTGACTTCTGTCCGAGCAGTTGAATATACAGACGCTGTTGAGTCAGTTGAGTATATAGACGCTGTGGAGGTCGGTAGGCGGACAGTTGAACGTGATATAAGTATATAGTGAAATAAGTAGTAATATCGTGGAAATAAATAGTAGTGTTAATTGGTTAAATAAATAGAATTAGTATTATATAGTTAATTATAGTTTTAATCTTAATTGGTTTTTAATAATTGTTTAATATAATTAATAGTAACTTTATAGTTTAATAAACACTTAATTTTAATTAATAATAATTGTCTAATATTTACACTTCACCCAGGTAAATAAAAAAAAACGTTACAATACATACATAGATACATACATACATAAAATCACGCATTTCGCACTTAGTGGGTTAGCACAAACCCGAAACAATAATAATAAAAATCTGGTGAGGTCAACATAATACCTCCCGCCATTTACAGCCGGAGTCACAAAAAGATTAAGACCCATATTCTCACCTCTTTGAAGTTGTACTACTTCCGAAAAATCGCTACTTCAACAGTCAAATGTCATCTTTAATGTTAAAAATTAAAGAAATGAAAATAAATTAAATTATAAGTTGCATTTATTTCAAATATTATAGGTTTGATTTACAAAAATATAAAACCTATTCTTGTCTAATAATAAAATTTAAAAAATCGAAATAGCGCTACTTCGGAAGTAGCGTTACTTCAAGAGGTGAAAATACAGGCCTAAGTTTTTTGGATTAACAAATTTTATTCTAATTTTGACAGTTTATAACTAAATATGTAAGTATGTATATTTAAATTAATAAAAATTAAATAGCGGGAGGTTTGGTGTTGGCCACATCAGATTTTTGGGTATGAGGAAAGTGTTATTTAAAAAAGGGTCGAAATTTTTAAAAAATTAAAAATTCTGAAAATTTGTATTTAAGTAGTTTGAAGGGTGTAGATTTAAGATTTTAAAACCACGGGTCGATATCTCTTTTCGTGTCCGAGATATTCGTCCTCAAAACTTTGCTCAAAGATGCTCATTTTTGGGTCATATCCCGAAAATGGTCAATTATACACCGCTGGCAATATCACCATAAGATTCTACGAGCAAAAGTACATAAGTATACCAATTTTCATAATTTTTGAACAACTATTACAATCTCCAGAAGGAAAAGTCTGAAAATGGCCAAAAATCGCAAAAAATCTAAGGTGTACCCCTTGCGATTTTTTGAGTTTTCGTCAATTTTAAGGAATGTTTAATAATTAATGTATCCGTTGGAATATTTTAATGAAAATTGGTATACTTATGTTTTTTGGTACGAGGAATTTACTGGTGAGGTCGTTGAAGGTGTACCGCACACCCAATTTTGGGTATGAGGGTGGTATTTTTTTAAAAAGGGTGGAAATTTTGAAAAAATTAAAAATTCTGAAAATTTGTATTTAAGTAATTTGAAGGATGTAGATTTAAGATTTTAAAACCACAGGTCGATATCTCTTTTAGTGTCCGAGATATTCGTCCTCAAAAGTTTGCTCAAAGATGCCCATTTTTGGGTCATATCCCAAAAATGGTCAATTATACACCGCTGGCAATATCACCATAAGATTCTACGAGCAAAAGTACATAAGCATACCAATTTTCATAATTTTTGAACAACTATTACAATCTCCAGAAGAAAAAGTCTGAAAATGGCCAAAAATCGCAAAAAATCTAAGGTTGCGATTTTTTCAGTTTTTGACAATTTTAAGGAATGTTTAATAATAAATGTATCCGTTGGAATATTTTGATGAAAATTGGTATACTTATGTTTTTTGGTACGAGGAATTTACTGGTGATATCGTTGAAGGTGTACCGCACACCCATTTTTGGGTATGAGGGTGATGTTGTTTAAAAAAGGGTCGAAATTTTTTAAAAATTTAAAATTCTGAAAATTTGTATTTAATTAGTTTGAAGGGTGTAGATTTAAGATTTTAAAACCGCAGGTCGATATCTCTTATCTTTTTCGAGATATTCGATATTTTTTACAAAAATGTGAATACACCCTTTCTCTCGGTTATTATTGCAGATACACATAGGTATTGCTTATTGAATTGTGTGAAAATTGTAATTATGGAACTTGAATGAAAAAACTTCTCTTCGCTTCGCTTCGGTCGCTGAAGTGCGCGTTGGCCTTAACTCGACTGTTTGTAGAAGGCTAGACTAGCGCTCGAGCCTCTTAGCTAGGCGTGACGTATAGAGCAGGGATAAACATTCAGGCCTGTATTCTCGTATGGCCTCGCATATAGCCAATTAGAATCGGTCCCCTGGTCTTCGTTATCACTAAACGGGACTATTGTATACTCTTCCTACATTACATAGTTTTAAAATTCATGAAGACCACGATTGTACAGAGTAGAGACAAATGTAGCTTAGTTAAAACTTTGTTTCCGTGGTAATTGTCTTCTCAATATTCACCGAGTAACTAATGAAGAAGTATGGGATTACATTTCAAATTAATATCCAAGAATTCTCATTTAACAATTTCCGAACAAGTTCATTAAGTTAAACTTGTTATAATAAACAAGAACAATTTAAAACCCATCAAAAAAGCAATCCAAAGCGTAGAGCGTGGTAGTTTCTCTGTATGGATAGAACCAGGGACGGCGTCACAGGGTGCGATGTGTGCGTCGCACACGGGCGACACTTGGTCAGGGCCGACACGGCGAGCAAAATTGTAATAAGACTTAAGACATTGGGATCTTGTAAACTATAAGAGATATTAAGTCGATTAAATTAGGGCAAAGTTGCCCCATTAGTACATTTTAAAGATGTTTTTGTTTTTCTCGAAAAATGCATACAAATGGTTACTGTACAAAACTCTAAATGGCGTGATTTAGTACCTCGTTTAGTACCAAAACCGTCAAAGAGACGTGTCTTAACATTCGGGATCGTTGTTAAAAATTCAAAACCCGACACGAACGCGGGACCGTAGTTGAATAGCTTACTAAGGTTACTTGTATAGTACTCCAAAGAGAACAACAATAACCTCACCTAACGCATAATACTTTGCCCGCGTTTTCGAAGCCTGAGTTTGGTTAGGTTGGGTAATGTTGGTGTATATTTAGAGAAATTGCGAAAACCATGTCAATTTGGGATCTTAATTTTTTGAACACGGTCCCGCGTTTGGTACTCTAGCCACTTCCTTTTATATTCACAAATATCTTCCAAATATGAAATTATACGGAATTTTGGTTTGCACGTCTTTAAGGACCCTTTTTTATTTTCCTTCAAACGACGATGCTCAGATTTTTTTTATCACTTTTCCATAGTGGCAAAATTATGCCATTGAAAGAGAGTTTATTTTAGCTTTCCAACGATGTATCTATGTTTCAAGCAGAAATTGCAGGAATTATTAATTTTATAGGGTAAAAACAATTATTGTGGTTTATTTAAAATATATAGTAATTATGAAAAAGTACACAGCCTGTTCAAGTTAACGTGTTTACATAATGGTTTCCCCATTAGAACACCATTTTAGTGGTGTCGTTATTTGAGAAAAAATGCGTAGGTCACTAGATATATAGACAAAAATGTAAATTTTGCAGTTTTTTACCTCTCGCTAAGAGAGTATATATTGTATTCATGCTAAAAATCGCATATCCAGATTTTAATGAATAAGCACGTTTTAAGGTCCCTAGTATCCGATTATAACATTTTTACGATGATGTCCGTATGTGTGTGTGTGTGTGTGTGTGTGGGGATGTGTGTGAGTGTGTGTGTGTGTAGATGTTGGGTTCACTATATCTCAAATACTATGAGACTTAAAACATTTTTAACTACGGATTCCTCAATCTAACAATAATGGGAAGAGTCCAGTCAGTTTTGGTAACAATTGGACAACCGGAAGTAGTAGTTACAAGAAAAAAATCGTCTAAATATTATTTATCGAAAATTTATGTAAATACTTATATTAAAGAACGTTAAATTCTTTATTCGATAAATATAAATTCATTATTATATCTTCTATAGATTTAGAGATAAAGAAAGGCATATAAAATAATTTGATGTAAAAAATCTCAGATCAAACTACTACAAGGCAAGAAATTCAAATGTTTCTAATTGACATATAAATGTCACTGTCAAAAATATTTGTATGCCTCTGTCAAAAATATTTGTATATTATTATGAAGATTATGAAAATAAAAAAAATTCAACAACGCAAAAGATATACGTAAAAAAGAATATAAAAGGAATTTGCGAAAAAATGACGAATATAAAGAAAAAGAAAAGGAAAGTAGAAAAAGTAAATTTCAGGATATTGAATATAAAGAAAATGTAAGTATTGTACACAATTTATTTTAAAATATCCCATAGATTTTGCAAATATATGTGAGAATTATTTTGTAGTGAGACATGAATATATGTACTTGTATTTAAAAATATTTCTCGTTTTATGCGTACAACCAGGTAAAATATCTGGCGAGAGGTTATGTGTTGGCCACATCAGATTTTTTTCTTTCCAAATGTGAAATAGTACTAGATATTAGTTTGCATCGTTTTCGGCCACTTTTTGCTGTTATTTCGAATGGCGATGCTTATTTTTTTTATAATTGTTGATGTTGGGATGGGGGGGGGGGGGCGTCAAGATGAGCATTGGTACAGGGGCGACTAAATGGTACGGCGCGCCCCTGCATAGAACTAAGCTCTTTCACAATCAATTAACAATGCATTATTGGATAATTCTTAGCGTAAACGAGTAAGCCGGTAGCTTAGACCATCTATTTACACTAATCGTTCCTGTTCAACTATTACAACTAAAACAATAATTTATTAGTGAGGCATGGAAAAGTTTGAATCGAACACTGGGGTAGAATCTACTTCGCTGTCGGGCACATCTGCCCGTTGGAAGCACTGCGCCGCTATATAGTTAAAGTTAAATGATGCTTGGTAAATGAACGCTCGTGGCCTCGTGAATTTCGCATGAAATATGTCGACTGCTGCAGCCTGCACAGAAGAAAGGATTATCGGTATTTAACTCACTCTGATTTTGGATGAAAGTAAGCGTGGGTCAGATTTGTGGCGACTGATCGGGAATGGATGAGATGGAACTGCGATTACTGGCAAATTGAACAGCAAACGAGAAATGAGGTTTAAGAAATTACCAGGATTAAGATTCTAATCTAAGAGTTTTAATTAATTTTATAGTTTGATAGTGTCATGTGCGAAGAATACGATAAATGGCGCTTTGTGGTCCAAAGATTTTGAACCCGAATCCCGCTAAAGACGGATGTTGATGTTAGTATAACAAACAGTAATATAAGCAATAATGTGTAAGTAATGAACAAAAATAAATGTTTAACAATAATTTGTCTAGAGACGGCGAGTTCATTATAAAATTGGAGATTATGTTTTTGAAAGAGTTGATAAGTTCAAAAATCTAGGTGTCTATTTGATTCAAAACTAAATTTTAACGAGCATATATGTTCTGTAGTGAAATCTCCATATAAAAACTTGGGTTTCGTAATGCGCTATTCTCAAACATTTACTAAATTATCTACGATAAAGAAGTTGTATTTCGCTTACGTACGATCAAAATTGGAATATTGTATTCAAGTTTGGAATCCAATTTATAATAAATATATTGATTTAATTGAATCTATCCAACGTAAATTTGTAAAATATTTCAAACTTCATAAGCGGTATCCTACTTTTGATTATGATTATAACGTCTTACATTTCGAACATCTTCTATCTTTAGATACTCGTAGAAAAATTCATTCCTGTATTTATCTATACAAATTAATACACATCATATCTGATCCAGTCACTCTTGCTTCAATTTCTATATCTGTACCCAGAATAACTTCTAGAAACACCCATACATTTTACTGCAGATCATCACGTACAAATTATGAGCAAAAATCTTATATAAAAACTATGTGTTCTACTCTCAATTCTGTATCTAGTACGCTTGAAATTTTTGGTGACTGCATTGTTAAGTTTAAGAGAGGCTTAATTCAACAATTTTTAGTATAGCAATAAATGGTGTCTTTTGTTTGAGTACTGTTTCATTAAGTAATTACTGTTTGTGATTTGTAACAACATATACTTCTCTAATTTTTGTATTGTTTTTGTGTCTATTATATGTGTTCATTCTTGCTTGTGACAATTTTTGTTATTATTGTGTAAAACCGACCTGTAATTGGGATCTTAGTAGTATCCTGTTGGTCTTGGTTAAAATAAATAAATATACTCTATGTCCTCATATAATTTTTTTAAATAAATACAGGGTGTTCAATAAAGCGAATCAAATTTACTCAATTTCAAATGACTATCACTCATATTAAAATGGAACACGCTATATTTTATTAATTAGTTGGTCTTCTTTTTATAATTATATATATAATCTTTCAATAATTTCGGAGTTATTCACCATTTTTGTCTAAATTTATTTAAATTAAATCTAGTACACTATGGAAATTGTGTTTTTATTAAGAAACAATTGCAATAATGGACAGTAGAATGCATCAGCCAATAAATGAAACTGCTTATTATTAATATTAGTGCGATTAGGTAATAATAAGTTATTCATATGAATTTTTCGCGAAGAACTATCAATACCTAATCGCACAAATATTAATAATAAACAGTTTTATTTATTGGTTAATGCAAACTACTGTCCATTATTGCAATTGTTTCTTAATAAAAACACAATATGCATAGTATACTGGATTTATTTGATATAAATTTAGACAAAAACGGTAAATAACTCCGAAATTATTGGTTTTAGGCATAAGATACACTTAATAACATAGAAAGATAACATAAAAAGAAACCCAACTAAATAATAAAATATAGGATGTTCCATTTAAAAATGACGAGTTATTATAGTCATTTGAAATTGAGTAAATTTGATTAGCTTTATTGAACATTCTGTATAGTTATAATTTTAAAAAATTATATGAGAATATATAGTAGGTATATTTATAGTTATACAGAATTTTTTTTTTCTTAATTTTTACTATTAAAATAGCTTAAATACGCCTTTATAAAGCAATGAGTGTATTAGGTCATTTTTAGAGAAAAAACAGAATAACTTAACAACGCCGAGGAAAATTTAAAAAAAAATTATATGTGCGTATTAGAATAAAATAAAATTCAAAATATATGAAAATATATAGGATGTTCCATTTTAAAAAAGAGAAACAATTCTCGCCGAGCCGTAATGCAACATCCTGTATATGTGAAAATAATTTTAGCTTATACTCCTTGAGTAGACGAATAAATTCTGTTAATAAATTTATGCTCTATTTCTAATGACAAGGGAGATTTCGAAGACGGTCATTTCAAAGATTTACCCTGTATATAAAATAGTTTTATATAATTATATAACTGTAAATATTGAATAATTTATGCAGCAGCATCTATTTTTATTACAAAGTTTTCGGTATTTTAGTATTCTAACTTCTTGTATCACTAGATGTACATCTTTTTGAAGTTTTCCAGATACATATTTTACAGTATGGTATATTTATATTTCTTGTCGTATTGCACTTTAATTTTTCATATTATCCATCACGTCCTTATGAAAAATATATTTTAAAACAGAAAATAATTTGTAATATCTGGAAGAGAAGTTTTAGTTCCATCACAAATCCTGCTCCGCTACCTTTCAGAGTCGGATGTAAATAGAAAAGTTTCGAGACGAATATATGCGTTTGGAATTTCTGAAACGAATACTGCATTGCAAATAATCTTAGATGAATGAAGCTTATTCAATGAGAGCAAATGACGTAATGTTCATTAAAACAACCTCGCGCTTTTAATTTTGCAATGGCCTGAAACCATAATGTATTCCGGAAATGTATATTAGTTTTAGTTAAGAAGGAAACGACTCTACATTTTTCTCCTTTGCTTGATTTGCAATGCGACAGTGGCGTAGATAAAAGGTTTTCAAGGTCTAAAGCTTGTTTTACATTACTTTACTCAGTAAGCATATAAAATTGTAATACTTATTACCTCCCGTCATACCATAGGTAAGGGAGGTAATGTAATCCTGCCAAAAATTGGATGGTGTGTTTTCAGTAAATAAGCATGAATTAGGGTCCCCACAACACGTTTTTACTATTTTTACGATGTTTGTGTGTGTGTGACGATTTTTTCGTCCACGATAACTCTTATAACAAACTTCCAAATATTTCTATTTTCCCTATTTAAGCTTCCTGCATTCATATAACGAGTTGATTAGATTTTTGGTAAAATTGGATAAATGGAAGTAATACTTTACTTGAAGCCTATAACAGTTTTTAATGAAAAACTATATTAAAATATAATCTAAAACTTTTCAATTTTAGTATTTAAGACTTTTATATCATGATGTAAATGTAGATGGCACAAAAAGTCTATCGTAAGTCAAATATATGGGACTGTCCGGTCTCTATTTAGATATTTGGTTGGTGATGTATAATAAGCAAGGATGTTCTAATAAAACACTGGATAGCTGACATACGTTTAACAAGTGAGGCAAGTGGTGGGGGTATGGCGCCATTTGCAGAAAAGGCAAAACGTTAAACGTTCGTTAGTCTATTATTGCATTATATAGTAGTTTTCTTGAATGAAGTTGTGTTTGTGTTGTGTTCTTAGTGAATAAATACTTTAAGTGAGATATTTCCATAATAAAAGGTAATATCCCGTCTTCTTGTAGTGCTTTTGGGTCCACAAATAGACATAGCAAAGATAATCCTCGACAATTTTTCAAGTATTATTACATACATATTTATTCATACTATTGTATAAAATATTTTTCCTACAACCGTGCGTGAAAAGTACTTATCACACACTCATTACAGTGTGTAAAGTGTCACTTTTCAAGCACTAGTGCGTGAAAAGTAAATAAGCGTTGCTAGGGAACATTAAAATTCGGTTAATTTGCCTGTCAAGTATATAATTAGGTAATAAATAATAATGAAAGTAATAAAATTTATTAAGAAATATGAATATACACTGTAAATGAAGCAAACCTAATATTTTTTTAACAGATTGAGTACTACATCAATCGGGATGATGGCTATTTCTTGAGCCACATGTGGAAACCGGTGATTCTCGGAACACGACACGCCCAATCTACCATTACGAACTCGATTCCCATTGGTCCTCATTAGCTAGGCTCATCTACCGTATCTTTAGATTAGTATATAACTGAGTACGTTTACACCACGCGTACTAAACATTTAGTCCGCATACCAAGTGACGTAACAAGATGGCGTCGAATGGTGTAAACACTATGTACCAAACCTTTGATACGCAATTGGTACACATTTTTGGTACGTACAAAGGGGGATGTACCAGACCTTACTCATGCACGGTGTAAACGGCAAGCGTACCAATGCGATTTTTCTGCCATCTACAACTACTTTTAATTCAATTAAATTGTGTATTAACATTTAGGGAAATTGTGTAAGTTTAGTAATATTTACAATTTTAATAGTGTGGCGTTGTAAATTACATATACTCACAACTATTTTTCCTTATTAAGTAATTTTAGGTTAGGGTGATTCTGACAGATAAATCTACGCAAGCGCGTGTAACGTACCAAAATATTTAGTATGTTTATTTAAATACCGGTGTAAACATACCATACTAAGATAAATTTTAGTATGCACTTGGTCTGCGTATCAGAATAGTACGTACGGTGTAAACGTAGTCACTGTCTTCTCGGCCTTCTTTTCGTCACTTGGTTTATTTGGCCTCTAGCGTTTTTTACACGTCGGGTAACCTTGTAAACTGAGTCTCCCTCCTTGTTGCTTAAACTCGGCCTCTAGCGTGGTTGACACGTCGGGTAACCGTGTTTAAGACAGTACTATCCCCCTTGCTCCTGAAGATGCCCCATATGACTGCGGGCGAAACGTTGAATTCTGACTCAAAATATGACACAGTCCACTCCAAGAAAACGAATACTTCTAAAATTGAGTGCTAATCTAATTTTTAAGAACATTAACTTTTTTTGACATGTATTCTAACCTAACCTAATTTTTAATATTAATATTAAATGTACAATTTGTACGTTATAAAAGACTAATTACCGTCAGTCTGAGATTCTTCCAAGTGTTTAAGTTACATTTTATACAGTGTTATGAGAAAGAGTACTAACAGTATTTGAAGCTGATGGATGCCTGTATACTCAGTATTATGAGAAACATCAATACCATTTCGGTTGTAGGAAAAATGTTGCATGCAACACGTGTGTAAAATAGTATTTTTTGTCTCGTGCTAGAATTTCCGCATTTGGCTGAGCCTCATGCGTAAAACATCGCACTCGACCAAAAAAGTACTACTTTACACACTTGTTACATAAATAACTATGACAGATTTCCTTCAAATAATAGTGGTATATTACGATGCCATAAAAAGAAAAGATTTCATAGCTTCAAAGCATCAAAAATTTGCAGTGATCATTTTCTTGAAACTGATTATTTGAAAAAGCCTGGAACATATTTAAGATGATTAAAACCAGACTCAGCACGTTCTGTATTTCCATATTTTTCACCACATATGCAAAAGGCATCTATTTAATAAGCAAATATTGTTTTTAAATTCATAGTTCTATTTTATTGTGACTTTACTATATATGTAATAAATGTATATTATTAAATTAACTATAATTTTTAAAATATACGCAATAAATATAAAAAAAATTGTTAATTTATTCCATTTATAATTTGTTTTATATGAATTTTTAAATTTGGCGCGTATTTTGCCTTTTGTACAAATGGCTGCCTTCCATTTGCTTGCCTCACAGGTGACTATGTGCACAACATACAAGTTAGCAATCCAATGTATATATTAATATCCTTGATAATAAGTAGCAAAATAAAAAAATAAGATGATCCCCTGGCAATTCTACGCCACTGCTATGCGGCGAGTGAAGGAACGTACTTCAGCACGTTTATCAAAACAAGAGCATCAGATCTGAATTAATTTAACTAATTTTTCTCGAATTACATTTTAATCTCGTTACTTAAATGAGAATTATAGAGCTAGTCATTTAGATATACTACTCGTAATGGATATGATTTTAAATTAGTTATTTAGTTAGAAAACATTTAGAAATTAAAACTGTTTATATGTTTCGCAGAATTATACTGCAAACAGTGAACTTTTGTATTAATAATATACTTGTTTATTTTTCAGAGATATAAATTCTGAATAATTTTAATTATATGAAACTCTATTATGAAACATTTAAACAATAAATGCATTTGCAGATACATTATATTTTCCAGCGAGATAGGTGTATTTTTTTTTTACTAAAAGCAGTTGCATAATAGCTAATTAAATATTTTTAAAAGTAGGACAATCTGTAAATTTATTTATTTTTATTCGAATATATAAAAACAATATTTTATAATTCTTTTTCGATTGATTAAGTGTATATTAATTAATAGTAATAATAATAATATTAATAATAATAATAATAATAAAGATTTTTTAAATATTTTAAAAATTAACCCAAAGGTAAAGTAGTTGTGTATGATTTTTGGAGGACATAACTCAAAAATAAGTAAAAATACAGGTTGGGGGTATAAGCAACTCTCCGGTATCTATTTTTATCAATCCAACCTTGATTTCTCTTATTACTGTATACTTTCTAAATAACATAATAGATATTAGCTAAAGAAGTTGAATAAAAAGTATATAAGACACTGAAAATAATCTCAGAACTTTTCTAATGAACGTATTTCTGGTTCTTAAAGCTTTTGAAGCAAACCAAAAAAAAATAAATTGACAGAGAATTATGAAACACTCTTCTAAACTTCATTAAGTATTATTATAAATTTATTATAATGTACTTTTACTACCAATAGCTTATTGAAAATATCGATTTTGGTACATCAAAGAATTAACATTACTCTTTTGTCGGTTATTTCAATAAAGTTTTAAAATTAATTTACCTTTCATTATGGCAGAACAAATTATATTTTAAAATCAATTATAATGTTTTAATAAATAATTATTTCTACACGTGAAGCCCAATGAATATAAAATACATAATTTAATCAGTTACAGACCGATTCACAAAAAAGTTTAAGCTAATCCTTATTTTTGGATTAATGAATTCTATTCTATGCCGGTATTTAAAATTTAATCTTCATTATATTTTCAAAATATCAGATGTGACAAGCACATTACCTTCCGCCAGTTCTATGTACTTTGTACAAATTCCACACAGAAAGTTTCTTGCAAAAGATTGCATATTTCCATACATTACCTTCAGTCAGTTCTATGTTCTATGTATTTTATATAAATTCCATACAGAAAATTTCTTGTAAGAGATTCTATACATTTCCAATTAAACACAAACATACTATGTCAATTGCATTTGACACTGACATTTGTCAAGCAGAATTTTATTAATGTAATAGATGTTTCCATGGTTATAACGAAAATATAATCAGTTCTTCTGTATTGATGTAAAGAAAAGGAATACGCAAAAGTCATAATTTTTGGAAAGGTGGTATTGGAGTTATGCGATCCTAAAAAATCGAAACACACACATACATATATCCATACATCCATACACACAGAAATCATCGTAAAAATAGTAAAATCGTGTTCTAGGGACCCTAAAACATGCTTATTCATAAAAATCTCATCATCGATTTTTTTGACCAAAGACAATACCTTCCTTACCTAAAGGTGACGGCAGGTAAAAAGGTAGTTACTTGGATTGGATTAAACTATATTTTACGAAATAAACTGTCAAAACACTACGATTTTCAATTATTATTTTCGAACAAGTTTAAACACTGGTAATGGAATGTCAAACAAATGGACAAAAATATGAAACGACAAATGTTAAAAAATATACCGTTGTTAATACATTTTAAGATACCACAATCTGAATACGGACTGGTTAATTGCTTTTGTTTAATAAATATGTTCTTGGGTTGTCTGTAATTATGAATTACCATCAATAACTGTTTTCTACATCATCCACAATAAATGTGATAATAAAATAATGGTTGTATAAAACAGCACAAAGTTTTTATGTTCTCATTTGAAAAGTACCAAATATCCGTTTTATTGGGTCATAAATCCTTCATACAGTAATGACCGTTTGAATTGAGCAATAAAATTAAAAATGACGTAAATCAAGTTTAAACAATGTAGTTAGTAGTTGCAATTAATAAAAAATCTGGTGTGGCCAACACAATACCACCCGCCATTTACAGCCCGAGTCACAAAAAAGACTAAGTTAATCCTTATTTTTGGATTAGCGAATTTTATTCTAATTTTGACAATTTATATCTTAAAATATAGTCTAATCTAATCCAAGTAACTACCTTTTTCTAAACCCCTCAACAGGATTAAATCCCAATTACAGAGTGGGTTCACATTCAAACACATCCATGCCTTAGCTGGATTCGAACCCAGAGCCCCGAGGGCACTCATGACATGAGGCGTTGCTTTAACCATTGAGCCACCGGAGCTATAATAAAATGAAGATTAAATTTGAAATATCGGGATAGAATAGAATTCACTAATCCAAAAATGAGTATTAGCTTAAACATTTTTGTGAATCGTTAATTTTTATTAATCTAATACATACCTTCATATTTACTTATGCTGGAAACTGTATTGAATTCCTTTTCTATTGTTTTATTTACTTTTTCTTTTTAAAACGTTACTAATATTATTTTGAAGTGATTAGTTCTTTGATAGTGACATTCATCTGTCAGTTACATACATTTGAGAATTTTTTTATAGTTTAAATTTGAAATACCGGGATAGCTTAAATATTATTGCTAATCGTTAATTTATTTCTTAAAATATAGTCTAATCTAATCCAAGTAACTACTTTTTTTAAAATCCATCATCAGGATTAAATCCCAGTTACAGAGTGGGTTCACATTCACACATATCCAATCCTTAGTGGGATTCGAACCCAGAGCCCCGAGGGCACTCGTAACATGAGGCGTTGCTCTAACTATTGAGCTATAATATAATGAAGATTAAATTGTAAATACAGCGATAGAATAAAATTCACTAATCCAAAAATGAGGATTAGCATAAACATTTTTGTGAATCTTTAATTTTTATTAATCAAAATACATACCTACATATTTACTTAAGCTGGAAACTGAATTAAATTCCTTTTTTATTGTTTTATTTACTTTTTAAAACGTTACTAATATTATTTTGAAATGATTAGTTCTTTGATAGTGACATTTATCTGTAAGTTACATATATTTGAATAACTGAGTTTTGTAGTAAAGTGCCATTTCCGGTTATGTAATTTACACCATAATCTAATGGGCTCTTTCCATCACAGAAAAAGTTAAAATACAAGGTTTCAAAATTTTCTGAATGATAGTATTTGAGATAGAGTGGCGGATCCACACATACACATGGACATCATCGTGAAAATTCTAGGGACCTTAAACGTGCTCATTTACCAAAATCTCGATATGCGATTTTTAGTACGATCCCTATACCTCCCTTACCAAGGGTATTGGGAGGTAAAAACGATATTGATCAAAAGACAACATACCGATATGTAATGAAAACAATCATATATTTGTTACAAGACCCAATAAAACTGAATTATTATATCGACAAGCACTGAAATGAAAATATTACATTTTCATTGTTTCTACCAATTTCACATCGCTAATTTTTAATCTCGCAATTAATGTAGTTTATATTGTGGAAATGTGCTTGCATGTGTATATAACGAAACAAATTTATTTACAACAATACATGAAAACTGATCAGTGATTACAACGATTGTGCCCCGTGTGAGTTGCGTTATGAATCACATATTCCCAGTTCATTAATAGTTTAGCTGCAATTCGAATTTGTGTATCCAGGTCCAATGCAGCGTAGTTTCATCAGCTGAGCTGACCATGCAGCAGCGGCAGCTAATGCATTCCGCACTGTTTGAATTATTACTACCGCGATCTGAATATTTCTGATGTTTCCTGCTTCTTATTTCTCGAGAATTAATGGGTGTTGTTTTTCCAATAACATTTATTTTTACCTTCTGTCACCTTTAAGTAAAAAATTCGATGAAAAGTTTTTAATCAATAAGCACGATTTAGGGTATCTATAGTTAATTTTTTAAGAATGCAGTACAGGGAAGATAGGGCTTATTTGACCTTGTTCTCTGATTGGCTTAAATCGAGGACAAGTTTACACCGACGATATTTATTTCTCCATCTCAATCTTTTCTCTACTCATCTCTCTCTTTTCACATACATTTGTAGTCATTGGCGTAGAATTTGTCGATATTTAATTAAATGAATATAATACTACGAATAATTTCTAAATATATAATATAATGTAATATAATATATTATAATATAATATAATAAAATATAATATAATATAATAAGATATAATATAACGTTAAATTATAAAACGGCTAATATTATTATTTGTACGCCAATGCATGTTGAGCTGTCAGTTGTCAATGGCTGCCGTGTATATTCTCAATTGTCAACTGATCTATTTGCATCATTTTGATTATTTGCGTTTTTCTCCATTTATTTGTTTGCCTTTTATTTTTATTGTTGCCATTTAGTGTATTTAATCTGTATTTTTCAATACAAACAATAGTAGGTATTCGTTCTTTCCGGTTTTGTTGTTTTATCTAATTGAAGAAAGTGTGCACTGTTGTGTAATTTTTATTTTTATACTACCATGGCTGATAACGAGGTGCCCAGTACTTCCAAAGGTATAAAGAAAATTCCGAAGGAAAAACTTTTAAAAAGTTGACATTAGGTAATGGTCTACAACAATTATTTAGCCCATAAAAGTAAGGGTGTAACAATAACTAAAGTTGTGGCACCCACTGCAGCAGCTGTTGGAATCTCTGAAAGATCTATGTACAAAATTGTTGCGAAAATGGATAAAACAGGATCAGTTTCATCACCAAAGAAGAAAAGAATCCGCGAAGATTTGTATTCAAAATTATCGGAAGATTATTATGGAGATTGTGCCACAAGGATGATTTTCATGTAACAAATTGTTAAAAACTGTTGACAAACAATTTACTGTGTTGTTTTAAGCTTCGATTCTTTAGATTCTCCTCTGTTATCACGATAATTGTAAATTATTTAAATGATTTGCAAACTTTTGTTAATTTCTTGCTATTTCAAATAAATCCATACTAATTGTATAAGATAATTCTTTTATTATTATTACCATCTTTGTACAATTATTACTTTTTCAAATGCAGTTTTATGCAATAAATTTATTTTCATTAGGCTTTTAAAATAATTATAATTTAATCAAATTCTTATTTTAAATTACTAATTTCAAAAGTAAATTTAACATTTTTCTTCATTTTGCTGTAATATTTTAATAATTACCATTACTAAATTACCAATTTTATATTCAAATGTAATTACATGACTGTTAAAATTTCAAGTAATTATATTTTAATTTAGCGCCAAATTTTGTAACTAGATTGACCATTTGTCATAGTGTAAATCAGATTTCTAGTTACTGCATTCTTTAAAGAAATGGACTATAGAATCAGGGACCGGAAACTGAACCGAACCGGAAACGAAAACCGTTCCGAATCCACCTTTTTTGTGAATCTGAACCAGAACCCGAAACACTGTTAATTTGGTCAACATGAACCCGAACCGGAAATGAACCCACTATATATTCGGGTTCATAAAACCTGGTTCACTGAACCACCGTGTTTTAATACTTCTGTGATACGTGTAGTTAGAAATAAAATAAACGTAATTTACAAGAACATAGTTTTTAAAAATTATGAAAACTGCAAATATATTAAATTTTTGGGAGGAACAAAAATTGTTCCACTCTGTGACGTTGCGCAAATTGAGATAGCAGTTATAGCTACAAAAGTTAGTGTGGAACGGGCATTTTCTGTACGGAAATTCATTTGCTACTTCAACGAGTAAATATATCTGAAGAAATATCAGATATTTTGATTATTAGATTAAATGAAAATTTATTTACAAAGTAAATTTATTGGTACGGGTATTGTAATTGTTTTTCATTTTTATTATTTACCTAATAGAGTAATATTATTTTGCTATTATTATTTACTATACTTGAACATACATTTTTTTTTATTTCAGATATATATTTTTTAATTTTTCGAACCCGAACCGCAATTGAACCGGTACAGTAAATAGAACCATAGTTATATGGAATGGATCTTAATACAGTTTCCGCAATAACTAAATATGTAAGTATGTATATTTAAATTAATAAAAATTAAATAGCGGGAGGTTTCGTGTTGGCCACATCAGATTTTTTGGTATGAGGATGGTATGATATAAAAAAGGAGCGAAATTTTTAAAAAAATAAAAATTCTGAAAATTTGTATTTAAGTAGCTTGAAGGGTGTAGATTTAAGATTTTAAAACCACAGGTCGATATCTCTTTTCGTGTCCGAGATATTTGTCGTCAAAGCTTTGCTCAAAAATGCCCATTTTTGGGTCATATCCCTAAAATGGTCAATTATACACCGCTGGCGATATCACCATTAGATTCTACGAGCAAAATTACATAAGCATACCAATTTTCATAATTTTTGAACAACTATTACAATCTCCAGAAAGAAAAGTCTGAAAATGGCCAAAAATCAGAAAAAATCTAAGGTGTACCCCTTGCGATTTTTTCAGTTTTAACAATTTTAAGGAATGTTTAATAATTAATGTATCCGTTGGAATATTTTGATGAAAATTGGTATACTTATGTTTTTTCGTACGAGGAATTTACTGGTGAGGTCGTTGAAGATGTACCGTACACCTACTTTTGGGTATGAGGGTGGTGTGGTTTAAAAAAGGGCCGAAATTTTAAAAAAATTAAAAATTCTGAAAATTTGTATTTAAGTAGTTTGAAGGGTGTAGATTTAAGATTTTAAAACCACAGGTCGATATCTCTTTTCGTGTCCGAGATATTTGTCCTCAAAACTTTACTCAAAAATGCCCATTTTTGGGTCATATCCCAAAAATGGTCAATTATACACCGCTGGCGATATCACCATTAGATTCTACGAGCAAAATTACATAAGCATACCAATTTTCATAATTTTTGGACAACTATTACAATCTCCAGAAGGAAAAGTCTGAAAATGGCCAAAAATCGCAAAAAATCTAAGGTGTACCCCTTGCGATTTTTTCAGTTTTTGACGATTTTAAGGAATGTTTAATAATTAATGTATCCGTTGGAATATTTTGATGAAAATTGGTATACTTATGGTTTTTGGTACGAGGAATTTACTGGTGAGGTCGTTGAAGGTGTATCGCACACCCATTTTTGGTTATGAGGATGGTGTGGTTTAAAAAAGGGTCGAAATTTTTAAAAAATTTAAAATTCTGAAAATTTATATTTAAGTAGCTTGAACGGTGTAGATTTAAGATTTTAAAACCGCAGTTCGATATCTCTTTTCGTGTCCGAGATATTTGTCCTCAAAACTTTACTCAAAAATGCCCATTTTTGGGTCATATCCCAAAAATGGTGAATTATACACCGCTGGCGATATCACCATTAGATTCTACGAGCAAAATTACATAAGCATACCAATTTTCATAATTTTTGAACAACTATTACAATCTTCAGAAGGAAAAGTCTGAAAATGGCCAAAAATCGCAAAAAATCTAAGGTGTACCCCTTGCGATTTTTTCAGTTTTTGACGATTTTAAAGAATGTTTAATAATAAATGTATCCGTTGGAATATTTTGATGAAAATTGGTATACTTATGCTTTTTGGTACGAGGAATTTACTGGTGAGGTCGTTGAAGATGTACCGTACACCTACTTTTGGGTATGAGGGTGGTGTGGTTTAAAAAAGGGCCGAAATTTTAAAAAAATTAAAAATTCTGAAAATTTGTATTTAAGTAGTTTGAAGGGTGTAGATTTAAGATTTTAAAACCACAGGTTGATATCTTTTTTCGTGTCCGAGATATTTGTCGTAAAAACTTTGCTCAAAAATGCCCATTTTTGGGTCATATCCCAAAAATGGTTAATTATACACCGCTGGCGATATCACCATTAGATTCTACGAGCAAAATTACATAAGCATACCAATTTTCATAATTTTTGAACAACTATTACAATCTCCAGAAAGAAAAGTCTGAAAATGGCCAAAAATCAGAAAAAATCTAAGGTGTACCCCTTGCGATTTTTTCAGTTTTAACAATTTTAAGGAATGTTTAATAATTAATGTATCCGTTGGAATATTTTGATGAAAATTGGTATACTTATGTTTTTTCGTACGAGGAATTTACTGCTGAGGTAGATGAAGGTGTATCGCACACCCATTTTTGGTTATGAGGATGGTGTGTTTTAAAAAAGAGTCGAAATTTTAAAAAAATTAAAAATTCTGAAATTTTGTATTTAAGTAGTTTGAAGGGTATAGATTTAAGATTTTAAATTTTAAACAGAAACTATTTAAATTAATATACATAAAGATGAAAAATAACAGAATAGAACACAAACTTTTAAAAGTAATGTACATACAGATGAAAATAATGTACTACTCTTGCCCTACGGCTTGTCACCCCAATTTTTTTACAGGATATAAAAGTATATGGCCTCCTTAATATTCAGTTAAAATTTGAAACAGAAACTATTTAAATTAATGTACATAAAGATGAAAAATAACAGAAAGAATAAAAGAATTTCCGAAAGGCGAACAAAAAATCTCACTTAACCGAAATTGCTTTTATAGATTTCTAGAAACTCACGACGGCACTTTAAATGGGAAATCTTGCACATGCTATGTTATGATACAAAAAAGCCATGCATTCGTAAGTTTACCTAGGTCAGTTTACAAAAAAAATTGTTGGAAATATTCTTAAAATTTACAATGCTGGAAAATCAGCTAATAGTATCTTGGTGCGCGTTAGGAGAATACCAAATTGATCCGTCGCTCCTCATGCGAATTACTTTAAATTTCATTTGTCCGGAATCGCAAACATCGGCGTCTCGGCTCAACTCGGCGATGAGGATGAGGATGAGGACGAAGGAAACAGAGCGGACAACTGCGTCGTGCTCGGTCGTTAAATTTGACATGGAGTCCGTATCCCGGCTGTGTTTATCACCTCGCGTCGCTGCCCATCGATGCGGCAGCGGCATCGGAATCGAAAGTGCCGAGGGAAGAGCAAGAGCACGTTGGGGTAGTCAAGAGTCTGTGTAATGTTAACTCGTCCCGGACTAAATCGTCGTCGGAAAAGACAATTTAAGCAGATGATTTAAACAATGGCTGATTTATTTCAGTTGTCTTAATGAAATTTACATTTTAAAATGTAAGATAAGCATAGGTACGTCTCTATCTACCGTGTTGATATAAACTTTGAAAATATACATATATACCTTTATCGGTAGATTAGGTATTTACGGTATTCTAATTTCTGTCTCTTAACTTAACTGTCAGTTATAAGAAAATGTGTCGTCAAAATATAATAATATAATTTTTATAATGGCCTATTCTGAACAAATTTTTAAGGCTTAAGGTGCATTCACAAATGAAAATTAGGTTTGTGGTTTTTGTTTAGGTTTAAGTAAGTCATTCACAAATGTAAGTTTAAATTACCTGAAAATTAGTTTTGGTATGTACAGACATCTGTGTAAATGCTTCAAAAACAAGATTAAAATATCGGTAGAGCAGCACTCAACAAGACACTTGTGCGCCGTGAAACTGTTATTCGCTTGCCATTATTGGTAATATGTCAGCAATTAAGTTATGACAGTCTCCATGTTCTTCTCGCATTTATTTAAAAAGCCGAAACCACTAAGTGGATACTAAATAAAGATGGGTGTATATATCTATATCATTTCAGACTCGTTCTCATTGGTAAAGTTTGTGACGTCAAACTAAATCATAAACCTAAAGTTTGGACCTTGCAATGTTTAGCTTTATGATTTGGATTTAGAGACTCTAAATTCTGAAGTGTGAATGGAGTCATTACATTCACAAATGAAAATTAGGTTTATGGTTTCGTTTAGATTTAAGTAAGTTATTCATAAATGCAAGTTTAATTTAACTCTAATTTAGTTTTGATTGTACTGACATCTATGTAAATGCTTCAAAAACAAGATTAAAATATCGGTAGAGCAATACTTAATAGATACCCGTGCGCCGTGAAATTGTCATTTGCTTGGCATTATTGGTTATATTTCAGCAATTAAATTTTGACAGTTCTATGTTCTTCTCGCATTTGTTTAAAAAGCTGATTACACCAAGTGAATACTAAATAAAGATGGGTGTATATATCTATATCATTTCAGACTCGTTCTCATTGGTGAAGCGTGTGACGTCAAACTCAATCATAAACCTAAATACACCTTAAAGATACATTCACAAATTAAAATTAGGTTTAGATTAATGGTTTATACTTTAGATTTAAAGACTTTGGCCGCATATTATGTAATTACTCCATTCACACTTCAGAATTTAGTGTCTCTAAATACAAATCATAAAGCCAAACATTGCAAAGTCCAAACTTTAGATTTATGATTTAGTTTGACGTCACAAACTTCACCAATGAGAACGAGTCTGAAATGATATAGATATATACATCCATCTTTATTTAGTATCCACTTGGTGGATTCGGATTTTTAAACAAATGCGTGAAGAACACGGAGACTATCATAACTTAATATTGCTGAAATAGAACCAATAATGGCAAGCGAATGACAGTTTCAAGGCGCACAGGTGTCTTGTTGAATACTGCTCTACTGATATTTTAATCTTGTTTTTGAAGCATTTACACACTAATTTTCAGGTAATTTAAACTTACATTTGTGAATGACTTACTTAAACCTAAACAAAAACCATAAACCTAATTTTCATTTGTGAATGCACCTTTATAACTGGTTTATGATGGATTTAATTTACAAATTCAGATTTACGAATTTACATTTATAAATATAAGTTGTACATATTTGCTTTGACTGATTAATGATGAATTTTAAAAAAATTATGGTTCAGATTTTACATTTAAAATATTACCATATATTATATTATAAATGTAAATTAGTGAAATATTTGAAATCCAGCACACAAAATATTTTTGTGGAATTTAATGTTTCGCTTGAATTTTAAAAAATATAGACCAAAGAATACGACATTACACCAAATGTTCACAAATTATAAATAAAAACAAGTATATTAATTAGCGGGATTGTCAGAAAGTACCGCTACATCATTTTCCCAAATTTTGCTAATTCTCCCCTGACGCATAGGATCGTAAATACCATGCTGTTTTGCGGTGTACCGCGTCTTTACTAAGCTAGGTAAATTTGCAAATATCTTGAACCACACCATACATATATATCATAAACCAGCCATTACTATCTATTTTAGTTTTATTTAATTTTTCAAATATAACTTTGTTTTTTGATAATCATAGTCAAAAACCAACACTATGTAGATCAATAATTTAAATTTATTGGATTTCTATAATCTTTATTACATTAGGTTAATTTTGTTATAATCCAATTTCAAAGTTAAATAAAATTTATTCCTTTAAATCACAGTCGATCTTTTGATAGTATTTACTAGATAAATTTACATGGAAGTATATTTATTCTGCCTTTGGTAAAACCAGGGGTTAGTTTAAAAACATTTGAATATAATAATTATAAAAAATGAACATTTTCTTCAAAGAAAAGCCAAATTTAAAGTTGATTCTTGCAAAAGAGTTAGTTTGCGGTCTGGTTGAAACGAATGCGATGGGGCTGAGTTAGACACCTTGAGGGTCACCCAGAAAATGTGCGAAGGTAAACGTGCTCTCCGAAAACATGGAAAAGGTTGCGTCACGGCCAGGCGAAAAGATCAGACTTGTGTTCGAAGCCGTTTTCTTCCCAACCTGATAAATAATGTATCGAGGAGATGTACTTGGAAATGACCATCCCTAAGTGCCCAGGCTCTTACTTACGTGTGAAAATGTTTGCTTTGCATTGAATTTCTTTGATTCGGAAAACTTTCCGATAAACACAATTCTACCGCAAGGAATTCTCTTGACACAATAATATACAGGGTGTAAATGAAATAAGTGCGTTAAATTTAACCAGTAATATAACTCGTCGAGAGCAACAATATTTCTTAATAACTTTTTCTCGAAATCGCATTTTTTTTTAGCATATTTACCACCCCGTAAATTGACGAGTCGTTCCAAATATTTTTGTGATAATTGAATGCAGTAGCAGTAGCTATGAAAAATTTTGTTTTAGTAATTGACAGTCCTGTCAGTTGTTGCAATTAAATTTTAACATTAGTAATAAACTTGTTTATAAGGTAAAATTCTGGCAAAATGCTTATGTTTATGATCAGCGGATACACAGATATTGTAATTACGTATGGTGAAGTTCTCAAGGTCAACGAAGTTACACGAAAATCATCCTCTTCGTAATATTCGTAAATTTATGTTGTACCACATACAATATCTTCGAGATTATCATCGTTTGATGTGTCATATATGACAATTTGGAATATATTAAAGAGCAACAGTTACTTCCATACCATGTGCAAAAATTTCATTGTTTCCAGTATTTCAATTTTGCGAATGAGTTGTATTGTTCGCTGATAGGGCTGGATATATTAGAGAAAGTGTCTTTAATAATGTATAATACGCTTATCTGGTCACAAAAATCCTCATACTGTAATGGCTGGTTTATAATGGATTTAATTTATAAATTTAGATTTACAAATTTAGATTTGAAATTTATGATTTAGCTTGCTGGTTTATAGTGAATTTAATGATATGAAATATGCCCAATCAACTAACGTGGTTTGACACAAATGGGATGACAGTTATATGTTATTTATCATTTTTATCATAATCAATCTGTATTTTTCTACAGATAATATTAATAATATATCCATATTTCCAGAATTCATTCGTCAAATCAAAATTAAAATGTTTCAACTGTCACTTGAAACTGTCATTTTCCCCACCAAAAATCATTGTTTGAAATATTGTGAAATGATTGGACGCATTTACAAATTTACATTTAGAATATAAAATATGGTGATATTTTAAATCTGAATTCTAAATCATAAATTTCTTAAATTCATCATGAACCAGTAAAGGCAGATATGTACAATTTATATTTATAAATTTAAATTCGTAAATCTAAATTTGTAAATTAAATCCATCATAAGCCAGTCATAAGAAGGAAACACAATTTTGAACAAAAAATATCATTAATTGTTTGGGCGGGAATAAATTGACAAGTCATTAGTCCTCATATAATCCCACCTCGTTTAAATGTACAAAAGTATGTACTTACATTTTTTGAATAACGTACTTGAACTATTATGATTTGCCGTGTTGACAAGTTGACACACGAAAATTCATTTTATAACCTCCATAACTAGTATGCTCTTCCCACGATCTTACTCTATTCACCCAAGTTCAGAAACCTGTGTTAATACACAATTTTATAATTTTGTTATCCAAATTTTAAATTTCTTTATTTTAAAAATTGTACTATTACGAATTTATTAATAATAAATATGTTTTCCGTTGATCGTTTATTAATTACTGTGTTTACAAGTATGCAACCACCTCCTGACAATTTTTGTGCTGTGTACATCGAACTTTGATTCAGACAGCTAAGGGCAGCAGAGATCATGCCAGTGGCGGGTAACGAAATTTGAAACAAATCTTTAAAGAATTTTAGCTCAAAAACTAGAAGATTATGAAAAATTGTTGCTCTCGCCGAGTTACATTACTGGTTAAATTTAATGCACTTATTCCATTTACAACCTGTATTTTAAGTGTTTATACATATTGCCTTTGATGCATTTTCTTTATCTCATATTCTTGTGTTTATTTGATAAAGATGTTGGTACAACAGCCTTTGTACAATCCTTCATTTGTACCGTGAAAGTGTTACGATGGAATAACATAACACAAGAAGCAAGGCAGTTACAACGCAAAATAAGGCAAGACATTTTGTTCTGAATATGAATTTCCTGGAAATTATTGCTGACAAACCCCTGTCGCACTTTTGCAGATTTTCAGGACTGATCTTCACAAAATCTAATGAAAAGCGTAACAAATTTGATATGGCAATTCAACAAAACATAATAATTGTTCTAGTCTATTCTACATCAAAGTAGTGAATTTGGAAGGTATTTGGTGAATGAAGATAAGAAAAGAAAAGAAGATAAATGCTTTTCTACACTAATGTTTGCGTACACAATTAAATTTTATATAAATAAATGCATCTTGAAACGACAAGAAGACTTCGTAGAAAGAAATATAGAAATAAAATTAAAAGCATTTGCTATTCATGAAACTTATTCAGATATTTGTATTTCCAATGCATATGAAATACATGTTTACGTTGCATTTATCTGCAGGCACAAAAGGAAAATCCATACGAAGGTTACTGGATAATGGCTCATATTTTTCCACTATGTTTTTAAAGCCATATTATCTGGTAGTTCTATCTTATTACTTGACATAAATAAATAAATAGATAAATAGATATTAGATAATAGTTAAATTTTAAAATATACCTCAAGGGTAATTTCAAAAAATGTACTATCAGTTACATTTAAACAGCATATACAGCATAATAAATAAAAAGACAATTAGTTAAATTTATCGGTACTTACTTCTTTATTTGAAGATTTTAACAGTTTTTCTTGAAAAAACGCTGTTAAATATCATTTTTTCACATTTAATATATTTTATTCTCTATACGATTTAATTACATTGTCATTTTATACTTCATATTCAATGGATATTGAGTTTAAAAATTACAAAGAAATTAAATTTCATAAAGCAGCTAGCTATGCAATAACACTGGAAACAGCTAATATAAGCCGCTTTCTTTTTATCAAGAAAATCAACTCCGAGTAGCACGCATCTACCCTAAATCGTTCTTTTTAAAAGGGGATAAATTATCTTGTACTACCCATTTTCTTCGTCCCCGCCTCCGCGAAGCACCACCTGTAAAACAGGATCAAATAGATCCTGAACTGATCGCGAATGTCAATGTCTCGTCAGTATGACTGACTGCTATGTATTTTGTCTTTTTTGTAAGTATTTGATATTAAAATAACATAAATAGAAGAAACTAATTAGTTTGAAACGTATATCATGTTTTATTACCATAAGAAATACATCCATATTTAAATACTCAAAGATAAAAGAATTTAATATGTCAAAATCAAATCGCATATACAATAGACTGTTCTTATTTAGAAAAAAAATATACTGTTCTTTTTAGGAGTAGTTCAGTTCATTTCAGTACGAGGTAAGATCAGTTCATTTTCCACTAAAAAGAAAGCGCCTCTTTATAAAAAAAATTCTGATAGACAGATATCAATGTCAAGTGCGATTAACATAATTATATTACAAGAGGTGGTCTCCTGTGGATCCCTGTACTGTGACCTGTAGATCTATTGTACCCTCCAGATGTATTCCTATTCTAGGAGTCCTGTTTGTTTAATAAACTCCAGGGTTTTCTGCAAATCTAAATCTTTTAGCATATCCTGCTTTTATGCCCCCAGGATATTATATCTGCTGCTCGTAAAGGCTTCACAATGACATATAAGGTGCTGAGAGGTTTCTTCCTCTTCACCACACCCCCTGCATGTTGGTCTTGTGTTAGTTCCATCGTGTGTAGATGTTTGTTTAGTAGACAGTGCTCTGTTAGGAGTCCTGTTATTAATCTAACGTCTTATTTGCTCATTAGAAGTAAACATTCCATTCATTTCTTGGTTGGTTCATTTAGGAAGAGCTTTGAGTGTCTCTGCCCTGGTGACTCCAACCAGTGATTCTTGTGCCATTGATTCAGCAATGTTTTTATTTCCAGCTTAACTGTCTCAGCTGAGATTCCGAAAGCCGGTTCTGGTCCTGTGAAAGGAACACTTGTGCCCTTCTTAGACTATCTGCTACCTGCTTTCCTTCGATCTCTGAATGCCCGGGTACCCATATTAATTTCAATTTGTTCCTCGCTCCTAGTGCATTTAATCTGTGGATGCACTCTAGAACAAGTCCAGATTCTGTTTCACAGGATGTGCGATTGACATAGTATGTTTGTATTATAATTTTACTGCAAATATATGATCAATTCTAAGAAACTTTCTGTATGGAATTTGTACAAAATACATAGAAATGAGCGAAGGTAATGTACTGAAAATATAGAGTCTTTCGCAAGAAACTGTATATAAACTATTATTCACGAAAGATGACTATTCAAGGTCACTTGTTCGGAAATAGGTATAGGATCTTTTGCTTTCTGTATGGAATTTGTATAAAATACATACAACTGCTTTAAGGTAATGTGCAAGAAATAATGATAATAAATCTTTTATTTCTGCAGATACATTACACTGTATATAGAAAACGTCACAAAATAGTAATTTTCTGTATGAAATTTGCGTAAAATACATGCAACTGCCGGAAGGTAATGTACAAGAAATAGAATATTTAATTTAGCAAGGAACTTTTCGTATGAAATTTGTACAAAATACATAGAACTGACGGAAGGTAATGTGCTGGCCACATCAGATTTTTTGTTATGGTGCAGGATCCCAAATAGATCATTAAAAAGACAAAAAATGGGGGTTTATATTTTAGTAAAATAATTATAGGTTGCTATTTAAAAAATATTTACATCTGCCATCAAATAATATATTTAAAATAATAAAACTTTTATATGAGCAATTTTTTTTACAATACAACACAAAAGTTAACGAGGTATTTAAAATTTGTTTTTCCGAATTTAGTGCCCCCCCTATTATAATTTTCTAAATCCGCCACTGTTTCGCATCCAGTGTGGACATTTTTATTGTATTTATTACAATAATTTAATTTCAAATTAAAACACTTGAAAATGTCAACGTCAGTCAGAAAATAAAATCACTTGATTTAAAGAATATTGGATTAAATATTAGTATTTATTAAAAAAAAACTACTAGACTATTGAAAATGTTTCAGAAACACTATTTTACTTGACTAATAAAATTTCACTTATAACTATTAACTTGTGAACTAGTAACTTGTAAACTACGAGTAGCAAAATACTTTTCAGAAACACAATTTACTAGTACTACTAAAAATTTCACTTGTAACTAGTAACTTGTAACTTGTAAACTAGTATTTTTTGAGAAACAGGCCCCAGAAGGTAAAATATGCAAATAATTGTTTTTATATACTTATATAATTTTTTTCAGTAACTATTTCAATATTTTGTAACTAATCTATATGCTTAAAACATTTAAGTAATTTTGAATTATAATTAATATAATAATATAATTAATTTAAAATGTACCCAGAAATGTTATACCTAGTGCACGCCTACGTATACGGAATGTAGTGAAGTTAACTGCAAGTAATATTATACCAGACGGTTTGAAAATGACCTCGAATAGTCATCTTTCATGAATAATACCCACAAATGTTATACCTAGTGCACGCCTATGTATACGGAATGTAGTGAAGTTAACTACAAGTAATATTATACCAGACGGTTTGAAAATGACCTCGAATAGTCATCTTTCATGAATAATACTGTATAGAATTTTTATAAAATACATAGAACTGACGGAAGGTAATGTGCTGGCCACATCAGATTTTTTAGTTGATACGAATTTAAAGAAGATTGAAAGTAACTCAATCCTGTTTTCAGTCCGCTAAGATAAACCAATAGGATTTTTCAAGTCATAATATACTTGAAGCCGCTTGAATTATCGAAATAAACGTAGTCAATAAAAAGTTCCAGTCCGTGAAAAAAAGTTGCGATCGTTAAAATAAATATCCACTTGTAAATTGTAAACTAGAACATTATGTGTAAATCTGCAGCATGTTTGCAATGAAAAACCCCGTTAAAGTTCGAAACTAGATCGCGGAAGTCGCTTGCTTAAAGCGCTAAGTCTTGATAGCCGGTAAAGATGATCCAACGGAGAATATTAGTATGAATACGAGAAACTTTATAGACTGCGGTTAAGTTTAAACAAAGATCGTTGCAAGTCAAACAACGAACATGGTCGCAACGAAAGCACAATACCACCGGGGCATGTACTAATTTAGAAATATGTCCCTGGGCTCTTTATAACTACCCGGAGCCTGTAAGTTTCATTCGGCGGCTTCGCACCTCTGGAAGGCCACTCCGGACTTCAGCAAATTAAATAAGGAAATGGGAACAAATTAAATGTTTACCAAAATGAACTCTGAATCCTCAGCATTGTACTTAAGAAAAGAATAATGCAAAAGTTAATTTTTATGCTACATATTTTTGATTTTGTAATATAGAATAAATACATCAACTGATGCCTATGACAGGTAGTCCCAGTAGAATACAGTGGAGTCGCAGTGTGCGAAAGTAAAGTAAAAGAATGTAAGTAAAGTGTAAATATGTAATTTGCCGTTCCGTTAATTTTTTTGACTTCTTATTCCCTGTGATGTTTTATTATTTAGAACAACGTTTTATCGCTTCCCAAAACATTTATTAATTTGGTTATTCTTATTTTCGGTCAAACTTTTAAATCAATAAACTAAATTCCAAATTAGATTTGGCCTTTAAAAATAATCTGGTGGGAGAACAACCCTGTCAGCTTTAAAATTTCAAAATTCTAAAAATTTAATAATGTGATATTACGGGTTCAATAACAGCAAGCCATCACAATAATCAATATCAAAAATACTTCATGATAAATAATAAAAAAATTGATGTGGCCAGCACATTACCTTCCGTCAGTTTTATGCATTTTGTACAAGTGTCATACAGAAAGTTCCTTGTAAAAGATTTTATTTCTTGTACATTACCTTAAGGCAGTTGTATGTAATTTATACAAATTCCATACAGAAAGTTTCTAGCAAAAGATCCTATATTTCCAATAAAATACATGTCAATTGCACTTGACACTGACATCTTTCAATCAGAACTTTCTGAATACAGCAAAGTTTCCAAAGTTATAGCAGAGCTTTCTTTACAATTTTTTAATTATTTATAATAATAATAATAATAATAATAATAATCTTTATTACCACGTAAGTAAAAGGCGAGGTTCAGCCCAAGGCTGTTCTTCCACCTAACCCGGTACAATACAAAAATATATGACAATAATATATATAAAAATCATCAAACGCGAGACAATTTGACAAAAAAATATTACTACATTACATTAGTTATTATAAATTTTTCACTCTGAGTTTGAAAGCGGTTAACGATAGAGACTTCAGGGATTTAGGAATATTGTTATACAAAGAAGGCGCGAGATAGGAAAATGAAGCTCTAGATTTTGACTTTCGAAAGAAAGGAACAATATACAAATTCTTAATACGGAGAGTGTAATTGTATTCTCTGGGTATTAACTTGTCAAAGAGATAATTAGGAGTTCTAGTTAACCTTACATTGTGTATTAAACAAATATAATTAATTTTCAGTCGTTCGTCAACAGATTTCATATTTGCTGCAGTCCGGTGTTGTGATATATGATCGTATTTGCGAATACCATAAGCAAAACGTAAACAAGAATTCTGAATAAGAGTTATTCTATTTTTATCTGTTAAAGTTAGATTAGGTATGTAAGTACAAGCGCAGTAATCAAACGTTGATAGAACTAAAGAATTTATTAATTTTAATTTGATCTCAGTATTAAGATCTTGGCGAAATTGATATAAATGCCGCAGAATCAATCTAGCAGACATTAGCTTCTTGTTAAGATGTTCTCTAAACTTCAGGTCTTCATCAACATCCAGCCCTAGAACTGTTGTAACGTATTTACGTTCGAGTACAGTGTTATCCAGTATAATATCAGGTAATATACTGCCTGTATGTCCAAAAACCTGAAGCGAAGATTTAGTAGTATTAATTTTTAAACCATTGTTCTTAATCCAAGAAACTAATTGTTGTAACTCAATATTAATAATAGCAAATTGTTCATCTATGTCAGCAGGATTAATTGATGCAAGAATCTGCGTATCATCAGCATATGAGTGCAGCGAACAGAAATTCATTAAAAGTGGCATGTCTGCAATAAAAATGAGGAAGAAAAGGGGACCTAAGATTAATCCTTGAGGCACACCATGACTGAGTGGAAAAGTAGAAGAAACTATTGTTTCTGTATTCGATGTCATACTAACCATGAAATGCCGATTGTAAAAATAATTCTTGCATCACTGAATTGTGGTAGGAGCAAAGTTGTAATATTTTATTTTGGCAAGCAACATATCATATATCATAGTCAAATCGTATAGAGAATAAAATATTCTTTAATAATTATAATAACATTAAATTGCGAAAAATAGGATATTATGTATTAAGAACGGTAAGGATAGTTTACCGATCGAAGACAATTTTGTCTGAGATCTGTAATTCCTTAACGTTCCTGATGCTTATACTATTTTTTGCACGATTTAAAAGAAAAGCTTCGAGTTTTGTTTTTATTTATTTACCGTCTCGCCTCCTGAACGGTACGTGAAGCACATCACTTACCGACGTGAGTCACATCATTAACCGTTTGTGCAAAAATTATATTTAACGTCATTTTTTCAAGAAAAATTGTTAAAATCTTTGAATGAGGGTACTTCCAGTTGACCAATTATAACCAAAACCTAATCAGCTCTTCATATGGATGTAGCGAAAAAGGATACGAAAGAATTATACTAGATGTTTTCTAACATTGATAAAGCGGAAATACTACTTTACAGGAAGCTATAAACAGATTTTCTTGAAAAAAAAAATTATTAAAACATGATCCAAAACTTCTCAAATTTGGTATTTAAAACATGTGTATAACAACATTAGATTTTGACTATACCTATATGACAAATCAAAAGTGGTACTTAATTTGGGGCTTTTAACAGATTTTCGAGGAAAAATATAATAAAATATATTCGAAAATTTGGTATTACAGAGTTTTCTATTTATTGGAACAACAAATTAGATTTTGTTTACGAACGATCAACCGGAAGTGATACTTTACTTAAAGTTCATTGTTATTTAAAACATAGAATTGACGAGAGGTCATGTGTTGGCCACATCAGATTTTTTTTACTGTCAATGAATTTAAGAAAAATAATTAAATTAAGAAAATCAACATCTGGTTATCAGTTTAGGATTATTATTATGTGATATAAAATTTGGTGTAGGTCCTTTACTATTTTTGAGAAACGAAATGTATTTTTAGTAGCAAATAATAAAATAGAGTAAGAAGAAGAGAAGTTTAATTAATTCAATTAAAATATGTCTGCTCAAGGTCATCTTCGAATTGTATGACTTAATTTTTAGTTCCACCCATTCTTTAAAATTTTGTAGTGTCGTTTACTTAGTTTGTATCCATAATATACTACTGTTATTTTGTAAAAAAAAATATGTTACAATAAAAGCATTTAAAATTAAGTCAACGTTTAAAGTTTATTACCAAACATTTACTATTTTTAAGTAACAATAAAACAAAATTATTTCTTTGTATACATATTTTTATTTAAATTTAGTACCTAAGCAGTTAAACACAAGCGTAAGGAAATTAGCGAAATTGCCAGCAAAACCGGATGTACTTCATAATCTTGTTGCCTTTGTTGCGTATTTCACGCGATATTAATTAATAACTAAGTTGTTGGTTTTTTTCACTAAGAATCGCCTGGGGACATTTTCAGCATTAAAGGATTGAGCGTATCCCGGAAGAAATAATTAAATACGGTCACTAACAGGACATCCGTCTATAAATAATGGAAAGAAGCTTACGGGATTCATGTTTATTTATGTGGAATTGTAATTTAATATACTATTGCCTGCAGGTATAATGTAATTAGCAAATAAAAGCAAAATATACCATTATTTTATATGCATTAAATTCTTTAAATTAGTTAATGAATAAATAATGTTATTGCCATTATTTCATTTTACACAAATACTGTTGTTAGTTTTGTAAACGAAAATGTGTGTTATATTTTTCTACATATTATTACGTTAAATTAATTCAATTATTTGTCTTTGTGGGGGTATAGAATATGAATTTTATATAAACTCTAGTACACGAGAAACAATGAATTATGCGTACCTATAACTTGGAAAAATAGTTTTTTAGAATACATATTATCTGTTCCCTGCCATTTTTTGCGGACGGTTTTTCCTCTGGCAAGAAGAAGAGAATTAGTACCTAGTGACTTCTTTTTACTTAAAAATATGAAAAAAAATCTGATGTGGCCAGCACATTACCTTCCGTCAGTTATATGAGGTATTTACGAAAATTCTACCGGTGAACTGTTACCGGTAAACAGCTTTTTATCAGGTTATAGCTACCGGAATCGATATTTTAAGAACGCAAGTGGTAAACAAGGTAGATCCATAACCTATGAAAAAATTTGAAAATTTGACGTAGTTAACAAACTGAATAGAGTCCTACTTTGAACACATTGCCACTTTTACCGCGCATGCTTCGCTTTGCATCACTACCTTTTTTTGAGATTAGATTCTTTATGAATCCGGTAGATGGATCTTGGTAGATATTGAACAATTTTCGAATACGGTGGCTCTTTACCACTCGTGTTTTCGAACATAGTCGGTAGATGCGGTATCTACCGGTAGAATTTTCGTAAATGCGTTTGTATTTTCTATAAAATCCATACAGAAAGTTCCTTGTAAAAGATTCTAAATTTGTTGTATGTACATTACCTTTCGACAGTTGTATGTATATTATACAAATTCCATACAGAAAATTTCGAGCAAAAGATCCTAACACAAATATACTACGATTATGTCAACTGCACTTGACACTGACATCTTTCAATCTGAATTTTCTTAATATACGAGTAGTAGCTGTTTCTAGCATAGCTGGCTAATTTATGAAATTTAATTTCTTTATAATTTTATAACTCTATATCCATTTAATATGAAGTATAAAATGCAGTCAAATCGTATAGAGAATACAATGTCCTTTAATATATATATATATAATAACATTAAATGTGAAAAAATGATATTTAACATAGTTTTTTCAAGAAAAACTGTTAAAATCTTCAAATTAGGGTACTTCCGGTTGACCAATTATAACCAAAATCTAATCAGCTCTTCATATGGATGCAACGAAGAGGAATACGAAAGAATTATAATTTTCATCGTAGAAATAGTAAAATCGTATTCTAGGGACCTTAAAACGTGCTTATTCATTAAAAACTCACCACCGAATTTTTTGACCAAAGACAATACCTTCCTTACCTAAAGGTGACGGAAGGTAAAAATTGAATCAGACGATGAATTAATGTATGCTGTTGACAGTTATTTTGCAGATCTTCAAAAATCTTATGTTGAAAACTAAAGTATTGTTCAAGTTCAATGTGCCTTCTATCATAGCTATGTATATATCTTTATAAATTACACTCGTATTTTAAGTGACAGATAATATTTGAAAAAAAATACTGTTTTTATATTTTGCGTTCATAATGAAGTCATTACGCAATTGCGTATCGTAATGACCTTCATTTCGATACCCAATTTTTTGTTTTAGACGTTCGGTACTAGATGACGTTTCTTTAACCCATTTTTACCTAATTTATTTTTAGTTAATTGACAATTCATTTTAATAATATAATGTCGGAATTATTATTATTATTTTTTTATTTAGGGAATATTATTTACATGAAAATGTACAAATGGTTATAAATATAATCACAAATTGAGTAAGTAAATGTTATTGTAGAAGGCGCAAAATATAAAAAATAGTATAAAGAACTCATTTTATAAGACTTTCTTTCGCACTGGTCAATTAGAAAACTCGCTAACGCTCGTTTTCTAAATTTTGACGCGTGCGAAAAAAACATGTCTTATAAAACACGTTCTGTAATATACTATATTATTATTTTAATATTTTATTATTATTATTATTTTATTTCACAAACTACAAATATATAATTACCTTACATTAGTTTACTAATTATTACTGGTCCCGATATTCTAGACAAACAATAAGCACGTTTTAGGGTCCCTAGAAAACGATTTTACTATTTTTACGATGATGTCTGTGTGTGTGTGCGTGCATGTGTGCGTGCGTGGGTGTGTGTGTGTTTATGTGTGTGTGGGTGTTTGTGTGTGACAAAATTTTCTAATGCGATAACTCTAATAGGTACTACAATTCCAAAAATTATAATTCTTTCGTATTCCTCATCGTTACATCTATGTGAAGAGCTGATTAGATTTTGGTTATAATTGGTCACCCGGAAATAACCTCATTTGAAGATTTTAACAGTTTTTCTAGAAAAAACGATGTTAAATATCATTTTTAGCCAGCTATGCTATAACTCTGAAAACAGCTGCTATATTACGAAAATTCTGACTGAAAGGTATTATAATTTTACTGGAAATATAGGATCTTTGGCTTTGACTTTCTGTATGGAATTTATATAAAATACATACAACTGTCTTAAGGTAATGTACAAGAAATAGAATCTTTTGTACTTTCTGTATGACATTTATACAAAATACATAGAACTGACAGAAGGTAATGTGCTGGCCACAACAGATTTTTTTTTGTGTTTGTTTAATATTAAACGTGTAAATCGTAGTTTGGTAGCTATGTATTTATTGTTTTTTGACCGTCAGTCTAGGTCTGTGAAGATAATGGTAAAATTAAAATTTAAAAGGCTTAAGTTTATGAACGAACACATAGTACATACATTAGAAAAGTCAGCTATTTAATATGTTAATCAATAATTTCATATGACCTAGTAACTTGCTGTCTAATACAAGTATATACAGTAATTAATTACATTTCCTTTGTTAGAAGACTGCTATAAAGAAATTAATAATGTTCTAGCAAATACATTCAATAGTTATAATTAAATTAATATTTATTTCACAGACAGTAGATAGGTATGTATGTTTAGAAATGTTGATTTGCAAAAATAGGTTTTCTTCACATAATATTAATTTTATCATATTTTTGTCACAACGTACGTCAAAGCAAAATGATTGTTTTGTTTTATATAACTTCTACATACAATATAATTTGAAAATTTAATATGAGGCTACATCTCTTTATAAAATTTATATTAAAAGTTAAAATACAAATTTATTTAATACATATTTTTTTGAAATGTTTTTAAATTTTGATTGCAGGGTAAATGTAACATTGCTAATATTTGTAATACGTACATACGCTTATTTTCAAAATATTATTTCATGTATTAATAAATAATAAGATCAACATTGGTTGACCAATGTACTACAAAATTTTAACAAATTGTCACATACAAAATTTGTCAGTAATATAAATTCAGGAAACACAAAACAAAAATAAAATAAAATATACAAAATATATTTTTCGAACCGCGTAAATGAAAATAATCAAACAAGTAATTTAATTTTTATTAAATATTTCAAATAACTCTTTATATTATTTTATCATTTATATGAAACATATGGAAAAAATAGTATGTATGTAGTTAATTAAAACATATTATTTGGGCCATTCATTCTAATGGAATTTGTAAAAAAAATAATTATTATTAAAAAAGACAACTGTTATTCCAAGATATTAAAATTTATTTTACCTGACACTTTTTTCGGTATTACCTATTTTAAGCTTTAACGTATTTTTATTTAAAGTGCATCAATTTTAAGATCTTAAAGCGTAGTTTGATATCTTCCTTCGGTTTTCAAGATATCATTACATAAATATATAAAATCACAAAATTTTATTGTACTGCTAAATTTTTTGATAGGTACTAAAGAAAATTGTGATAAACTTTGAAAAAATCATAGAAATTTGAGCCGTGTAAACTTAAAATATAACGTGGTAAAATTGTTTCGTGTAAAATTCGACACTGAAATTGGTATTATAAAAGTTAGTGTAGAAAGTTGGTAATTTTATATCTGTGTAAAATTTTCTACAACATATTCAATTAACACTGTAAAGTGTATTATATTTATTAAGACTAGTTTTAAACACACTTGTGGGTAAAAAATTCTTAATTTGGTGTTACTTGTATTTTTACACTAATTTTTGTACAATTTACTACAGCATATTTGTTAAAAATACACTGTCTAGTGTATTTCTAAAAACTACTGTCCGGAGTAATTTCAAAACATAATGTGTAGAAAAAGCACTACTTTGTGTATATCTAAAAAATCGGTGTAGAAAGTACAGTACTTTGTGCATATTTGAAATATCGGTGTAAAAAGTACGCTCTTATGTGTATATCTAAAACATCGGTGTACAAAGTACACTACTTGGTGTAGTTCTATACAATAGTAAGTGTAAATCTATACAACAGTTTATTCTTTTCGCATTTTTCGTCGGGGTCGGAAGTATAGATACTTCAGTTGTTGCTAGAGTTTTACAATATTAAATAATGGAAGTGGAAGAAAGTGGACAAGAAAGTAGATCAATTTGCTTAAAATTTAAAACTAAAATATAAAACTATAATTTCGATTAGTGAATGAACCTTAACAATAGTGTCTGCATTTATAATGTAATAATTATTTAATTAAGTACAAGTGTTTATATAAAATATGTTGTTTTTATGTACAATAAATTTTTTAATAGAAGTATGTACGTATTTTTTATATATCATACCTATCTATTTACTCGATATCGTGTATAACATTTATAGATTTATACTAATATTGGTAAATATTTATAAAAAAATACACTTTTTAGTAATAAAATACAAATTTTGTGTAGAAAAATAAAAAATGAGTACTATTGTACACTATAATCAGTGTATATAAACACGAAATTGATGAAAATATACACTACAAATAGGTATATTTATACACTAGAATTAGTTAAAGAAACCCACTAATAACCACATTTACTTATGAAAATAAACACTAGCTTGATGAAAATGTACACCACAAATAGGTATATTTTTTCACTAAACTAAGTTAATAATGACACTATACTGTGTACTAATAACCGCAGTTATTTGGTTAAAATAACTCATTTAAGTGTTAAAAAACTACACGGTGTAGTAATATCTACGAAATATATAGTGTTAATTATTAACACATATCTCGGTGTTGTTTATTACCAAATGTCGATTTGGTAAATTCTACACTACAGCTGGTGGACCTATATAGACCACATTTAGTGTAAAATTTAACACGGAATTTCTTAGTGTGTACATTTCAATTTTTCTTTCAGTGTCGATTGTTTTTACTGGATAAAAATTATAAAGTAAATAAATAATAAATATATCATCACGGCATATTACCAGGCGTTACCTCACGGGCACTTATTGCTGGCGTGGAGAGTGCACCACAGGGGTCAATTTTATGCCATTTAAAATTCGAAATATTTGGCGCCGGTCGGGATCGAACCCGGTTCCCCAGATTCGCGGCCACGAGACCCCATAAAAAATCTGGTGTGGCAACACAATACCTCCCGCCATTTACAGTCCGAGTCACAAAAATTATTAAGTTAATCCTTCTTTTTGGATTAGCGATTTGTACTCTAATTTAGACAGTTTATTTTTTAAAATATAGTCTAATCTAATCCAAATAACTACCTTTTTAAACCCCTCAACAGGATTAAATCCCAATTACAGAGTGGGTTCACATTCACACACATCCGTGCCTTAGTGGAATTCGAACCCAGAGCCCCGAGAGTACTCACGACATGACGCGTTGCTCTAACCATTGAGCCACCGGAGCTATAATAAAATAAATATTAAATTTTAAATACCAGGATAGAATATAATTCACAAATCCAAAAATGAGGATTAGCTTAAACTTTTCTGTGAATCGTTAATTTTTATTAATCTAAATACATAGCTACATATTTACTTATGCTGAAAACTGTATTGAAGTCCTTTTCTATTGCTCTATTTAATTTTTTCTTTTTAAACGTAACTAATATTATTTTAAAATGATTAGTTCTTTGATAGTGACATATCTGTCAGTTACATACATTTGAATAATTGCGTTTTGTTTGTTTAAACCGTAGGTTGTGAGATTTAAATCAGATAATTTTATAAATTTATCCATAAAATATATAGAAAAAGTATTAATGCAAATCTATAGAAAATTTAATAATCTTTAATTTTTATAATAACAATATAAAAAAATTTCATTTAAACATTTAAAGGCATTTTTCCAGTAAAGTTCCGGTTATCCGATTTTCACGAAAATTTAATGAGTTTTTTCCATTACAGAGAAAGTTCGAAATACAAGGTTTCAAAATTTTCTGAATGATAGTATTTGAGTTATAGTGGAGGATATCAAAACTAATTTTAAGGTAGTTTAAAATTACATTTATGAATGAGTTACTTAAACCTAAACAAAAACCATAAACCTAATTTTCATTTGTGTATGCACTTTATATAAACAATGATTCCGAAAATACCACCATTAATTAAATGAAACAGTTATAAAAAAATCCCCTCCTATATTATAATATCACATCCCAAAATCCAAACATCCAAATTCATACATCCTATTAACCTACCCCAACCCCTGCTCTGCGTCACCAGCGCCGCGACGCCTGCCTGCGGGGGAGGAGGCGGCCGAATGCGCCGGCCGCCGTGTTGCTGTTACTGCAGTCTTCGCCCGCGCGCCGACATAAACGCTGTACGCACGACGCTGCTTGTACTTGCGAGGTGAACATTACGTACTCTTCGACTAAGACATGTGTGAGGAGTGAAATGAGTGACTGTGACTGTGAACTGTGAACTAGTGTACGGTACGAGGATAGAAGAAAAGGGTTAGTGGATTTTTATTATTAGTAAAGTATTGTTGTTTGTTGATTTTATTTTTGTTTGTTTTATTACAAATTTATCATGACATTTATTACGTACTCTGAGCGGCTCGGAAAATGGGCCGTTTCATTTTTTAAAGAAAAATACGGCTAAAGTCTAGTTTATCTAGAATTCAAGAATTTATATAAATGTTTATATAGTTGGTAAACCATTAAGAACACTAAATGCCGCAAAAAATTGGGTGCGAAAAGCTATATTTATAGAGATTTTGGCATTTTTTCTGAAAAAATTAGGTTAGATGAATTACATATATTTCCATGTTTAAGTTTAAGTAGGTACTTACGCTTTCATACGAATAATACTGTTTCAATTAATCCATGTATATTTGCAAAATTATGTCTTATTTTCCTTCTTTTCCTGTAAGAGCCGAGCGATGTGGAATGTGTGTGCCTGGTGTGCGTTAGGTATTGTTTTTGTCAGGATTTTTTTTTAATTTCTTAAAAAATACATGAGCGTTAGGTGCTTTTGTCAGGATTTTTTTTAAAAATTCTTAAAACATTACTTTGCGTTAGGTATTGTTTTTGTCAGGATTTTTTCTTATCATTTTAGGTTAAACTGCATTTTTCCTAAATTATCTATTAATAATTACTTTTCTACCCCATTTTTTGTGTTTTAATGTAGTATTTTACTGAAAAGTGTATTTTGTCTGATTAACAAGCATTTTCAGTGTTTATTTCATTGCAAAAAACACAACTTTATTACACTTTATTTTTCCAAAAAAATATATAAATACCTGTTTCCGGTCTCCAATTTTGTGTTTCCTTATTATACTTTAGCTAAAAAAGACATTACAACACAACAAAAAAATTGCAATTTCTAGTATTCTGGATAAACTAAAATCCAACAAAATATTGTTTTTGAGTATTAATTAAGAATTCTTGGAACTTACACTCACGTCTTAATTTTATAAATATTATTAATTTATTCCAATATTCATAGCATTTGCCTATGGTAAATTAATAAAATATGTACCTACTAATTCTACTTATCATCATACATATTGATTTCGTTTCTTTCAGTTTCAGTTCGAAATGTCAAAGTGCAGGAATTGTATTTTCTATGGTCACATTGGTTGAACATGAAAGAAGTATATACCTATACCTCCCGCTACCCTTGGTAAGGGAGGTATAGGATCGTGCTGAAAATCGCATATCGAGATTTTGGTAAATGACCACGTTTTAAGGTCCCTAGAATCCAAATTTAACATTTTCACGATGATGTATGTGTATGTGTGTGTGGATTCCCCACTCTAACTCAAATACTATCATACAGAAAATTTTAAAATCTTGTATTTTGAACTTTTTCTGTATGGGAAAGAGCCCGTTAGATTTTAGTGAAAATCGGATAACCTGAAATAGCACTTTACTAGAAGCTCAAAATAGTTTTTCTTATTCTTATTATAAAAATTAAAGATTATTAAATTTTCTATAGATTTGCATTAATACTTTTTCTATATATTTTATGGATAAATTTATAAAATTAATCTATAATTTAAATCCCGGAGTCTACGCTTTAAACAAAAAAAAAAAACTTCTTGGTTACGCAGTTATTCAAATGTATGTAACTGACAGATAAATGTCACTGTCAAAGAACTAATCATTTCAAATTAATAATAGTAACGTTTTAAAAAGAAAAAAGTAAATAGAACTAAAGGAAAGGAAATCAATACAGTTTCCAGCATATGTAAATATGTAGGTATGTATTTAGAAGATTAATAAAAATTAACGATTCGCGTAAAAGGATTAGCTTAATAGTTTTTGTGACTCGGGCGGTAATGGCGGGAGGTATTGTGTTAGCCACATCAGATTTTTTAATAATGCGAAATCATTTCTTTATACACTAATTAATAATAATTCATAATTGTACAAAATAACGGAGATAATAACAAATATTTGAAGCCAGCTCGTTTTGCTTGCCGGTCAGTATATATTAATATAATTCCATATTTATAACGTAAAAGTTATTTGTCACTTCCGCTAATCCTCGTTATGCTATAAATATAATTTGTGACAACTTTGAATCAATGATATACGAGCAAATAATATGATGAAAAATAATAATATGATACATATATGCATCTCGTAACTTTGTAACATATCAGGGGTCTACTTCTTTTTCTGAACAAAGCAAATACCTCGTGAAATACAATGTTAAAATCTCGGTTTCAATTTTCAATAACCGCTAAAGCAAAACTGCACCTAGTGAGATTAATTCATTTCTTAAATAATTATTTAGCATTTTTCGTGACATTATATATTATAATATTCTTAAGACATAGATAGCTTTTTTGGGCTTTTGGGTGATAGTTTAACCATCTATAATTATCTTAAGAATAATGATTGGGGCTTCAAATTTTGTCCATTTTAGTATATATTCCAACATTGAGTGCATTTTTGAAACCTTCTATTGACTAGGAAAAAATAAAGTTCCAAATGTATCAAAACCCAATGTTATTTAAATAGAGAAAATCAAGGGCATTTTGGCACGGTCAAATTTTAATATGAAGCGAAATCATTGCTAGCACATTTTTTTTATTTAATTATAACCATTTTAGGGAGCGTACCGATTAAAATTCGACTTGATCCATTTTAAGGTCTACCCTAATATACATATATTTTAAACAATTTCATATACTTATTTTCTCATATTTAAAATAAAAGCAAAGATGTTTTAAAGATATTAAGGTATAGTAACGTTACATAATTAATATTACAAATTTTAAACAAGAAAATCTGTCACCTAATAGCGTGATTTATACTTGAAAATGGCTGCCTCTTTCCTAGAAATTCTAACGCATTTTTTCATAACACCAATTTTTTTCTTGATAATTGTTGCAATTTCTTTTTTATTGTGAACGATACTTAAGTCAAATTTACTTAAGTGAGGGGGAATTATTAGAAATTTCGATATAAATGAACAAAACTTCGAGCAATTTTAAGACAATGGGGAGAGTGGGGCAAGAGTGAACGGTTTTTTGATAATATGTAATAAATTTCATATATGAAATATTTCAGCAGTTTTATTGAACTCTAAATATAGTTCATACATTTACTTACATATAAAAAAATTAAAATAATTCTTTTCTATTATAGTAAATAAACTGTATGTTTTTTATTTAAAAAAATAAGTGTTCACTCTTGCCACGCATGGCGAGGCAAAAGTGAACGACTGAAAAAATGTTGCCTAAACACGACAAAAATCACATATATATTTGTCGGCATTTAGTTTAACGTTAATGTATCCTTCGTGTACCCACTGATGACATTTTCCGCAAATAATTCGGTCTTCAACAGATGTACTGTATTTTTCTTTACAACAAATATAAATACAGTCGTCTTCATTAACAGTTGTCGTGTTATTACTATTGTTTTGCTTGACTATTTCTGTAATCCAGAAGTAGATGCCTGCGATAGATTCCTTTTAATCTTTTTTGCTTTCTTTAATCGTTTTCCTTTTAAAATTTGCTCCAATTCTTGTTTATATGGGGAAATTGTTATAATTTCAGGGCAAGAGTAAACACTATGTTTACTCTTACCCCGTTTAATATTATCACAAAAATTGTTTTTATCCCGTGTTCTACGCCACTGTTTAAACTTTCTGTCGGCAAACTTTGTAGAGGATGGTACACACTTTAATGCAATATTCACTATTTTATTGGTTCTTTTTTATTTCACGTGCAATGTAATAATACTTTGACTTTAATCTTGTATCAAAATGATGCAATATACAAACTAACCTGTAATTTTGTTTTCATAAACTTGACAATGTTCTTCTATTTCACGTATAAATGACAGTATAGTACCATGTTTTACCGCTAGGGTTGGTAAGCCGAACTGTATAAATTAGCGGGATATTTTAATTGTTTACTCTTGCCTCGCGTACACTCTGGCCCCACTCTCCCCTATTACAACTATCTCGAAATATCACTGATATAAAAAAATATGTATTGGTCTAAGGGGGGGGGGGTTGGTTGCCCCTATCGCCCTCCCCCTGGATACGCTACTGCAATGCAATATTGTGTGTTATCTGGTTATCCCTTTTTAATGAAATTCGATCCGGTATTTTTAAAACTGCGGCTTCATTTCATCGTGTAATAAATAATTAACCTCTATCATTATCTAGTTAAACCTAGTTCCAATCTTCTCACACTTAGTTAATTAAAAGAAAATTTAATAATTAGTTAATTATTTATTAATGCCGTGATGGTTATTTTACACAGATGATATTTTTTGCCGGTAATTCAATTTTGTCCGCGGTTAAAAATGTAGGTTAATAACAATTTCATTCAACCTAATAAATATTTTGAACATTTTGAGCTTTTAACCTCGCTTTAACTTAAATATTATGGAAATGTTATCATTGTTTAGGGTCTTTTCTGAGATATATGACCCCCCTGTGAGTGCTTGAGTTTCTTGTAAAAATGCAGGCATATTTTTATTTTAATTTACGCATTTTGTCAGACGTTTGTTCTCGAATTTATACCCTATAAAAAGGAAAAATCAAAATGAATTGCAGCCTTTTATATTCGCATGAAACTGCAATTTGTTTTGACTCGCCTACATTCCAAACGTTCCGAAAATCAAAAGCGTTAATACATTGTCATTGATTTTGTTATTTGTATAAAAAAAGGTTAGTATTGATTATGTGGATACACAACATATTATATTGAGTCGTCTTTATGCAGGTTAGAAATGAAAAACATGTATGCATATTTTATTGATAACATTTGATATTTAGAAACATGATTATTATTATGTAGTTCTTAGGAAGAATTTATCGGTTTTTCACTATTTATAAAATTTGCTATAAATTTTATGAAACCTACTCAAATACTTTATACATATTAATGACATATAATAACTTTTATCTGGGTCAAACTATTATTATTAAATGTCGTTTACGCATATGTAAATAAGTTTAGAAGAATAAATACCGAGAAAAATAAATTATATAAGTTTAAGGGCCGGATGTACCATCTATCGTTAAATATTCGGTTAAAATTTATTCTATTGATAACTTCAGTTTACGTTGTTCCACTTGCAGTTAAAAGTAATTAGTAAGATAATTTTTCGTTAACGACAAGATAGCTAACAGATAGTCAAACCACCAGTTAAGAGTTTTATCCAAAGAATATCGTACGTTTTATCCAAAGAATATCGTACATAGGCTTGCGCACGGTGGGTGCCACGGGTGCCACGGAATATTGTTCCGTGGAATATCTTGCACCAATAATTTTCTTATCACTCATCCTTGCACTCATTATTAAAAATTCAAACGTCAAACTAATCAACCTCTGTCACTTTACGTAGTCAAGAGTAGAAATATGTACAAACATTGAGAATCGACATGCCTTTTAACTCGCTTGATAATAATTTCACTGCTATATTTAACAACGATTGTTCAGAACGACCGTTTTTAACAATGTCGTTAATTATGTATTTACTGAATACCAATTGAATGACAGTGGTTACAAGAGTTGCTAAAAATCGTTGTTAACTCTCAGTTGTTACCTAACGACTATGTTAACAACTATCTTAGTGAATTAGTCCGTATACGAGGTGTGTTCAAAAAATATCGCGAATTTTGTGTTTTTTCAAAAATTATTTATTTATTCATGAATATCTATTTTGTCCCCTTCAAAGTAATCCCCATGAGATATTATACACTTGTGCCAACGGTTTTTCCAATCTTCAAAGCACTTCAAAAAATCATTTTTTTTTATCTTGTTCAGCTCCTCCTTCGATGCCGTCTTTATCTCGTCAAGCGTAGCGTAACGTCGTCCTTTCATGGGCCTCTTCAGTTTAGGGAACAAGAAAAAGTCACAGGGGGCCAGATCTGGGGAATACGGTGGCTGCGGCATCATTAGTGTGTTGTTTTTGGCTAAAAAGTCGCGCACAAGCAACGATGTGTGAGCAGGGGCGTTATCGTGGTGCAAAAGCCAATTTTTGTTCTTCCACAAATCCGGGCGTTTCTGGCGGATTGCTTCGCGCAAATTGCGCATAACTTGCAGGTAATATTCCTTATTGACCGTTCTACCCTGTGGCAAGAACTCATGATGCACCACGCCCCTGCAATCGAAGAAAACTGTCAGCAAAACTTTCACATTCGACCGAACTTGGCGCGCTTTTTTCGGTCTTGGTTCGTGCGGCAGCTTCCATTGAGATGATTGAACTTTGGTTTCCACGTCATAACCATAAACCCACGATTCGTCACCAGTTATGACCATCTGGAGCAAATTTGGGTCGTCGCGGACAGAGTCCAACATCTCATTAGCAATGTTCATGCGATGCTGTTTTTGGTCGCAATTGAGCAATTTTGGTACAAATTTCGCGGCGACCCGTCTCATGCCCAAATCATTGATAAAAATCGAATGGCACGAGCCAATCGATATGTTTAGGTCCTCAGCAACTTCTCTAACGGTGATTCGACGATTGGCCAATATCATTTTCTCCACTTCATTAATTTTTTCGTCTGTTGTTGAAGTGCTCGGGCGTCCGGCACGCTTTTCGTCGTTCACATCTTCTCGGCCTTCTGAGAACATTTTGTACCACCGATAAACGTTGCTTTGGTCCAAGGTAGCTTCTCCGTATGCCACAGTCAACATTCGGAATGCATCCGCGCACTTAATTTCGTTTTTCACACAAAATTTGATACAGGTTCTTTGTTCCATTTTTTTGAATAGGTAAAAATCGAAGACGATCCAAAACACGTGCAAGCAAAGCAGCTGTCAACAATTAAGTGAACATTCAAAATGGCCGAGCTTGTCGACATAAGTGAGAGACATGAGTACCAACATAAAGCCACAAAAAGATCGAAATTCGAATATACGTAACCCGCGAAAATTCAAAATTCGCGATAGTTTTTGAACACACCTCGTATGTATAATACACGATAACAGGGCCGGGCCGATGCATTGTGGAGCCTGAGGCAAATCTCAAAAACGGCGCCTTTTTAAAATTTTCGAAAAATAGGTTAGTACCTAATTAATTAGTTAAAATAAAAACAAGATCTAAAATTATATTGATCAAAAAAAGAAAAAAATCTACGTTACTTATTTATAATTTTTTAGTTACCCATCCCCATATCATCAAATACTCTGAAATATTCAAATTAATATTGCAACGGGTGTATAATAGGAAAACTATTTATTATATAAGAAGAAATCTTAATTTATATCATAAAATATTTAAATATAAAAAGGGATTGAACATCAAAAATGCAGAAAAAGGAACAAAATATGTTTAAAAACAGTATTGCGCAGAAAAAAAAAACATTTATTAAATAATCATACTTCGAGCTGTTCTTTCAGCAAATGGTTCAGTAGCATCTTTATAATCTGTTATTTATTGTTTCAGTTTTGGTTTTATTTTGGAAATTATTCTTAGGTCATATAGTTATGGGTTTGTTATTCGTAAATATTTTTTTATTGTTTAGAAAAACTGCGTTCAACGTTTAGCTTCTGCTATAGTTAGCTACTAGTAATGTTAATGTTAGAAGAGTTCTTAATGCTAAATCTACAACACCGTTTGAAAATACTGTATGAAAATTAAATTTTTTTTATGGACTTCGTGGGCAATATTTTTTATATGCCTTAAATTACTTACATATTTTGTTAACGGTATTAAAATTTTATTTATTTAGTATGTCACATTTTGGCGCCTATTACATTTCGGCGCCTGAGGCAGTCGCCTCGCCGCCTCACCTATCGGGCCGGCCCTGCACGATAACAATTTAAAATAAAATCTTAGTTGGAACATTAAGTTCAAGTATTATAAAAAGAAAGCCAAACATAAACATACCATAATTTGATTTTATATTGAACCAGAGATTGGTATATAAACTTTTATATTATTAGAGCAACAATTCTTAGGTTTTTATATGGTCAGTAAACTATTTGATTAGATCAAAATAGTCGTGTTCTTTTTAAAGGTTTTTATATGAGCATTTCATGCCATTTTACGAAAGTGTATTGGTCAATTCAACAGAATGTAATGTCTCGTATTTATTGTAGTACGAGCGGCAGTTTGTAACTCATTAATATTTGGTTGCGCACAGAGATTTAGAGGCTCCACCGTATAATTTGAGTAAATCTCGCATCAGTATGTGCGGGCAGTAGCAGTATTCTTCTGCCGTTATGGTAAAAGCCCTATTACACCACGAGACACAGAAATCGAGAAATCCATTGCCAATATAGTGAACAAAGTGGTAGGAATTTTCATCGAATTCGTATGCCTATACGAGTTTTTGTTGCGTCGTTAGTTTTGGTCGAAAGCCCCGATCGGTATTAGGGGGTCATAATAGCATCTATTATGTCCTGTTCGATCCTATACGTGCGACAGTCGCTTACGGCCATAACACGCAATTTCTCGTCACGCGGATGAGCAGCAACTTTCAGGCGAAGTAGAATATTTTTTGCCGCTGGGATTTGAGAACTTCTCGGCAGCAATACGTGTTTCGATTAGACGGCAATAATATTGAAATATTACCGCGTGAGCAAAAGTTGAATTTGACTTTGGAGATTGGAGGGATTCATTCAGCTCGTGGTTTTTTTATTATTATATCTTGATTGTTCTTGTAACTTCTTCTTTTGTTCCTAGAAACTTCTACAAGTTCTTTGTGTTAAATTAGTAGTTCGTGCTTTTTCAACTGTGACAAGATCACTGATAGTCTCAGAAAAATTCTTTATTATTTGTAACTACATAATTAACTTTTTCATCTAGGGAACTTTTTGCAAAAACAAAGTTACAGATACTTGAAGAGTTCCAGATTTATCTTCATTATCATTATTCCTAAACTTAATGGCCAACACCCGAAAATAAAAATTTGCTGTAAAATAATAGTTATTTGTATTATTTTTTTTTAGTGAAACAAGTGAATGAGTTTGTATATTTTGGTAGCATGATGTCAAGGGATGGTCGAATTGATAGAGAAATTGAAAGGAGAGTGAGTGCGGGGTGTAAGGTGCTCTGGGTACGTTTGCTCGAAACGTAAACGTATCTAGAGACGCTCGGTTAAGTGTGTATAATGGAGAGCTAGTGCCTGCTTTGATGTATGGAAACGAATGTTGGGCATGGACGGGAAAGCATAAAAAGAGAGTGTCTGCCGTGGAAATAAGGTATTTACGTGATGTATGTCGATATGTAAGACGAGATCGCGTGAGGAATAATTTGGTGTATGAATGTATGGTTAGCAAGAATGTTATTAATAGAGTAGGAATGAGTCAGTTGTATGTATGTATTTTTTATATTATTGCCACATTACATTGACATCTTTTTTGGCTCGTTCGTGAAGTTTAAGAACGCAGTATATTCTTACTATAAGTTATAATGCTTCAAATAATTATTTTGTTGTATGTGTGCTACGAAAACCAATATTATCTGAGTTTATTTTGTTACTACATTGCTACTTGTGCTAATTAAGGTATTTCTATTGCTTTTTACCTATCGCTAAGAGAGGTATTGAATTCATGCTAAAAATCGCATATCCAGATTTTAGTGAATAAGCACGTTTTAAGGTCCCTAGTATCCGATTATAACATTTTTAAGTTGATGTGTGCGTGTGTGCGCGGATATGTGTGCGGATGTGTGTGTGGATGTGTGTGTGTGTGTGTGTGTGTGTGTGTGTGTGTGTGTGTGTGTGTGTGTGTGTGTGTGTGTGTGCGTGTGTGGATATTGGATCCACAATTTCTCAAATATTATAAGACTTAAAACATTTTAACTACGGATTCCTCAATCTAACAATAATGGGAAGAATTGATAAGTTTTGGTAACAATTGGACAACCGGAAGTAGTAGTTACAAGAAAAAAATCATCTAAATATTATTTATCGAAAATTTATGTAAATACTTATATTAAAGAACGTAAAATTCTTTATTCGATAAATATAAATTCACTAAATTTATGTCTTCTATAGATTTAGAGAAGAAATGCATATAAAATAATGTGATGTAAAAAATCTCAGATCAAACTACTTCAAGGCAAGAAATTCAAATGTTTGTAATTGACACATAAATGTCACTGTCAAAAATATTAGTATGCAACTGTCACAAATATTTGTACATCATTATGAAGATTATGAAAATAAAAAAAAGTTAACAACGCAAAAGAATATATGTAAAAAAAATATAAAAGGAATTTGCGAAAAAATGACGAATATAAAGAAACAGAAAAGGTATGTATTGTACATAATTTATATTAAAATATCCCACAGATTTTCCAAATATAGGTGAGAATTATTTTGTAATGAGACATGAATATATGTATTTGTTTTTAAAAATATTTTTTCTACAAATCGATTAAAAGTGGGCTTTTTAATGTTTGTTTTTAGCGTAAAAATGTCATTTTATGACGCCAGTGTTAAAAGTGACAGATCATTGTTACTTTTGATACTAGTATTAAAAGTGAATGTCAAAAAATTATTAGAAATACAAAATTAAATTAAAGAATAGTGTTTGTAGAAAAAATAGTGTCGTGTTCCAAACTTCCTTCTCCCAAAATAAAATGTCACTTTTAACACATATCATAAATAACTATTTCGTTTTATGTATATAACCAGGTAAAATATCTGGCGAGAGATTATGTATTGGCCACATCAGATTTTTTGTATAATCTACCTGTAATTGGGATATTACATCCTGTAGGTCAGATTGATAATAAATAAACAAAATATAGAACAATTTACCGAAAAATTTAAATATATTGTAAAATTTTCCAATATACGATTAATTTTATTGGAATTGTACTCTATTTTGTTTCCCAATTTACTTTTAAATCCGGAATAAATTGCCATAACTCAATTGTTTTTAGTTCACCTATATTTCATTGATTTTCAAAAAAAAGGAACAAATTTTGAATGAAACACCCAATAACCAAACTAGTCTAATTTCCATTGCAAACAAAACTATTCATAAGTGAATATGTGTGTTCTGTGTAACACAAACAAAATTAAATTTTGAACTTTTTGCTCATGAAAACTGCTAATCGATATTATATTTAGAATTATTTGCTTTTAACAAACAGGGAAAAAGAAAATAGGAGGCCATATACTTTTATATCCAGTAAAAAAATTGGGGTGACAAGCCGTATGGCAAGAGTAGTCCATTACTTTTAATCTTTATGTACATTAATTTAAATAGTTTCTGCTCTGTTCTGCTATTTTTCATCTTTATGTACATTAATTTAAATAGTTTCTGCTCTGTTCTGCTATTTTTCATCTTTATTTACATTAATTTAAATAGTTTCTGTTTCAAATTTTAACTGAATATTAAGGAGGCCATATACTCTTATATCCAGTAAAAAAATTGGGGTGACAAGCCGTAGGGCAAGAGTAGTACATTATTTTTCATTTTTATACACATTAATTTAAATAGTTTCTGATCTTTTCTGTCATTTTTCATCTTTATGTATATTACTTTAAATAGTTTCTGTTTCAAATTTTAACTGAATATTAAGGATGCCATATACTTTTATATCCAGTAAAAAAATTGGGGTGACAAGCCGTAGGGCATGAGTAGTACATTATTTTTCATTTTTATACACATTAATTTAAATAGTTTCTGATCTATTCTGTCATTTTTCATCTTTATGTATATTAATTTAAATAGTTTCTGTTTCAAATTTAACTGAATATTAAGGAGGCCATATACCTACTTTTATATCCAATAAATAAATTGGGATGGCAAACGTAGGGCAAGTGTAGTACATTATTTTTCATCTTTATACACATTAATTTAAATAGTTTTTGTTTAAAATTTAAAATCTTAAATCTACACCCTTCAAACTACTTAAATACAAAATTTCAGAATTTTTAATTTTTAAAAAATTTCGACCCTTTTTTAAACCACACCACCCTCATACCCAAAAATGGGTGTGCGGTACGCTTTGAACGACCTCACCAGTAAATTCCTCGTACCAAAAACCATAAGTAAACCAAATTTCATCAAAATATTCCAACGGATACATTTATTATTAAACATTCTTTAAAATCGTCAAAAACTGAAAAAATCGCAAGGGGTATACCTTAGATTTTTTGCGATTTTTGGCCATTTTCAGACTTATCCTTCTGGAGATTGTAATAGTTGTTCAAAAATTATGAAAATTGGTATACTTATGTAATTTTGCTCGTAGAATCTAATGGTGATATCGCCAGCGGTGTATAATTGACCATTTTTGGGATATGACCCAAAAATTGGCATTTTTGAGCAAAGTTTTGAGGACAAATATTTTGGACACGAAAAGAGATATAAACCTGTGGTTTTAAAATCTTAAATCTACACCCTTCAAGCTACTTAAATACAAAATTTCAGAATTTTTAATTTTTAAAAAATTTCGACCCTTTTTTAAACCACACCATCCTCAAAACCAAAAATGGGTGTGCAGTACACCTTCAACTACCTCACCAGTAAATTCCTCGTACGAAAAAACATAAGTATACCAATTTTCATATTTTTTGCGATTTTTGGCCATTTTCAGACTTTTCCTTCTGAAGATTGTAATAGTTGTTCAAAAATTATGAAAATTGGTATGCTTATGTAATTTTGCTCGTAGAATCTAATGCTGATATCGCCAGCGTCGTATAATTGACCATTTTTGGGATATGACCCAAAAATGGGCATTTTTGAGCAAAGTTTTGAGGACAAATATCTCGGACACGAAAAGAGATATCGACTTCTGGTTTTAAAATCTTAAATCTACACCTTCCAAGCTACTTAAATACAAATTTTCAGAATTTTTAATTTTAAAAAAATTTAGACCCTTTTTTAAATCACACCATCCTCATACCCAAAAATCTGATGTGGCCAACACCAAAACCTCCCGCTATTTAATTTTTATTAATTTAAATATACATACATACATATTTAGTTATTGCGGAAACTGTATTAAGATCCATTCCATATAACTAGGGTTCTATTTACTATGACAGTGACATTTATCTGTCAGTTACATACATTTAAGCAGGGCCGGCCTGATAGATGAGGCGGCGAGGCGACCGCCTCAGGCGCCAAAATGTAATAGGCGCCAAAATGTGACATACTAAATACATAATATTTTAATACAGTGAACAAAATATGTAAGTAATTTAAAGCACATAATAGTTATCTTTATGTACATTAATTTAAATAGTTTCTGTTTCAAATTTTAACTGAATATTAAGGAGGCCATATACTTTTATATCCAGTAAAAAATTTGGGGTGACAAGCCGTAGGGCAAGAGTAGTACATTATTTTCCATTTTTATACACATTAATTTAAATAGTTTCTGCTCTGTTCTGATATTTTTCATCTTTATGTACATTAATTTAAATAGTTCCTGTTGCACATGTTTATGACATTTAGAGAGTACATTGACAAGATACAAGATAATAATAATTAATCTAAAATTGCAACCACCAGGAAAAAAGTATACCATTAGTGGAAAAACACCAGTAGCAGAATATGTGTTTAACTAAAATTTCCATTACTATATTCGGATGTTCTCTAATGTACGTAAATGCCAGGGTAGTTCATGTTCATGCTTCGTTAGCAACTGTAGAAACAGCATTAAAACAGGTCACTTTCCGCTACAGCTAAACATTCCTGACAGATTATTAGCAGAAATAATAGTATGTTTGGTGTATGTTGCTCTAATGGTTTGCATTTGTGACAGCCCGGAATAAATAGAAATTATTTTCTAATTTACTCCAGTTGTGTAAAATATAAAGTTGGTCTGCGCTGAGAACTACATATATAATATGTCCCTTCTGTTACAACAATCATGTTATAATTGGAAATTACATTAGTTATTCCTAATGAAAATAAATTATAAAGCAAAATAGTAGGCACTAGCGTCTCCACGGCCGTGGTGTAAGCTGTTTTTGGAATATAAAATCCTTAAACTCGGAAAAGTCTTTAGAATATTGCAATTCAATATTTTTATTAATTAAATTCAATTTTTGTTTGATGCATCACCTTTGACTTCAAGAAAAGTTTTGGAAGAAAGACTATTTCCGGCCTTTATGGCAAGATGTTTTACTGATGTTTATAATATTTTTTTTCAGTCAGTCTTCTATCACCTTTCGGACAATAATTTTTAAAATTTTTATTAATTCTTAATGACCCAGTTTTATAAAAGATGGATAAGTAAATTACTAGCAAAGTAAAACTTACTCTTAAAGTAAAATAGTTTTTTCACTAACAGCTACACAAAGGTACTTTATTACCCGAATAGAGTGCCGTGAAATTGAATTTCTCAACCCGTCCATGGTTACCGGTATATAATTTTTCATTATTAACCGATAATAAGTTAATAATGAATAATTTTTTTTTTTATAATTCTGTGACAGTTTTAAATCGGATATGTTTATAGCAAGTTTAAGTAGAAACAAGAGACTTTATTTATTAATATTTTATGCATTTAAATGGTTTTTTAAACTGCTTAATTCAATAATTAATTTGAACATTTGCTTTTCGCGCCGAGAGCATATTAAATACTTGACATTTCTTTCATGTCAATTTCGCTTATTCAATGTAAAAAAAACTATTTAAAAATAATACTTTTAAATAATATTTGTCATTTAACAATAAATAATACAAATGCTTGAACCGTGCAACCAAAAACTGTACAATCACAATCAGATGATACAACCTGTCAATGAGCACATATGTGTAAGCATAGCATTCGGAAAGTGACGAGCCCAGAGTCGAATAAAGTTTGTTAAATCATGTGATGCTTTTTAATCTAAACCTGTCCCGAACACTACAGTAAGTAAACGAAAATTCAATCTTTTCTATTAATATTTTAGCATATTGTTAGCTAACACTGCTAACAGACAGAATTCAATACAACATAGACAATAATTATGGTTAGAACCACAAATTAAGCGAATAAATAAATTACTATTATAAACAAGTACTTGCTAAGTTATTTGTAAAAATTATAATTAATTGTACAATTATGACAAGTCATATTTATTGCAGATCCTGCAGTATTTAGGGAACCAGTAAGAAAATTAGTTGAAGTTGAAGGTATATTAATTATGGTATTATTTATAGTATTTGTTTCCTCAACTTCTCCTCTCTACTTCAAACATGTTTTTCGGGTTTTTGCTAATTCCTGTAAATAAATAAATAAAAACTTCAAATACTTGACATTTCTTTCATGTCAATTTCGCTTATTCAATGTAAAAAAAACTATTTAAAAATAATACTTTTAAATAATATTTGCCATTTAACAATAAATAATACAAATGCTTGAACCGTGCAACCAAAAACTGTACAATCACAATCAGATGATACAACCTGTCAATGAGCACATATGTATAAGCATAGCATTCGGAGAGTGACGAGCCCAGAGTCGAATAAAGTTTGTTAAATCATGTGATGCTTTTTAATCTAAACCTGTCCCGAACACTACAGTAAGTAAACGAAAATTCAATCTTTTCTATTAATATTTTAGCTTATTGTTAGCTAACACTGCTAACAGACAGAATTCAATACAACATAGACAATAATTATGGTTAGAACCACAAATTAAGTGAATAAATAAATTACTATTATAAACAAGTACTTGCTAAGTTATTTGTAAAAATTATAATTAATTGTACAATTATGACAAGTCATATTTATTGCAGATCCTGTAGTATTTAGGGAACCAGTAAGAAAATTAGTTGAAGTTGAAGGTATATTAATTATGGTATTATTTATAGTATTTGTTTCCTCAACTTCTCCTCTCTACTTCAAACATGTTTTTCGGGTTTTTGCTAATTCCTGTAAATAAATAAATAAATAAAAACTTCAAGGTCGCTCGAGTCACGTGTCTGCTCGCGCCTTATAATGGTATTGAAAATATTCAGGCAGGTGGGGGGGGGGTTAGGGGGGCTTCAAAATTGAATTGCGCCAGAGGCCTCTCATGTGCTAAATCTGTCACTGATCTGATGATATGTTTTACTTTAATTTGCGTTCGCTCGCTAGATTCAACAATAGCTATTTGTGTATTAAGAGCGCAAAATGGGACATTGTCGATTGAGAGGTTGTTGCCGCGCGACAATGTCCATTTGCGCTCGAAACACACACAAGATTTTTACTACAGTCGCCACAATGGGGTCCTCCACCATAACAAAAATTTATTTTTTATTTATTTTTACTTATCGGTATTTTCCATTCTTCTTGAGCTATTGCTTCAATCTAATCTAAGCATTTTATACTTTCGTTTTTGTAAATGAATGCCCTATTTTATTTTCACAGCAGTGCGGCATTTTGTTTGGTTATGTAACTTACCGACAAAGCAGTTATATGTCAGATTGATTTGTTAAGTAGGGAATGTGTAACTACAGTGTCATTAATTCCTGACTAAACGTTTCCATTAAGAATGTAGCCAAGTAACATTTTTTAACATTGTATAGTTAGAAATTTGAGGAGGGAGCGTTTTTTCTACTTTGTCGCTCTAGAGCGGCAAAGTGCAAATGGCTACTTTGTATATAGACTGTAGAAAAAATAAATATCGTTCAGTACGCATTTAGCGCTAACAAATAGCGATAATTTTTGCTAGGCTAGCAAACAATGTAAACATCTCACAAAATGTGTGTTTTGGTAATTATTTTACCGTTTAGTTATTCTCAAAATTTGTAGCAACAACAATCTATATTCATTCATAATTACATTATTTACGGAAATAATTAAATCGTTTGCATTTGTAGGAATTACGTCGAGTTCTTGTCGAATGTAGAGTAAACAAGACATCAAGCAAAGAAAATACTTGTGCCGGAGTTGTCAAAGGACGCACCTTCTTGAAGTTGGGGGAATTGATTAAGCAAGTTGACGAAACAGCGAGTATTGTCATAGAACATGCTGAAATGCTAATATCTCTGTATATATTAAATATTATTATTGGATATAGCCCTTAAGTTTCATCACCAGATGCTAGGAACATTGTTTATGCATAACTTGGAAAGTACCTACAGTTATGCGAGCCACGTCATCTTCAAATATTGTTGTTCGTTGCTTAGCGCCAATTTACATAAACTGACACAAAATAGTTACCAACGTAACACAACAAAATAAACCCCTACCATAGTTTATTATGCATAATACGAGGATTACAATATAACTGACCCGATATAGGTATATTTAAATATTCACGTTCGTATGTATACGTTTGTTATTCAAATTCAATTTATTATTTAATATCGCGTTTATGCATGCAAATACACTTTTGTGTATTAAAAAAATTAAATCAAATTATGTTAATATATTTTACATAGAATTTCACACGTGTGTTGGGAAAATAAATTCATTAATATTAATCGTATACAAAATTAATATCGTTACCAAAATATTAATATTTACTACTCCGTGTCATTATTTTATTATTTAATTAATTTATAAATATTTGAAATATATGTAAATTATATTTGGGAAATTGCGTATTATTGGGCCAAATATCATTATTATTGATATTTATAATTATTTTTTTATAGCCGATCGGGCTTAATTAATTAATTTATTTGGTTTAAATTAGTGGTGTGGCAATAATGTAAAAACTTTCATTATACTATGAAAAAAAAATCTGATGTGGCCAGGACATAACCTCTCGCCAGATATTTTACCTGGTTGTACGCATAAAACGAAAAATATTTTTAAATACAAATACATATATTTATGTCTCACTACAAAATAATTCTCACATATATTTGCAAAATCTATGAGATATTTTAATATAAATTATGTACAATACATACATTTTCTTTATATTCAATATCCTGAAATTTTCTTTTTCTTTATATTCGTCATTTTTTCGCAAATTCCTTTTATATTCTTTTTTACGTAGATTCTTTTGCGTTGTTGGCTTTTTTTTCATAATCTTCATAATGATGTACAAATATTTTTGACAGTGGCATACAAATATTTTTGACAGTGACATTTATGTGCCGATTACAAACATTTGAATTTCTTGCCTTGAAGTAGTTTGATCTGAGACTTTTTACATCAAATTATTTTCTATGCATTTCTTTATCTCTAAATATATAGAAGATATAATAATGAATTTATATTTATCGAATAAAGAATTTAACGTTTTTTAATATAAATATTTACATAAATTTTCGATAAATAATATTTAGATGATTTTTATCTTGTAACTACTACTTCCGGTTGTCCAATTGTTACCAAAACTTAATCAACTATTCCCATTATTGTTAGAATGAGGAATCCGTAGATAAAAATGTTTTAAGTCTTATAGTATTTGAGAAATTGTGGATCCAACATCCACACACATACGGACATCATCGTAAAAATGTTATAATCGGCTTCTAGGTACCTTAAAACGTGCTTATTCAATAAAATCTGGATATGCGATTTTTAGCATGAATTCAATACCTCTCTTAGCGAGAGGTAAAAAATCATTTTGCATATAAATTTTAAATATAATAAATGAGATGTGATTAAACTTTAATTTTTTTACATATGATACTCAAGGATATTAATATATACACTGGATTGCTAACTTGTATGTTGTGCACGTAGTCACCTGTGAGGCAAGCAACTGGAAGGTAGCCATTTGCAGAAAAGGCAAAATACGCGCCAAATTTAAAATTACATAATAGAAACAAATTATAAATGGAATGAATTAACAGATTTTATTATATATATATATATATATATATATATATATATATATATATATATATATATATATATATATATATATATATAGCGTATATTTTAAAAATTATAGTTATTATTTTAATAATATTCACAATAAAATAGGACTATGAATTTAAAAATAATATTTGCTTATTAAAAAGATTCTTTTTGCATATGTGGTGGAAAATTTGGAAATATAGAAGGTACTGATTCTGCTTTTAATCTTATATATTATGTTCCAGGCCTTTTGAAATAATCAGTTTCAAGAAAATGATCATTCCAAATTTTTGATGCTTTTGTAGGTGTGAAAACTTTTCTTTTTATGGCATCAATCCACAATCGTAATTTACCACTATTATTTAAAGGAAATCTGTAAAATATTTAAAACAGTAGTATGAATAAATATGTATACATATATATCAACAATAATACTTGAAAAATTGTCGAGGGTTATTCTTGCTATGTCTATTTGTGCACCCAAAAGCACTACAAAAAGACGGCATATTGCCTTTTATTATGGAAATATCTCACTTAAAATATTTATTCACTAAGAACACAACACAAACACCACTTCATTCAAGAAAACTACTATATAATGTAATAATAGACCAACTTACCCCCACCACTTGCCTCGCTTGTTAAACGTATGTCAGCTATCCAATGTTTTATTAGAACATCCTTGATGAGGCAAATATTAAAAACCTTGATAGTTTACGAGAAGAATTTATTAAAAAATTGAAGGACGGGTATTGTGACGTCAATATGCTAACGCCATCATATTCTTATTCCTTCCCCAAAACTCCAAAGATGATGACATTTTTTAACAATAACATATTTCGGATATATTTCTTAGTACCCTAGTGACATCATTTTTTTTATATAATCCAAATTACCACCACCTTGTGTAAAAAATTCTAAATCGATTCCTTGTTAGATTGCGTGCCGGCTAACTTCATTTCCCTCTGAGAAATGGTGAAAGTTTACCGGAAAAACTTTGTCGGTTTTTCGAGGCTCACTAGTCAAGTAAATAATTAAATTAAAACAAATTTCGCGAGGCAATTGCGAATCGCGTGACTTGGACCATCTGGTGGTGCCATCACGACAGTCGTACAGCGCTCAATCTTTGCCTGGTACATGTGTTCTCTTTTTGTCGCAGGGTCCTGCTGCGCCAACGTCTCCTTCTGTCGGCCAGCTTCTCCTGCTTCACTGGGACAAGGGATATTTAGACTCAAGGTAAGAGATTGCACACCAGTTTTTGCTATTTTTAGATTGAACAACAGCAGGTGGAGAATAATGCCCCTATTGGGGTTTTAAATAAACGACTTCTAGAAAAAATACCTGTACTGGCAGCACGCACTTTAGAATTCTATCATAGAAAACAGGCGAATGCGATTTTACGTTTACGAATTTTGGTAGCATGCACTTTAGAATTCTATATTAGCTTTTTATTTTGGAAATTTTCGGGTTTTATACTATTAAAATAGGAAATATTATGACAGTTGCATATGATAAATATATAATTTGGCTTTGAATTGAATTGTGACAAAATAATGACGTTACTTTAATACTTTCGCTTCGAATTGTACGCTTGCAAACGAATATTTTGAGACACGCTTGCTACCAAATTTTCGCTTCGTGACGAAAAGCGAAAACAAATGCCTCATTTGATAGAATTCTAAAGTACGTGCTGTCACTATTGGTGTGGCCAACACAGTACCTCCCGCCATTTACAGCCCGAGTCACAAAAAAGATTAAGTTAATCCTAACTTTTGATTTGACAGTTTATTTCTTAAAATATAGTCTAATCTAATCCAAGTAACTACCATTTTTTTAAGCCCTTCAACTGGATTAAATCCCAATTATAGAGTGGGTTCATATTCACATCCATGCATAGTGGGATTCGAACCCAGAGTCGCGAGGGCACTCATGACATGGGGCGTTGCTCTAACCATTGAGCCACCGGAGCTATAATAAAATGAAGATTAAATTTTAAATACCGGAAGAGAATAGAACTCACTAATCCAAAAATGAGGATTAGCTTAAATATTTTTGTGAATCGTAAATTTTTATTAATCTAAATACATACCCACATACTGACTTATGCTGGAAACTGTATTGAATTCCTTTTCTATTGTTCTATTTACTTTTTTCTTTTTAAAACGTTACTAACATTATTTTGAAATGATTAGTTCTTTGATAGTGACATTTATCTGTCATTTACATACATTTGAAAAACTGCAATTTGTTAAAAACGTAGGCTCTGGAATTTAAATTATAGATAAATTTATCCATAAAATATATAGAAAAAGTTTTAATGCAAATCTATAGGAAAATTTAATAATCTTTAATTTTTATAATAAGATTAATCTCAAAAAATAACATTTAAAGGTATTTTTCGAAAAATAATTATTTGAATCATTAGGCCAGAAACTGAATATTTGCGAGACCGAGTTTATTTTGACAAATACGAGATCTCGCAAAACAGTTTTTGGGCGTGTGATGCACATGATTTTTTGTACCGACTTCTCCATAAATTCTTCGTATATTTCTCTACACTTTATTCTATGTTACATAACCAGAAAAATTAACATATATTTTTATCGGTTTTGCATTACTTACATTTGAGCTTAAAATGCGTAATTATTTTATATCTATTGAAAATATAACATACAAACATTAGTTATATATATATATATATATATATATATATATATATATATATATATATATATATATATATATATATATATATACAGGGTGTTAATTAAAAAGCGGGCCATAGGCGTTTAACATGGGAAATCAGTTTTTCCTTGCGCAAAAGTTCCCAATTAATTTTAGACAAAAGTATAAATAATAAAATTATACACCAGCGTCACTAAACAGATTTTATTTTGCATGTTTAGTAACGTGTAAAATCCGAATTGAAATTCTATAAATATTGCTCATTTGTAGTGATAGCCATGGAATTTTAACAAAATTACAAAGAAATGCATATCATTTGAACTGTCAGAAATTAGATTTTCAAATAAAAATTACTGATAATTATATTCTATCCTAAGTCCTTTAAACTATTTTGGGTTTATAATCTACTACTAAATTATTGCTTAGATTTTATTTATTTTTATTTTGTAATCTGCAAAATCGAAATTCTGACAATTCAAACGGTATGCATTTTTTTGTAATTTTGTTTAAATTTCATGGCTATCACTACGAATGAGTAATATTTATAAAATTTCAAATTGGATTTTACAGGTTACTAAACATGCAAAATAAAATCTGTTTAGTGATGCTGGTGTAGAATTTAATTCTCTACAACATTTATTTGAAACATTTTTGTTTAAAATTAAATAGGAAGTTTTGCGTAAGGAAAAACTGATTTCCCATGTTAAACGCCTATGGCCCGCTTTTTAATTAACACCCTGTATATATATATATATATATATATATATATATATATATATATATATATATATATATATATATATTATATACTTTCGCATATTTTTAATGACAGATGGCGGAAACTCAATTGTATCACGTGAAGTTAATTGTAGTTACAAGACAAACTAAAGTTGGAACTTGTAATTAATGTATACGAGATGTCAGTAAAGACAGCATATTATTATTTTTATGATAAAAATTTGTTATTTAAGTTACAACAATTAAAGATTTAGCCCTAAAATTTCTAAACATTTTACTAATTCTTGTGTTGAAAATAATCTTAAATTGACATATCACCAGAATAGTAATACCAACTCCTTTTGCCGGCCTAGGTCAGCAACAGCGCATTTTTGGGCGATTTTGAATTCTGTAATACTAGTCAAAATGTACGGAGGTACGAAAATACTATTTTGAGCTTCTAGTAAAGTGCCATTTCCGGTTATCCGATTTTTACCAAAATGAATTGAGCTCTTACAGAAAACGAAATACAAGGTTTAAAATTTTTCTGAATGATAGTATTTGAGTTAGAGTGGAGGATCCACACACACATACGCACATACCCACAGACATCATCGTGAAAATGTTAAAATTGGATTCTAGGGACCTTAAAACGTGGTCATTTACCAAAATCTCGATATGCGATTTATAGCACGATCTCTATACCTCCTTTACCAAGGGTAGCGGGAGGTAAAATGTAAACTTTTTTGTAATCTACAAAATATAAAATGCACCATTTATTTTTTGTGTATCATATCTATTTGTTTTCATTTTTAATATTTTTATTCTTTACAAAATAAATATTAGTTATTTGATGAAAATATAAAAAAATATCGTACTATCGTTTTAAATCCATTTCTTTTTTATATTTATTGTCGCTATAAACTGTTTTATAAATACTGTGTAAAATCAGAGATAAAATAAATTCGCTCCACAATTTTTATTATATGCGCATTTGAATTGGCAAAATAACACGTCCATTAATACTAGCCATAAAGCCATGTATGCGGTACCAACACTTAAAAATTAATGTGCACATATCATTGGTAATTACATCATAATTACCACTATGGAATGTTTTTGACGTAAAGAGTAGGCCATCACACTATTTTATCGTATTTCAATATTATCGAAAACATTTTGCCATTATTTATTAATTATTTTTGTTCGCACTTTGCCATTGCGCGTAGCATATAAATTCCACGAGTAAATATATTTTATTTGAGGACAATGTTGATTGTCCAGTTGATAAATTATAGAACGCTGGACTCATTCGATTTCATTGTCAATGTGTCGAAGGGATATTAATTATCGTGGACTATTGCACTGACTTTTGTTTGGGTTACCCTTATTTCGCTCGGCCTGTAACATAAGGGGACCGGGATTCTGATGATGGTGCTCTTGCACATACTGGTTTACTAACGATGACACTTTAACTGACTGGTGGTCGAAGATTGGACGACCACTACTTTATTGAGGAGAAACACACACACTTACACTTTGATATTTATTCGAGATATTGTGGACACGGACATTCTTCAATATTCTATACTAATTTAATTTACACATATTTATAACCTATTATTAAAGATTAACAAAACACAATTAACCAATATGTTCAAAGTAGTTTTCTACAACAATAATACATTTCATCATTTTTTCCTTTCATTTCTTAAAAACTCTCAACCAATCTACTTTTGGAATTGTGACAAGGCGAGGGTAAGCACAATAACAGATAAATAACTTTTTATAAACTCTTCTAAATTATAGTTTCAATATTCATATTTTAACTCTGTTTATCTATTTAAGTCAAAATTCAGTTTAGAAATTCTTATCATATTATGATAGTCACGACATTTATTTGTTGATCTTAAGTCTGGAAATTATTATATATACGTGCTTGACTTTAGAATGACCTCGCCTATGCACCCCATACCCCTAAGATAATCCTATCCTGGAGATAGCGTTTTTGTTTTAAGTCAGTGGGTATTAGTTAGCCATGGGATAAACATGGGAGAGTTGAATTTAGATACTGGAGAGAGTAACATGTAATAGTCGGTTTAGAGACTCGTGAGAGTAAACATGTAGAAGAATCGAAATTAGTACGTGGCGTCAGAAAGACGTGTTTTGGTTTGGACATGTAGTGTCCTTTAGTTTTGAGGCGACGCTGGCCCGCTGGGTTACGGAATGTAACACTTGTTAGTTGTGTATGTTAAGCTTAGTGTTAATTAATTATCATGTAACCGTGTAAATAAAAGTATTAGTTTTTAAAACAACAAGTTGTGTTCATGTCCGTAGTGTTCATCAAGTGTAAAGTGTAAAAAGTGAAGTGTCTGTGTGTTCTTCCTTCTCACAAGCCGTGGACGCCAGCCATCAAAGCGTCCACCAGTCAGTAAGTGTATCATCGTTGGGAATCATCATCCTTAGTATCATCATTATCAGTCAGCTTCAGACACCCCCCCCTCGTGTTACAGAATGCTGAATGTACCTGTGTTCTACTACTTTTATTTATTTTTTTGCCAATAAAGTGGTGTTGAATCTGGAATTCTACTGAATTCTTCAGGTATAGTTATGTACTCAACGAGCTAAGAAAGTCATTTCATCAATCAGACAAGTGTATAAAAATCTCTTTATAGCGATTTTGGTACATTATTTTTCTCACGACGACAAAAATAGCACAATTATTTAATATATTTTTAACCTCAAAATTAGTTTTTAGGGCCCTGTTTCATAAAAATTACTAGTCGACAAGTTACAAGTGACAAAGTTCTAGTAATTTCTGTTTCAAGAATAACTTTTGACTACTTGTCACTTTTCCAATATTAGTAGTGTATTTTACAAGTTGACAAGTTTGAAACCATGATTTCATAGTAAATGTAATATGCAGCCACCTTTGCCTTAAATATACATTTTAATCACATTAAAAAGTACGCGTTTTAAAATAATTTAATTTTATCCACATTTTGTCATTTAACCAAGGCATTCAACAATTGCAATCAATGAAAGTAAAGCAGGTGAAAATGAGTTGTAATTATATTTAATATGGCAAAAATGCTATTAAATTGGCGTTTGTTCGGGAAATTAAAGAACATAATGGGGTATATTCTGTAAGGAAACTGGTAATTTTAAACAGTATGTTAAAAATAAACTTGCTGTTAGAATATATTTTCTATTCTGTAACTATCAATTTTGTTAAAATTTTAACACCCGTGTTAAAATTAGGTGTTAAAACTGTATATTTTAACGTCATTCAAATCGATGCCTTTAAAATTTTAACATCTGTTTATACAATAAAATTATCACAGCATTTGAATATGTTGCACTTCTAATTAATGAAAATTACCATGGATGAATATAAAAAATATCTAGGTGATATTTAATAAAATATATAACTGTTTTATGATATTTTATTTAATACCGGTCACCCGTTCCATCGTATGTCTTTGTGTATTACAGCCAGTAGTAATATTTAATTGACATAATTCGAGAAAGATTCACAACTGAACCTTTGAAGGTATACCGAGTGCGCGATTTAGATGTATCGTCAAACATAGTTCTTTATTATAATGTAGGTATTAAATGCAGTTAAAATTGCTTATTCCTGTCTTGTTCGTCAAACAAACGTAACTTAACATTTTGGATTGTCAATTCCGAGGATCAAGAAGAAGAAATTTTACACACCTAATGATGACTTAATAATTTACAATTTTAATGTAATTTTTAATATAGAACCTAAAAATGAGACATGATTATGTAGCAGATTTTTATTTATTTTCCGAAGCATTATTTCCATTCGTTTTTTAAAATTTTCAAGTGACAGATACGATTTCTAAAATTTCAATGTGACACATAAACTGACAGTTGTTTACTCTTTTTGTCATGTTTATTTATTTGTGTTATGGTTACTAACTACATGACTTTAGTAAGACGTGTCTTTTTTCTATCTTGTTGATCACTTCATTCTAGTGATTAACAGACATGTTAAAATTTATGATTTTAACAGCGGTGTCAAATTGTCTCGTAGAGAATACCAAAAAATGAACTTATTGTTAACAGTCATGTTAAAATATAATTTTTTAAAGGCATGTTAAAATTAACATTTTTTTTACAGAATACACCCCATTGACATTCTATTTGGCGCTTTTTCCACAAATTCAACAAAAAATATGAAATGCGAAATATATACTATGTTCCGTAAGTCAACCAAAAAAACCAGTATCTTGATTCCGGGTACACCATGGTTCCTGAATATTTCCATCTATTTCGGGACAGATTGACATTGAATCATATGACATTTAAAATTGACACAACCTAACAAAAATAAAAATTAACTAAAAGAACGATAATGTTGAATAATGCCAATAAAAATAACACAATCAACAATATATCAAATATAAATAATGTTTTCATACTTACATCTATAATAATTATTAGTAATACCTTCGGTAATACTACTAAAAATGCGGTTTAGAAATTTGACATTGACGGATATCGTTTGATTTGTTATGAGATGTTTGAAAGTAGCGGTAATGGGGGTAAAATTACCAGAGAAACCAGGATTATTTCGTGGTTGCCGTGCTCCGACTTTTTACCAACTTTTTTCAGGAACCGCGTTCCAAATTGAAACCGGTAAATAATTTCAGGACTTACGGAACACAAAACCGTAAATCTGGTCGAACCGGTTGCGTTACGGAACATAGTAATAGTAATTAATCAATGAATTTGCTGTTTCTTTAAACAAGCACAACTCCTTGGTAACACAGTTCATATTTACATTATGTATATAACTGACAGATAAATGTCACTGTCAACAAACTAATCATTTCAAATTATTAATAGTAACGATTTAAAAAGAAAATAGCAAATAAAACCACAGAATCTTAATACAGATTCCAGTATAACTAAATATGCAAGTATGTATATTTAAATTAATAAAAATTAAATAGCGGGAGATATTGTGTTGGCCACATCAGATTTTTTTGATTACTCATTTATATAATTGGCAATGCCTTTTTATGATCATGTATTTTCGGAATAAAATACAAGAATATTAGAAATTTCTTTCATTTTTTGGTGATTAAAATTTAAAACAGCAGGTAAAAAAGAACAAAATACCAGAATATTTTTTTTTATATTTAATCGATTCGTGTTCTACCCTTCGTTATTACGGTATTGCCTCTTTAACCCTTATCTGATCCTGGGAAACTTTCAGCTCTGAAATGTGACTTGCGGTCATATTAACCCAAAACACTCCAACTTGTCTTACAACTTCTAGCGCTTTCATTATTTATTCATTACGCCCTTTTACAAACAACTCAAAGTGAAACATCTCCAATGATGTTTTTACACGTATACATTTTTATTGCTGTTTTAAATTTTTCTTTTTAAAAAATAATATATGAACCACTTAAGGCAGACCATAGAAGTTTAATAGTCCGACGTAGTCTGTAACAAGTGGTTAATTTGATAACATATTATCCAATGTTTTATTATTTATTGATTGGTGGACCTTTTTTATGATTTGTTAAAAATTAACCACTAAGTTACAGAATACCTGTAGCCAACTTTTTAGCATTGTCACTGTCAGTATTTTTGATAAGTGTCAGATGTTTATTGATCATTTGGAATCTTTAACAAAATTATAAGATATTAAATTTTTATTTTTTCGTTCAATTGGCTTGGTTATTGCTATTAATACGAAATTGAATAAATTTGACTATAGGGCGCGAGCAGACACGTGACTCGAGCGACTTTGACGTGCTTGGAAGCAAGGGCCCGATTCTTGAAAACATGCGAAATTTTCCGCACGCGACAAAATTCGTGTGGTTAGTTTCGTGCACGACCAGTACTGTACGTGTGAGTGGTATTCTTGAATACCAAACGAAGCTCGGCCGAAACCTACGCATACGATTCTCGAAAGCAAGCGAACGTAGTTTGTAGCAGCCAATCTAAACGAAACATTTGTACCACGTGAATGCTTCATCATATAATTGTTTTTTAACTGTCACTGTCAACCTGTCAACCAAAGCTGTCACCCGTAGCTGTCAACAACGCTGTCATAAGCCATAAGTGTTGTAATTTTAATATTCAAAATTTATTATATATACATAATCCATTTGATATAGTAGGTATTATTTTTCTTAGTTTACAGTATGTACGTACATTATATGGTAATATTAATATACAAGTGTTATGTAATAATAATACTCTAATTTGGAATACAAAGCTTATTAAGAGGCACCTAAAATTCCTTTCTAACAATCCATTGCATCGTTCTATTAATGCACGAGCACACATTTGTAGAATATTATAACGATACTTAAGTGTATGGAGATTCGAGATTTATAATTGGCGTCATTATAAGATCATAAAACGTACCCGGAAATATATATAAACATAATTTGATTTATATCATCTACGTACTGATACACCAAACAGAAGTAACAGTGACAGACACAGTTTCGTGTGCGAATGATACTTTCAAGTTATTCATACCCATGCGATGTAATTGCGCACGGAATATTCGCCTACGACCACACGATTTCGTTTCAAGAATACCAATATGTAGTTCGCATACGCATCTCTCACACTTACGTATGCGAAAAATTTCAAGAATTGGGCCCCAGCTGATTTGTGTGTGCATGTCATTTTGACAAGAACAATGTCACATTGACAAGACCAATGTTTTGATTTATTTTGATTTTTAACTGCTAAAATGTTATTATTTTTAATTTCATGTGTTGTACAGTCTGGAAATTGTAAAATAATAACATTAAAGCAGTTCAAATCAAAATAAGTCAAAACATTAGTACTGTCAACGTGACATTGTTCTTGTGAAAATGACATGCGCACACAAATTAAAGAGAAGTGATCCAAGGACTGAACCCTGAGGAACTCCTCATTTTTGATGATTTACTTCAGACTTGAAACTATTATAATAGACATATTGGTATCTCTCGTCCAGATAAGATGAAATTAGATTTGCAAGTGAGGAAGACACATCAAAGTGTTCTAATTTTCGTATCAGTAACTGATGGTCTAAGTTGTTGAAGGCTTTTGAAAAATCCGTGTAGATCACGTCGACCTGACTTTGTTGATTTAGAGCAGGGGTCGCCAACCTTTTCAATGTGTTGAGCTACTTTAACAAATTTTGAACAGAGAGTGAGCTACCTATGCTTGGGGAGGCAAGGTATTCAAAAAAGCGATTTTTTCATTCAAGGTCAAATGTCTTATAATTAAAAGTTACACTTTTTCAAGGGATGTGAAACTGCATGTGTTTCCCCTCTCATGTACAATAATAAATTGCCAGATCACAGAACATTTTAGAAAAGAGCATATATATTTAACGGATTGCATCCTTTACAAATAAGTCATTATAATATTATAAATATGATATCATAAATATACATATCATATATGTTTTAAAAATATAACAAAAAAGTAATTTACTACTTTAAAAAATAACATGTGTAAATAAAATAACATTTTAATGTGAAGCCTGACACTCAGACCCGTCGATAATTTTTTTAATATTCGCAGTATAATTGGTTACAGCTATCCGAATAAAATTATCCAAATGCTCATCTGTAAGTCGGTTGCGGTATTTGTTCCTTATCACTTTCTTATTAGAGAAAGAAGATTCACACAAATAGGTCGAACTAAATAACGCTTTTACTTTTAAGGCAACTCTAACTAAAACTGAATATTTTTCTTCACTTACTAAAGGCCAGATAAATTTTGTATTTGACACTAACGATTTTAAAGCTAAATCATTTTGAAGCGTAATAACTTCCATTTTAGTAGCAGCACTGTTTTCGCCAAAGTGCTGCATAACACAAATAGAAAATTGCTCAATATTAATTTCCATGAAGGGTAAAGCAACAAATTGTGCCACTAGTGCGATTTCGTTGAAATCTTCAAAACGAGATTTAAAGGCATTCTTCAAGTTAAAAATTATTTGCACATGATTTTACCACCATAGGGTTGCAACGGATTTTGAAATATCTTTTCTGAAAGAAGATGAAAGTGCTTGGTATCGCGCAAGGTGTATATTAGTAGGAGAATGTAGTATCGGTAGTATTATAGATTTATTTTTATAGCGAGAAATGCTTGTCAATTGTGTAACGAAAAATAATTGTTATTCATTTCCAAACCATATACAATATACATAAAATAATTAAAAATGCACAATAAATATATAAAACATTACAACAAATAATTCTCACTCCTTAGATACTGAAGAGATCGATAAAAAATTGAGAATTTCCGGAAAATTATATCATTTTTAGTTCTTCTGAGATATACCTGTATGAGTTACCGGAAGTATCCAAGCGAGCTACCAGATTAGTCCATGGTTATACATATCACAAGAGTTTGAAAATGAACAACAATACTTGTCCCGGGAGTATGTCTATGGCAGTACGTCGATTCAAGATGCAATAGTATTTTCTATTATTTTTTATGCTCGAGAAGCATACGCATTGAATATTTCACGAATTGAACTACAACATTCACCATCATTAAATATTAGTATGTGTATATTCAAAAATTTGCATTTAGACAAGGTTTCTATGCAAAATGAACCACTGGTTTAAAACAAATGAGGGAAATAGTCGACGTAATATAATTTATAGAACTACCGGTCTAAAAGTTAGTCGCTTACTAAAGAAGTATCGCGTCAAAAACAATTAATAAATAGGTATCAATAACATCCGGGGAAAAATCCAACAAAAAACAGAAAAAGGATATTGCAGTGGCATTGGTATTGAAGAATTTTAGGGGCACCATCCCTCGTTCGTCAAGGGACGCTTAATTAAAGTAACCGATGCATGTAATTGTTTAGCTGACGATACACAGGGCAGGGGCAGCTACAAAGTTAATGAAAAAGCTGTGTGCCCTTTTCCCTTCGCCCTGAGAAAAGAGTTGGTTAGGTACCTTCCTCGTTGCTAAATTAATTCCCATCATTTTCACCTTGAATGATGTTTTGTAAATAGGCTGTTTTTGTTTCTAAATAAATTAGTTTAACATTTTTTCATTCAGGTTTAGAAGATTTATTTTTACGGAGCTTTTGCGGCTTTGAGGATTTTTTCATTGTACAAATTAAATAATTACGGTTTTAAAAGTAAAAGTAATTACTTGGTTTTGAGTTGGATTTTTTTAAATTTGATTTTATTTCTGACTACAGACATTTTATATCAACGAAACAATGAAATTCCTCTAAAACAATTCAATTTACTTATTCAGTTTGCTTTGTTTGCCAAGTTAAAATACAGTAATCTTCGAAAAAAAGTAGATTGAATGCTACCACCATCGTTAAATTATTAATAATTAAGAAATCTTGTTGAAACTTGTACAAATATATATATATATATATATATATATATATATATATATATATATATATATATATATACCGTGTGTCTGTTTTAAAGGTGTACATAGGAGATTAACATGGGAAAACAGTTTTTTGCAATTTCCTGCTCAGGTAATTATTTTAAGCAAAAACGCGTCAAATAAAAGTTTTAGGGTATAAAATTCTGCATCTAAATCAATGAACAGAAATACTTTTACATGCTTTGTAACGACAGAAATTAAATATGAAAATGTCGAAAATTACGTTGAAAATATCGACAGCCATGGAATTGAACAAAAAATTAATAAATGCGTGACGTTTTATCTGTCACAACGTAAGTTAACTTATTTGACGTTTCTGACAATTTGATTTTGTCTAGTTTTATTGTTTGAAATTATTAAAAAATGAATATCTGTACTTCTGAAGAGCGTGTTTTCACAATTTCTATGCTCTGTTCCATTTAAGGTAGTTGCTATCCAAATATCCAAGTTCTGTAGCTATTAAATAACACGTATGTAAATTTTTAAAGCACTGCACCGCCTATAACCAGAGATATTTGCGAAAATGAAACGAGACAGTTTGTAAAAATGTAACATGTATTCTTACGGGAAAAATGTTCCGTCAACTTAAATACTACAATACTGAATGGCTTAAATTGAACAAGATATAAATTATCTTCAAAAAATATAGATGAGCCTCGTAATCAGAATGTAGGAGCAGAAGAACGTTCGTTGCTGGAAGAAAGAATGTTAGGAATAATAGTACTACATGTATTGGGAATGAGTTGGGAGTACATCACAGCATCATACATAGTTTTGTTACGCAATATTGAATTTTTAATAAATCCATATTATTAGACAAAACTGTATTTTTTTTACTTTATTTATTAATCTAATATTTCTATTATTGTCATAATTAACGATATTTGTTCAAATCAAATTATCAGAAACGTCAAATAAGTTAACTTACGCTGTGACAGATAAAACGTCACGCATTTATTTATTTATTTTTTGTTCAATTCCATGGCTGTCGATATTTTCAATGTAATTTTCAACATTTTCATATTTAATTTTTGTCGTTACAAAGCATGTAAAAGTATTTCTGTTTATTGATTTAGATGCAGAATTCTATGCCCTAAAACTTTTATTTGACGCGTTTTTGCCTAAAATAATTAGGCGAGCAGGAAATTGCAAAAAACTGATTTCCCATGTTAATCTCCTATGTACACCTTTAAGATAGACACACGGTATATACCGTGTGTCTATTTTAAAGGTGTACATTTGCATGGGAAATCAGTTTTTTGCAATTTCCTGCTCGCCTAATTATTTTAAGCAAAAATGCGTCAAATAAAAGTTTTAGAGTATAAAATTCTACATCTAAAACAATAAACAGAAATACCTTTACATGCTTTATAACGACAGAAATTAATTATGAAAATGTCGAAAATTACGTTAAAAATATCGACAGCCATGGAATTGAACAAAAAATATATAAATGCTTGACGTTTTATCTGTCACGTGATCTGTCACAACGTAAGTTAAGTTATTTGACGTTTTTGGCAATTTGATTTGAACAAATATCGTTAATTATGGCAATAATAGAAATATAAAATTAATAAATAAATAAAGTTAAGAAAATACAGATTTGTTTAAATAATATGAATAAAAATTCAACATTGTGTAACAAAATTATGTATGATGCTGTTATGTACTTCAACTTATTTCCAATACATCTACCTTAGTACTACAGAAGGGTTCTACACTTCTCATTCCTAACACTCTTTCTTAGAGTAACGCATGTTCTGCTATATTCTGATTACGCGGCTCACGTGTATTTTTTGAAGACACATTAGCAGCCTTTTCAAATTTTGTCACGAATTTAGCTCTTTATTCGTATAAATGTTAAATTTTTAGTCATTTCAGACAAAACTAGAGACAAATTGTCAGAAACGTCAAATAAGTTAACTTACGTTGTGACAGATAAAACGTCAAGCATTTATTTATTTTTTTGTTCAATTCCATGGCTGTCGATATTTTCAACGTAATTTTCGATATTTTCATATTTAATTACTGTCGTTACAATGCATGTAAAGGTAATTCTGTTTATTGATTTAGATGCAAAATTTGATGCTCTAAAACTTTTATTTGACGCATTTTTGCTTAAAATAATTAGGCGAGCAGGAAATTGCAAAAAACTGATTTCCCATGTTAATCTCCTATGTACACCTTTAAGACAGACACACGGTATATACCGTGTGTCCCAAGCAAACCTTGACATAGGCGTTTAACATGGGAAAACTGATTTTAGTAAATAAAAAGTGTCCGGCATAAAATTAAGCCATGCTATTTAACATGATAATATTACATTACCTCGTGTACCTTATTTAATATTAATTACATTATTATCATTTTCTAAATTAGAGAAATTATAAATATCTGTCAATAAATATTTGTTTCAATATTTTATTACGTAATATCAAAATAATTGCAATTGTCATTGTAGGTCAATGGTTAGCTTAGCTGACTGTGGACTGAGATGACGTTTTGTTGTATTTCATTATAAATAGAAAATAGTATTTTAATTATAATAATGGCACTAGTTGAGTATGAAAACTTTAATATTATATTAAAGAAATAAGTCACATTAATTAAAGCGAATAATTAACTTGATTATGAAAACGAGCAAAAATTATTAATTTTACTTACCTGATTTTTATTTATGTATAATAGGTACTATCGAAGTTTTACATAAATTAACATTTAACACTACTCCTATACCTATTCATGTAAGTAAATTAAACAAATATATATTTTGAAATGATATAATAACTATCTGGCTTACTTTATTACCATTAGCTCTAAAGATTTTTGATCACAGTTTGTAATGGATACGTATTTTTATTCTTGCAACATTTACTGTATATTGCCATATTAATGGTAACGTATGTCGGTTCTCTCTACTTTTGACGGAGTGACGCAAACGTCAGAACTTTCGCGCCAAAACTTTAATAATTATTTTAGGCGTTATTAAGCGTAATTTCAAGAAAAAAAAATACGGAATTTCTATTTTTAAATTCTTCGTATATACATAAAAAAATTCAAAAAAGTTGGACGGGCCCATTGTGTTTAATTTACATACTGATAAATTACAAATATATTCCGGAAAAATGAAAGAACAACCAAGTATGTATTTGAATTTTTGTTAATTGACTAATGACATTGACAAGTTCAAAACCAAGCTCGACTCAATACAGAAAAAAATAGGTGTACGCGATTTTTTTGCAAGCCAGTGTACATGAAATTTTTCTGTATGGAATTTATACAAAATACATTGAACTGACAGAAGGTAATATATTTGAATTATGGAATCTTGTGTATGAAACTTTCTGTATGGAATATGTACAAAATATATGGAACTGACGGAATGTAATGTGCTGGCCACATCAGATTATTTATTTTTTGAGGAGCGTCCCGGTTTAAGTCTTGAAAAATATGATCACCCTAATTATAGGGCCCCTTTTACAGTTAACATACTACGCCATTACTAACTTTTTGCTTGTATAAGATTTTTCCTGGATATTATTAAATACATGACCTACAGCTTGTTTTGTTTGAATTTTGTATGATGGATTACTCCGTGAAAATGCTTACGATGAGCAGATGAGCATGATGTTGCAAATTTTAAATTAGGAATAAAAACATTCACGGGTTTTTTTACTTTTTGTTTGTTTTTACAGACCTGTTTAAAGAGAAACACACACAATATAATGGCAAGCTTGAACTACAGTGGGAGATAACAAGAGTCCAACTTGAAATCTTGTAGATAATAATAACCTGAAAGTCTCTTGAAAATTGTTCAGGATTCTTGAACTTTAACAAGGTCTAGGATATAATTCTGTCAGAATAAGGCAGTGAAATAAAATAATAGTAGGTAACATTTATCGTCGAATTAATTACAGGTCTTACTGTTCCAATTTTTATTAATAAACACTATGCGTACGTGGACGTTTCGGGCATTAATTAGCCCATCATTACCTTGTAAAAAAAATTATAGCTGATGATGAGCTAAGGGACCTTTTAATTTAACGCCTATCTCTTTCTATCACTACAAATAGTAACAAAATGGCGCGAACAGCTGCCAGTTGGGCTGTCAAACGAAACGTCAAAAATATTTCAGTGATTAAAATACATGTATTCTCGGTGAAAATTTACATGGTTAGACATTTTAGCTCCAATAAAAGCTTTTGTAACTTCTTTCGGGATGTTTTTTAAAGTTGTCAAAGATTTTTTAGCAACAAACGTCGTAGATTTCAATTGTTCTTACTATGCGCAGATCCCCATTGCGCATGTCTTCTATCTCTTTAAACTGAAAGTCCATTGATGCCCGAAACGTCCATGTACGCATAGTGTTTATTAATAAAAATTAGAACAGTAAGACGTACAATTCATTCGACGATAAATCCTAAGGAGGTTCCCAAAGAATATTCTAGGTAACTTTGTTACGTCACAACCCCAGCAAGACCTTGGCCAGCCCCAGCAAGAGAGAAAGCTTGAACTAAGTTGGCATTACTGGATTTGAAAATTTATACGTTTACATATCCTACTTGGTGTGTCCTACAACAAATTTTAACTATATTAGCATTAAGGCCGCTACGCACTTGAGCGACGCGAAGAGCGGCGAAGAGAATTTTTTTTATTGAATGTATTCTTATGTGAATAGTCGCCTCGTTGCTTTGCGCTTCTCTGCTCCAAAGTGCGCATATACACATAATAATACATTGAATGAAAAAACCTCTTCGCCGCGCTTCGCTTTGGTCGCCGAAGTGCGCGTTGGCCTTTTGAGTTAATAAAAAAAAATGTATGATATACAAATACGAGGGTTAGGCTAGAATGATTAAGAATAAGAAAATCAGGAATCTATAGGCAGTGGTAAATAAAATTTCCTATGTCATGCGTGGTATCGTTGGATGTGTTTTCTAAAAACAAACAACTTTTGTTGGAAACATTTTTACCTTCCCTCATCTTTAGGTAAGGAAGGTAATGTCTTTGGTCAAAAAATTCGGCGGTGAGGTTTTAATGAATAAGCACATTTTAGGGTCCCTAGAATACGATTTTACTATTTTTACGATGATGTCTGTGTGTGTGTGAGCGTGTGTGTGTGTGTGTGTGTGTGTGTGTGTGTGTGTGTGTGTGTGTGTGTGTGTGTGTGTGTGTGTATTCGTATTCTTTTTCGTTACATCCATATATAAACAGCTGAGTAGATTTTGGTTATAATTGGTCAACCGGAAGTAACCTCATTTGAAGATTTTAACAGTTTTTTTTTAACGATGTTAAATATCATATTTTCACATTTAAAGTTATTATAAATATTAAAGAATATTTTATTCTCTATACGATTTGACTGCATTTTATACTTATATTAAATTGATATAGAGTTAAAAAATTATAAAGATATTAATGGGTCGATTCTGTTCACATCTGTATGTCTACAGATCTGTAAATCTGTTAAAAACCTGACAAAAACACATCTATTTTTGTTGATTAATATAAAATTATACATAAAAGTGCATAATTCGTTGCGATTTTATCCATTATTTACAAATATACAGATCTGTAAGATTTATGCTGGATTTATACAGCGTAAGCCGTAACGTAACGTACCGTGCCGTGGCGTATTGTAACATATCGTAACGCCTGATTTTTCTAGGCTATTTTATACAGAACTTTTACGGTACATTTTCGTAAAAAGTATACTAATGCTCTGTCGATACAAATGTAGTGTACATTAGATCTGTATTCATTTAATATATTAATCTAAACTTTGATACATGAGACATGTCAGTCACAGTCACACAAGACTGCCTATTCGTAATGTTGTATTTTTTATATTTATAGATATGTATGCATTGATTTATTCTTTACGTTACGTTACGGCAAGCTACGTTACGTTACGGCTTACGCTGTATAAATCCAGCATTACAGATGTGAACAGAATCGACCCATAAATTTCATAAATTAGCCAGCTACGCTGTAACTTTGTAAACAGCTGCTACATTAAGAAAATTTTGATTGAAAGATGTCAGTGTCAGTGCAATTGACATAAGTGTGTCCGTCTTATAATTTTACTGGAAATATAGAATCTTTTGCTAGAAACTTTCTGTATGGAATTTGTATAAATTACATACAACTGCCAGAAAGTAATGTACGAAAAGAAATAGAATCTTTTGCAAGGAACTTTCTGTATGAAATTTGTACAAAATACCTACAACTGAGGGAAGGTAATGTGGTAGCCACATCAGATTTTTTAAAAAATTATTTGAAGTGCCTTCCAGCTTGACCACACATAACCTAAGTTCCCATTTGAAATACTGAAACTGAGTGTAGTTACGTTTACTTCCGGTAAATTTCTGAAATTGAGTCTACTACCATTAAATTTTTCAAGTCGTCGTAGTTCTGAAAAAAGCTTGGGTGGTTGAAACCTCCTGTAGTTTTGTCAATGATTGTCCATGATATGGAGTTATAATTTTCATTCGAGATAAATATTTCAACATTGTAATATTTTAACTTTGATGTTTTTGCCCACATCTGTTTTAACGTGGTGTAAATTATTAACAGTTTGTTTTCATTTTTCACAGCTTGTTATATGATACTCCCGTGTCACTCTACATATTTTATTTATGCAAAAAACCTGCATTCGCTTCGTTTTATTTTACAAAACATGCGTCACATTTTCTTGTATACTGAATGAGGTAGAACGTCCCTTCATAAAAACTTTAATATTTCAAAATTAAGTAGAACTTTAGTAGCTCGTATATAAACAAGTCAGCGCAATATTCATTTGTCCTAGCAAAGCACTCTACAATTTACATTGTGCTTATTATTATTGCATCCATTACTTCTATTTGTCCTTAAGTAACACTTGAGTAGAATAAATGGTTTTAATTTTGCATGTATACATTTATTGCATAAATTATTCAAATTTTATTCTATTTCCATTTTTGTGTCAGTTAATTATTTCTATATTTTAAGCAGATACAATCTTTTATATATTTTTTTAAATTATTAACCCATTTAGGTACATTCACAATCACTTAAAAGCTTTAAACCCTGCTTTGCTTAATTTACATTTGAAGTGGAAATTGTGCCGCCTTTAAATTTATGCCATTTACAACCATCCATTCCTGAAAATTTCGTGAGACATCTATGAGCGACGTGTTAAAATACTAAAGTGGGTCGAATGTTTGACTGTTATATTGGTTTTCACTCACTTTACAATGATTAAACTAAATTGATATCAAACTCAAATGTAACCAGGAATAGCTATTTGTATATTAAGAGCGCAAAATGGGACATTGTCGATTGAGAGGTTGTTGACGCGCGACGCAGGAGCACGGTATTCTCTCGAAATCGACTATCGGCCTAATTCTCTAAGAAAAATTGTTAAAATCAACAACCCTTTTCAGTTTTTAATTTCAATGCCAGTTGCTAAGTTCAAAATCCCAATTCACTAGTACATCAAGTTGCTAAAATTTAACTAGTTGTTACGTCGAGTTGTTAATCTAGCAACTGCATTTCTCTCGTTGTTAGTATTAAACAATCGTGGGTAAATGGTTTTTCTTGAAAATTTTGTGTTAGGAAATAAACTTTTACTGGAAATAGAGGGACGACAGTGAAGGCAAACTATTTATAAACTAATATTGCATGCCCAATAATTATATAAATTTTTAAACAAGATTTTAGATTTAAGCTAAGAAATTTGCGAGATGTTAGTAATCTATTCCCGATACTGATATCGGGAAAAAATATTTACAGAGATATTCAAACTGAGCAGGTGTTATTTAATTCGTGAATTGCATGGTCTCATGCTTCAAGCATACTGAGTCAGTAAATGCCCGAAGGTGTCATGTTTCAAGATAAAGGGTTTACATTTATTCCAAACTTAAATATTTTAATGATTACTATTAAACAAATTTTCAGATTCTCTCCCGAAAAGATCTAAATTCAATTTTTTTAAATTTATTTTCATTTATCTTACACATTTAAATTTAAACAGCCATTTCAACAATGCCAAATATCTATTATTTTTACTGCTAAAACTTCTAGACGATGGTCATGCGTCATTCCTGATGGTAAGATTCTTGAAATTTAAAAATCGATCGCATCGAATTGAATAAACATGTATACTAACTAAACTGGAGAACTTCATCATATTCTCCCAACAATTAATTTTTACGCCTAGCCATGGGTCTTATAAAGAGATTGCAGGGCAAAATTTCAATTTTTCAAGTCAATTAACCATTTGCAAAATTTCCAAGTAGCAGTTATCAGAACTGAAATGCAAAACTAGCTTTGACTAGCTTTGTTATTTAATTAGTCCAAAATTATCATGAAATTTACCATTAGAGAATATTGTTCCGCGGAACATCTTGCACCCCAAATTTTCTTATTATTATAAACTCAAAAGTCAAACGAATCAAAATCTGTCACATTAGGTTGTGAATAGAGTAGAAATATGTACAAATATTGAGAATCGACATGCCTTTTAACTCACTTGTTAATAACTTCACTGCTATATTTAACAACGATTATTCAGAACGACCGTTTTTAACAATGTCGTTAATTATATATTTACTGAATACCAATTGAATGACAGTTGTTACAATCGTTGTTAACTCTCAGTTGTTACCTAACGACTATGTTAACAACTATCTTAGTTAATTAGGCCGAATGTCCATTTGCGGTCGAAACACACACAAGATTTTTTTCTACAGTCGCCACAACTTTTGCAGGTGGCAGCATAACTGTTCACACAATTTATTTTATAATTAATTTTAATTTATCGTTATTTTCCATTCTTCTTGAGCTATTGCTTCAATCTAATCTAAGCATTTTATACTTTCCTTTTTGTAAATGAATACAATATTTTATTTTCATAGCAGTGCTGCATTTTGTTTGGTTATGTAATATACCGAAAATGTGTAACTACAGTGCCATTAGTTCCTGACTAAACGTTTCCATTAAGAATGTAGACAAGTGATATTTCTCAACATTGTATAGTTAGAAATTTGGACAGCGAGCGGTTTTTCTACTTTGTCGCGTTTGAGCGACAAAGTGATATTTTGCGTTGATAAAAGAGAGCGCAAATGGCTACTTTGTACATAGACAGTAGAAAAAACAATGATCTGACTTCGTCGCCTTGTCCGTAAATTTCTCATTCGTACCGTAATAACTCACTTCCCAGCCATATAACGTAAATAACTATTACATGGTAAAGTCGCGATCAACAGCCTGATGTACTTATAATTACAAAGATATATACGCCCTAATTCTGTAAGAAAGTTGTTAAGATTTAGCAATGTTGTGTAACATTGAGAAATGTTGCGAAATATAAAAAGACGCAATTTAACTAAAGTGAAACGTAAAGAAATGGGTTTTAGTAAAGTCAGCATTAATCGCTTAGGAACTCTCTCGCCGAAGTCTGATGCTTTAGTACGCATTTGTGCGGCAATGTCAACACCAATAGTAAGTACCCATATTCCTATGTAAACTCGCTCCCAAAATAATGGCCACATATGTCCTGCATATACCTGTTTACATACCCCCGGAAAAAGGGATTCGATTCATTTGGAACTTTCGATTAAAGGTTAGATATCGATTTACATACACGTTATATATATAGACAAAAGGCTATTTGTATCGTCATCGATGTTAGATTCGGAAGTCCATAAGGTACAGTTGGCAAAAACTGTATAAATACCGGTTGTCAGTAGAAATTGTGCGATTTGTCGCAAGTTGTAAATAAATAAACGCTTAGTAGCCCACAGAGATATTGATATCTAACAGAACGGTTTTATTAAAAGTACGTAAGCAATAAGTAAATCACATAAACAGCATATAAAAACAAGATTTGAACCCTACGTGTTACAGTTCTTAAAGATTCTAACCAATAAAAATAAATGTAAAGCCTGTCATTTTCATGTTTTAGAAAGTGTTTGCAATTATTATTGGTTATTACCTCTCGCTAAGAGAGGTATTGTATTCATGCTAAAAATCGCATATCCAGATTTTAATGAATAAGCACGTTTTAAGGTTCCTAGAATCCGATTGTAACATTTTTACGATGATGTCCGTATGTGTGTGTGTGTGTGTGTGTGTGTGTGTGTGTGTGTGTGTGTGTGTGTGTGTGTGTGTGTGTGTGTGTGTGTGTGTGTGTGTGTGTGTGTGTGTGTGTGTGTGTGTGTGTGTGTGTGTGTGTGTGTGTGTGTGTGTGTGTGTGTGTGTGTGTGTGTGTGTGTGTGTGTGTGTGGATGTGTGTGTGTGTGTGGATGTGTGTGTGTGTGTGGATGTTGGATTCACTATATCTCAAATACTATAAGACTTAAGACATTTTTAACTACGGATTTCACCCATTTTTTTTTACCTTTCGATAAGAGAAGTATTAAATTCATGTTAAGAATCGCATATCTAGATTTTAGTGAATAAGCACGTTTTAAGGTCCCTAGAATCCGATTATAACATTTTTACGATGATGTGTGTGTGTGTGAGAGAGAGAGAGAGAGTGTGTGTGCGCCTGTGTGTGTATGTGTGTGGATGTGTGTGTGTGTGTGTGTGTGTGTGAGTGTGTGTGTGTGTGTGTGTGTGTTTGAATGTTGGATTCACTATATCTCAAATACTATAAGACTTAAGACATTTTTAACTACGGATTCCTCAATCTAACAATAATGGGAAGAGTCGAGTCAGTTTTGGTAACAATTGGACAACCGGAAGTAGTAGTTATAAAAATCATCTAAATATTATTTATCAAAAAATTATGTAAATACTTATATTAAAGAACGTTAAATTCTTTATTCGATAAATATAAATTCATTATTATATCTTCCATAGATTTAGAGATAAAGAAAGGCATATAAAATAATTTGATGTAAAAAATCTCAGATCAAACTACTACAAGGCAAGAAATTCAAATGTTTGTAATTGACACATAAATGTCACTGTCAAAAATATTTGTATGCCTCTGTCAAAAATATTTGTACATTATTATGAAGATTATGAAAATAAAAAAAAGTCAAAACTCAAAAGAATATACGTAAAAAAGAATATAAAAGGAATTTGCGAAAATATGACGAATATAAAGATAAAGAAAAAGAAAAGGAAAATAGAAAGAGAAAATTTCAGGATATTGAATATAAAGAAAATGTATGTATTGTACATAATTTATTTTAAAATATCCCATAGATTTTACAAATATATGTGAGAATTATTTTGTAGTGAGACATGAATATATGTATTTGTATTTAAAAATATTTTTCGTTTTATGCGTACAACCCGGTAAAATATCTAGCGAGAGGTTATGTGTTGGCCACATCAGATTTTTTGATATAGCAATGTTGTTAAGAGTTAGCAACTTTCTTACAGAATTAGGGGGACTGACAGATTGAACAACAAGAATGCATAAGCAAAAATTTATAAAATTTAAGCAATAAATATATCAGTAACTTTTGAAAAATACAAATAAAAACCTTGTTCTTTTCTTATAAAAATTATAAAAGAGTTAATAAAAAACAATAAAAAGAAAACTTTTCCAACTTTTAAAGCACCTTTCAAACATCTTATTTAATTAAAAACTCAGCTTTAAACAATATCAAAAAAGTTTAAAAGGCTTTTATAAAATCTCGTCTTTCAATCATCTTAACTCTTCGAAACAACTCAACTGTCAGAAGCAAAGCCTACTTTAATTACAGTGTATCACATTATAAAAATTGTTTGCGTCCGGTTGTCAATAGAAGGTAATTGATGAATAAATTAGTAGGTCTGCGCTTGCGCAAAGCATCCTACGCATGAATGAACAGAAACAACGTGCAATGCTCTTAACTTGTCAGACACGCAAGGATCAGCTCTGGAATCAGGGATATTTCTTTACCGTGTGTTGGTAATATACATTAATGCGCAGACAGACTTATGCGCAGGAAGTAAAGCGTTCTGAATATCATATGCTTGTCATGTTTGTTTTGAAAAGTTATCTAGTAGGGCACTTATATTACTTACTCGTACATAAATATTTATTTAGAAATTATAATTATCATTAGTTGAAGTGAGAACGTGTAATTATTCCAGGAAGAGGAAAAATAAATATTTATTTCATGAGAAGTGTAAACTTGTTTACAAGTTCCAACATAAACTTGAGGACAAAAGTTTCAGTTTAAGCATTATAATTTTTTATATAAATACATCATCTTCGTGGCTTATTACTTATTTCTGGGTCTATAAATATGCTTTTATTGGCTGATTTTGGTAAAATGTTTATTGAAACAGTCAATGTTATCAACCTAGATATTTTAATATTTCTTTCAAAAATAATTTTTAAACAAAAGCAGATTAATGCGAAATACGAAAAATAGTATGAAATAGATGTATTAGAATGTTCATTATTAATACTCTTACTTTGCGTAACTCGCCTACGGCTCGATTAAGAAAACTGTACTCTTATTACAATAAGGATCATTGTAATACTTGTCTTTCAATATACTATTGTTCATTTTATTTATTTTGCTATTTTTTCTGAAATTGTGGAAATATAAATTGCGCCAATCTTATATTAATTCACATTCACACATTATGTGATATACTCTTCTAGTTTTTCAATAAAAAATGTAACAAAATGTGCGTTCCACCAATTTTTTACCTTCCGTCACCTTTAGGTAAGGAAGGTATTGTCTTTGGTCAAAAATATCGATGATGAGTTTTTAATGGAAAAGCACGTTTTAGGATCCCTAGAATACGATTTTACTAATTTTACGATGATGTCTGTATGTATATATGGATGTATGTATCTATGTATGTATGTGTATGTATGTACGTATGTGTGTGTAACGATTTTTACGGATCGCATAACTCCGATACCCCCGTTCCATTATAATTTTTGCGTATTCTTTTTCTTTACATCCATATGAAGAGCTGATTAGATTTTGGTTATAATTGGTCGACCGGAAGTACCCTAATTTCAAGATTTTAACAGTTTTTCTTGAAAAAACGCTGTTAAATATCATTTTTTAACATTAAATGTTATTATAAATGTTAAAGAATATTTTATTCTCTATACGATTTGATTAAATTTTATACTTTATATTTAGTGGATATAGAATAAAAAATCTGATGTGGCCAGCACATTACCTTCCCTCAGTTCTATGTATTTTGTATAAATTCCATACAGAAAGTTTCTTAGAATTGATTCCATATTTGCAGTAAAATTATAACACAAACATACTATGTCAATTGCACTTGACATTTACATCTGTCTATCAGATTTTTTTATTTATATTAGCTGTTTCCAGTGTTATTACATAGCTTTCTGCTTTGTGAAATTTAATTTCTTTATAATTTTTAACTCAATATCAATTGACTATGAAGTATAAAATGTAATTAAATAATTCGTATAGAAAATAAAATATTCTTTAATATTTATAATAACATTTAATGAGAAAAAATGATATTTAACAGCGGTTTTTCAAGAAAAACTGTTAAAATCTTCAAATGAGGGTACTTCCGATCGACCAATTATAACCAAAATCTAATCAGCATACATACACACATACACACATACGCACATACTCACAGACATACAGACATCATCGCAAAAATAGTAAAATCATATTCTCTCTAAAACGTGCGTATTCATTAAAAACTCACCATCGAATTTTTTGACCGAAAACAATACCTTCCTTACCTAAAGGTATGACGGAAGGTAAAAATGATAAATAAATTAAATTTCATAAAGCAGCCATCTGTGTGCTATATAACCATGAAAACATCTACTAATTAAGAAAATTCTAATTGACAAATGTCAGTGTCAAGTGCAACTGACATAGTATGTTTCTGTTATAATTGTACTGGAAATAAATAGAATCTTTTACAAGGCACTTTCTGTATGGAATTTGTACAAAAAACATAGAGCTGACTGAAGGTATATACTGGAAATATGGAATCTTTTGCAAGAAACTTTCTATGTGGAATTTGTCCAAAATATATAGAACTGACGGAAGATAATGTGCTGGCCACATCAGATTTTTTTCTTAGTACCGTAAACAGTAATATCTGAAATAAAGGGATATACCGAGGGATAAATCTTAAGCAAGACGTTATTAAGCTTTTATTTAAATTGATTAATCAGTTTTATAGTGGCTGTCTAATAGTTTTAAAAATTCAGTTTTAATGCCGCATAAAGAGGAGCAGTAGAATAAAGTGGAGCTATTATAGTAATTTGATTGTATCGATTGGCCTCTTGCATGGCAAACGCGATACTTGTCTTAACCCTGTTTAGTTTTTTATACACGGCAGATATTTTTTAAGGGACAAAATTAATTCCCTGTAATTGATCATCGCTCGGTCGATTTGCGTTTTCTATTCAACCCTTTTGCAACCAATTTTTCCCCGTCGCAGTCAAATGTAACCGATAAGAATTACAAATAACACTACACTTTTTTATAAAAAGACCACAATAATGGGCTATATTTTTCCATGACATATAGTTATATTTTCAAAATGCGGTCTTGAACATTGTTAGGGAATTTATACATATATATATATATATATATATATATATATATATATATATATATATATATATATATATATATATATATATATATATATATATATATATATATATATATATATATGTATATAAAACACGGGATTTTTTTAAATTCTTAACATTATTTGTATTTAGACTTTTGTTCTAAAATTAATAGGGTAGAAATTACAGCCATTTGAAAATATTACCACTGTATTTCCTGTAATTCATAATAATTATTTGAATATGGATACCTGCAGTTTTGTTTTGTTTTATGTGTATATAAATACTCTATTGGTTTTCCTTATTATTTAGAATAAATGGGTGCCCACCAGTCGCATATACAAGGGGGGGGGGTAAAGGGGATAATTACCCTTTCCATAAGCCATGACCTGATAAAAAATAAAATCAAACAACGTAAATATAATTTAAGATATAGAATAAAATTAAATTAAATAATGTATTTTATACAAAGAATATTTTTTTGATGGCTTGTTTTTTAAATATAAATTTTGTATACATAATATGGATGTCAATTAAAATATTATTGTAATAGTAGAACTGCATGTGATATTCAATAGACCTCTTCAATTTAAAGAGATAGAAAATTTGCGCCATTTTACTTACTATGTGCATGGCAATTGTTTTTTCAAAAGTTAGACGTAAAATGAGAGGAAAGTCTTTGGCAACTTGAAGAAACTTCTCAAAAGAAGTTACAAAGCTTTTATAGAAGCTAGAATATCAAACAATACAAATTTTCACAGATTAACAGGTATATTAGTGATTGCAATATTTTTGACGTTTAGTTTGACGGCCCAGCTGGCCATTTTACTTACTATGTGCAGCGATAGAAAGAGATAACTTAAATTGAAAGTCTATTTTGACAGTTTAAACTTAGAATGTTTATCCATAGGTAAGTCAAGAATTCGTTAAATATATTCACTTTTCTAAAATGTTTTGTGATCTGGCAATTTATTTTTGTACATGAAAGGGGGGAAACATGAAGTTTCACCTTCTTTGGAAAAATGTAACTTTTAATAATTATAAGGCACTTGACCTTGAATGAAAAAGATGCTTGCGGCGCCTTTTCTTCTGGCTACCTTTGACCTATTACGACTCCCCCCCCCTTTGCCCACCCATGTTTTGATTGTGCCCACCCTACATTTATATCCTGGCGCCGCCACTGTTTATACACAGTGTAACACGAGGGGGTCTCTGAAGATGATGCTACTAATACTGATAATTGCAACGATGATACACTAACTGACTGGTGGACGATTTGATGGCTGGCATCCACGACTTCGTGACAAGGAATTTCGTGAGAAGGACGAACACACATACTTCACTTACACTTTTTACCCTTTACGCTAATAAACACTACGGATTTACGGAAGGGAATTTACGGACATGGACACAACTTGGTGATTTAATAACTAATAACTTTATTAACAATTAAACTAAAGTTTATTTACATGGTTACATTCCGTAACCCAATGGGCGGGCGGCACGCGCCCAACAGACACTACATGTCCAAAACAAAACACGTCTTCCCGACGCGACAAACTAATTTCGACTCTTTATCTTTACCCCATGACTATCTAATGTCAACTATCTTTAAAAAGACAACGCTATCTTCAGGACAGGATTATCTTAGAGGTACGGGGTGGATAGGCTAGGGCATTCAAAGTCACGCACGTATACATAATAATTTCCAGACTTAATTATCAACAAATAAATGTCGTGATTATCATAATATGATAAGAATTTAAACTGAATTTTGACTTAAATAGATAAACAGAGTTAAAATATGGTTATTGAAACTAAAATTTAGAAAAGTTTATAAAAAGTTATTTATGTGTTATTGCGCTTACCCTCGTCTTATTACAACAGAGTGATTTTTTTCAAGGTGTACATAGGAGATTAACATGGGAAATCAGTTTTTTTTTGGAAATCGTTACCCCCCGTTTTAACTTACGGCAATGGTTGTGGTGTCAATACAAAGTTAAAAAAATTCCCCATCCGAACATACTAAATACATGGAATCCAATATTTTAGGTCCATAAATTAATTTAATTTTTTTTTCATTTTCGTCTTAATAGTAATAGCCATGCCAAATTTGAACAAAAAAATAAACAAATGCTTAACCTTTCATCTGTCAGAATAGGTTAATGTCTCTTGACAATGTCAATTAGCCTATTCTGACAGAGAAAATGTCAAGCATCTTGTTCAAATTTAGCATAGCTATTGTTATTAATAGAAAAATGAATAATTTTGAAAATTAATTTATGGGCCTAAAATATTGGATAAATTCCATGTATTTGGTATTTTCGGATGGCGAAATTTTTACCTCCCGCTACCCTTGGTAAGGGAGGTATAGGGATCGTGCTAAAAATCGTATATCGAGATTTTGGTAAATGAGCACGTTTTAAGGTCTATAGAATCCGATTTAAACATTTTCACGATGATTTATATGTATGTGTGTATGTATGTGTGCATCCTCCACTCATCTAACTCAAATACTACCATTCAGGAAATTTTGAAACCTTGTATTTCGTCCTTTTTCTAAAGAGCTCATTAGATTTTGGTGTAAATCGGATAACCGGAAATGGCAAATTACTGTAAACTCAAAATAGTATTTCTTCGAAAAATACATTTAAATGTTATTTTTTCGAGATTAATGTTATTTTAAAAATTAAAGATTATTAAATTTTCTACAGATTTGCATTAATACTTTTTCTACATATACCTATTATGGATGTTTTATGAATAAATTTATAAAATTATCTATAATTTAAATCCCGGAATCTACGCTTTACACAAACAAAACTCCTTGGTTGCGCAGTTATTCAAATATATGTAACTAACAGATGAATGTCACTGTCAAAGAACTAATCATTTCAAATTAATAATAGTAACGTTTTAAAAAGAAAATAGTAAATAGAACCATAGTTATATGGAATGGATCTTAATACAGTTTCCGCAATAAATAAATATGTAAGTATGTATATTTAAATTAATAAAAATTAAATAGCGGGAGGTTTGGTGTTGGCCACATCAGATTTTTGGGTTTGAGGATGGTGTGATTTAAAAAAGGGGGGAAATTTTTAAAAAATTAAAAATTCTGAAAATTTGCATTTAAGTAGTTTGAAGGGTGTAGATTTAAGATTTTAAAACCGCAGGTCGATATCTCTTTTCGTGTCCGAGATATTCGTCCTCAAATCTTTGCTTAAAAATGCCCTTTTTTGGGTCATATCCCAAAAATGGTCAATTATACACCGCTGGCGATATCACCATTGGATTCTACGAGCAAAATTACATAAGCGTACCAATTTTCATAATTTTTGAACAACTATTACAATCTCCAGAAGGAAAAGTCTGAAAATGGCCATAAATCGCAAAAAATCTAAGGTACCCCTTGCGATTTTTTCAGTTTTTGAAGATTTTAAAGAATGTTTAATAATAAATGTATCCGTTGGAATATTTTGATGAAAATTGGTATACTTATGGTTTTTGGTACGAGGAATTTACTGGTGAGGTCGTTGAAGGTGTACCGCACACCCATTTTTGGGTATGAGGATAGTGTGGTTTAAAAAAGGGTGGAAATTTTCAAAAAATTAAAAATTCTGAAAATTAGTATTTAAGTAGTTTGAAAGGTGTAGATTTAAGATTTTAAAACCACAGGTCGATATCTCTTTTCGTGTCCGAGATATTCGTCCTCAAATCTTTGTTCAAAAATGCCCATTTTTGGGTCATATCCCAAAAATGATCAATTATACACCGTTGGCGATATCACCGTTGGATTCTACGAGCAAAATCACATAAGCGCACCAATTTTCATAATTTTTGAACAACTATTACAATCTCCAGAAGGAAAAGTCTGAAAATGGCCAAAAATCGCAAAAAATCTAAGGTGTACCCCTTGCGATTTTTTCAGTTTTTGACGATTTTAAAGAATGTTTAATAATAAATATATCCGTTGGAATATTTTGATGAAAATTGGTATACTTATGGTTTTTGGTACAAGGAATTTACTGGTGAGGTCGTTCAAAGCGTACCGCACACCCATTTTTGGGTATGAGGGTAGTGGGTTTAAAAAAGGGTCGAAATTTTTAAAAAATTAAAAATTCTGAAATTTTGTATTTAAGTAGTTTGAAGGGTGTAGATTTAAGATTTTAAATTTTAAACAGAAACAATTTAAATTATTGTGTATAAAAATTAAAAATAATGTACTACTCTTGCCCTACGGCTTGTCACCCCAATTTTTTTACTGGATATAAAAGTATATGTCCTCCTTAATATTCAGTTAAAATTTGAAATAGAAACTATTTATATTAATGTACATAAAGATGAAAAATAACAGAATGGTATTGTGTTGGCCACACCAATTTCTTTATCTTTCTATTGACACCACAAATAATGCCATAAGTTAAAACGGGGGGCAACGGTTTGCAAAAAACTGATTTCCCATGTTAATCTTCTATGTACACCTTGAAAAAAATCACCCTGTATATTGCTGAGTGTGTTAGGATATTTAACGTAAAGTTTGATAATGATTTGAATCATACACAATGTTTAACGCAAAACTCAGTTTTTCTTTTTAAATGTATGTACCTCAGGGGTTATTTAGTGACATAAATAATCGACTGCGATTCACTTAGAATTCAAATTAGTTGTAACCACATCCCGGTGGGTAAGTTCACATAGAAATCAGGTTTCCTGCTTCCGCTTGACTTGCTAAGGGTTTACTTGCTTATACCTGAATTCTAAAGGCGGTTAATGCTGATCGCATGTATAACATAGTATATAGTATACAGGTTGTTCAATTTAAATGGGCCTCCATCTCGAAAACTGTAAGAGCTACAAAGACTGTTAAATGGGCAAACAATTTCTATTTCACAAGACAAATATAAAGCAAAGAAAAATTATTTTTTTCTACCAGTGGTTCTCAAAATACGGGATCTAACTTTTTTATTTTAATGAGAAAATGTATTATTTATTTGCTCATTCGTTATATAATTTTATTCTGAATTCAGGGATAAACATTTTTATACTCTTACATAACGATTTTTTTTGGGAAAAATGCATGTAAACTGTTATACTAATTTGATTAAAATATGGCTATAATAAGAGTGCCACGAATAGAATAAATGAACTTGTTGACAACTAGCATCTTTTTACCTCCCGCTACCCTTGGTAGGGAGTAATAGCGATCGTACTAAAAATCGCAAATCGAGATTTTGGTAAATGACTACGTTTTTAGGTCCCTAGTATCCAATTTTAACATTTTCACGATAATGTCTGTGTGTATGTGTGTTTGCGTGTGTAATATGGAAAGAAGCCATTAGATTTTGGTGTAAACCAGATAACCGGATATGGCACTTTACTTTGAAGCTCAAAATAGTTGTTCTCCGAAAAATACCTTTAAATATTATTTTTTCGTGATTTATGTTATTATAAAAATTAAAGATTATTAAATTTTTCTACAGGTTTCCATTAATACTTTGTCTATATATTTTATGGATAAATTTATAAAATTATCTATAATATAAATCTCGGAACTTACGCTTTAAACAAACAGTGAACACAACTCTTTGGTTACGCAGTTCATATCTTAAATGTATGTGACAGATAAATGTCACTGTCAAAGAACTAATCATTTCAAATTAATAATAGTAACGTTTTAAAAACAAAATAGTAAATAGAACCATAGTTATATGGAATGGGATTTAATACAGTTTCTAGCATAACTATGTAAGTACGTATATTTGAATTAATAAAAATTAAACGGCGGGAGGTGTTGTGCTGGCCACATCAGATTATTAAAATGGAATATCCTAACTTAATCGAAACAATATGAATATTTGAAAGACAAGCGTGTTATATCCATCCTTATCGGAGACGCTTGTATTCTTTGCAAATGAGAGAGATAAATGTATGCCAATTTGTAATTCGTTCAAGATACAGATGACCTTGTTCGGAAATCATTCAAAAATTTTACCGTAGGTAAAAAATATAACATTAAGGGCCGGTTTTTCAATCACTGGTTAGTGCTTTGGTTAGGGATAACCATGATTAAAATGTGATTATGCGTTTTTCAATTGCTAATCGTGATTAAATATTGTTATTTAACCGAAGAATTCTAACCGATGAAAATTGACGGGTTAGCGTACTTAACCGTGATTACAACAGCACAGCGCAATGGATATTATTGCTGAGTTAAGTTCTGATGAAGAATTTGAATTAATTAATCATATGATTAATAATAGAAAACCTTACACAGTAAGACAAAGGCCAGATCATTTTACCCAATGGGATGATGTTGAATTTTTTCGAAGATTCCGTTTATCAAAACTTTCGGTGTAATATATACTGGGACTGATCGAAGAGGTTGTAACGCATCGAACAGAAAGGTAAATAATTATAAACTTGGTTATATAGCACGTGAAAAGTGAAATAATATATCTATATAACACGAGCAGTTAAGTGACTTTGTTGGCCTTGACAAGCAGATATGGGCCCGTGTCAGAATAACAGGTAATAATAATTATGTACATGACTTACAAATGTTATCAATTTTCAATCAAAATTTTAAGATTTTCTGAGTTCACGTTGTTTATTTGTCACCGAGTGTGAAATTTACTTGTCGACCACATGGAATTGGGAAATCATGAAATTTGGAATGAAACATTATGACATTGCCATCTACATAATTTCTGTTACCGCCTGATTTATAAACCTCCAAGAAAAAAATTAAGAGCATAAGAATTCTAATTTTACAGTATACGTTGATAATAATTATAATCAATTTTTTGCGTAAATAGTAATTTTCATTGTTGTAATCAGTTTTTCTATGTTGTAATCAAGCTTTTCTTTGTTGTAATCAGAAATCTTAAAGGCCGAAAATCACAATCAGTTTCTATTTTCTTCTTTTAGAATTTAAAGTTTATATCTAAATATAGTTCAGCAGAACGTCGAAGAACCCCCTAGGCTTTCGGGCTCCTATGCGACGACATGCATACACCTATTTACGCCACTGGTTATTCTCACACGTGCCCCCATATCTGCTTGTCAGGGCCAACATAGTCACATGACTGCTCGCGTCCTATATTATATTTAAATAACGATACTTTCCAGAAATAATGCTGTTCCAGCTATAAAACAGCTACTACTAACATTAGCATTTCTGTTGCGTTTCTCAGACATTTTTCTAATGTATTATTTCACAACACAAAATAGTAGTAAAAAAACACTGACAACTCTAGCAACATGAAGATAACACCAGTCATACACTTCTATTGCCAACCTAAACTAGAAGCTAGGTAACCAGGGTTAATTTAATCAAAGATGCGTATACGATTGAAAAACGCTCTTTGCACTAACCGTGGTTAACTTGTGCTGATTAAACATAATCATGGTTAAGTTAACCGTAGCTTAACCAGCTAATGAAAAACCGGCCCTAATACTAATTTATTTAACTTTTGCAATGGGGTTATACCACATTTTCTAATTTATTTCTGAAAGACACTTAGAACTACTTACGAAAATATATATTTTATGTCACATAAGTTTCTAGTTTTACAGAAATATTTTTTTAAAGTTTATATAAAATATCAAATGTCGTCATAATTTTGCGACCGTACTGTCGCCTACCAAGTAAAAATGGAACTACATTTGACGATTATGTCATCACAAGCAAATGTAGTCTTCAAAACATGACGTCACAAAATTTGACTCAGAATGTTTATAAAGAAAGTCATGAATTAAAAGTATAATAATAAATATTTTTGATGTATATATGCATATTAGGTAAATTTTTCATTTATGGAAGAAACATCATTTTTTCTTTTTTGGTATGACTCCATTAAATTTTAATGAATTGCTAATAGCTGGTTTATGATGGATTTAATTTACAAATTTAGATTTACGAATTTACATTTATAAATATAAATTGTACATATCTGCTTTTGCTGGTTCATGACGAATTTAAGAAATTTATGATTTAGAATTTCCATTAAAATATCACCATATTTTATATTCTAAATGTAAATTTGTAAATGCGTCCAATCATTTCACAGTATTTCAAACAATGATTTTCGCAGGGAAAATGACAGTTTCAAGTGACAGTTGAAACATTTTAATTTAGATTTGACAAGTGGATTCCGAAAATATGGATATATTATTAATATTATCTGTAGAACAATACAGATTAATTATGATAAAAGTGATAAATATCATATAACTGTCATCCCATTTGTGTCAAATCACGTGACCCAATATAAGTTGATTGGGCATATTTCATATCTTTAAATTCACTATAAACCTACAAGGTAAATCGTAAATTTCAAATCTAAATTTATAAATCTAAATTTATAAATTAAATCCATCATAAACCCGCCATAACTGTTTAAAATAATAGATCAAATTTTGTTTTTCACGACTTTTTTGATTTTCTTATTATCAATAATTTTAATATGACCCTCGATGCAAAAATTGAGTTATTGTTAAAACTATTTATAAATCATCGATTACATAGCAAAACAATTTAATATATGGGATGTATTGAAACTTTGGGTCTGTACTCTACATATAAACAAAACTTTCTTTATATAGATTTTAGTTTCGTACTCGCCTTCGTAAAGTTAACGAAATAAAAATAAAAGTTTGAAAAGAAATTTGGTGACATCTAATTTTCATATTTGAAATAGAAGTTTGAATATATGACGTCTATCATCCTGTCTGCAAAACGAAAATGGAATTAAATCTCAATGAAAAAACTTTTTTGAAACTTTTGTTGATGGGTCGAAGCTGTTGTCAGATATGAATTATTCATCAGGCTTAATTGTTGTGATGTATAGGAATAATAAACAAATTATTTGATACCCTGAATTCTGTGAAAATTATTCGAACTGTAACTTAATTCCTTGCTTTAATTAATTTTGCAAACAAAACAATCTTAATTTCATTGACATTCCCGTTGAAATTTATTTCTTACGGAATATTTAATTCGGCTGGTCGTAAATTTATAGTGATAAAGGAAGATTATTCTGTCCAATGACGTTTTTACAGCTCATTTAGGGGCAAGCCACACGTTGCACCCTTCATTTTAAGCACTGAAATGATTACAATGTTTACAGCTACCTCAGAAACATTTACGAGCGTGGCATAAAATCGCATAGTATTCTATATTTTCCTCTTACTAATGTAAGGGGAAGCACATAAGTGTCACGTTAAAATAATTGAGATCAAGGTAGGCTGTGGAAAACAAAATTTGCTGTATCATCTTAAACAATAGTTTTAAGGCAGATATTATTTGATACAGTTTAGCTAGATTACAAACTATATGTGGTACAATTAGAATAATTTTACTTAGCAAAGAGACACAAATTAAGTTAATTAATGTAATGGCTACTCCCACAAAAACAAAAAATCTGGTGTGGCCAACACAATACCTCCCGCCATGTTCCGCCCAAGTCACAAAAAAGTTTAAGCTTATCCTTATTTTTAGATTAGCGAATTTTACTCTAATTTTGGCAGTTTATTTCTTAAAATATAGTCTAATCTAATCCAAGTAACTACCTTTTTTGATAATAAAATGAAGATTAAATTTTAAATACCGGGATAAAATAGAATTCACTTATCCAAAAATGAGAATTAGCTTAAAAAGTTTTGCAAATCGTTAATTTTTATTAATCTAAATTTAATACAGTTTCTAGCATAACTAAATATGTAAGTACGTATATTTGAATTAATAAAAATTAAACTGCGGGAGGTATTTTATTTACAGTAAATAAAAAATGATATTTTTTCTTCGTAGTTTTTCAAATATTAGAGAAATAATAATCGGGGAAAAATTTCTTGCTGAAATCTACCAGCCACTATTATGACGTCATGGTTCTAATTTAGATTCTTCGTCCGTAGTTCTAATGTTCTAAACTGTATGCACGGATTGCATGTGTATACGGCAACTAGACAGTGAAGCCAGTTCGTGACATTCAAACGTCAGTCTGTATTCAAGTGATTAAAATTTTTGCATACACTCATACACAATATTTAAACTTTAAGCAAGGTATGTTTTCTCGCCAAAATTAAAATATGTGTTAGCTCTACAAACTATTTATGTACTATTTTAGTATTAATAATGGCACACTGCCTATTGAAAATTACGTTCAAGGTAAAGCTGATAATTTTTCACAAGTGAATTGTTGGATGTTTGCCGAATTTATTTCTGCAAATGATTGTTTCACTGCTGCAGAAATTAGAGAAGTGAAAATTCAAAATCTGTTTTAAATTCAAGCTAGTACAAATTTTACTCATTTGACGCGCGGTCGCACCATGACCTATGACGTTAAAAGACATTTTAAGTCACGTGATTTATTTGAAAATTTATATATTTTTTAAACATTTATAACTCTTTATTTATAGGGATTATTATGATTTTGTTTTCACAAATAATGTTTAAATAAATAAAACTATTCATTTATAATATAATTTTGCGAATTCAAATTTCTTGCATCCACCCTATTTGTTTGACAACTAAGGCACTTTTTTACTACCAGATATTAATTTGACAGCTTTGGCCGTTTTTAGGTATTTTAGATATTAGTTTAAAAGCATTCCAAAAAATGTTTGGTAGAGATCTTTTAAGAAGTAGAAGGAAAGAATGCTAAAGTGTATCATTGAACTTCTAATAATTATATGTCATGTTGTGTCTTATCCTGTGTCGTATCGTGATCCTCTTATTGGAGGAAACAATATCTAATAAAGGTGAGCACCTTTCATAAATATAACTCTAATTTTTAAAACTTAATTATCTAATGAAAACTTGTTCGAAAATAATTAAGGTAAAAATACTTGAATCTTCAATAAAATTTAATGTCGTGCAGAAAGCTTTCTCGGTAGTTCAAATTCAATAAAATAATTAGGATGCTCCCAAAGGTGACCGGAGAGTCTGGGTTTTTGGTCTATAATTTATAAAGTGCACGACCATTAATGGAAAGGTCATAAGTTCTAGATTCACAATTCATGCGGCCATCAGAGACATATAACTCAAGTAGTAAGACATGTAAAATATATTAGCCGAAAAGTAATGTTACCCTATTAAATTATCACGAAACACTTTAAAAGTTTATGCTTTACTTAATTTACTCAATAAATTGTAATAGCTTTTGATTAAATATGTATCCCTTAACTACGAATATACCTTACTTCTAAAAATTTGGAAATAATTATTTTCAAATATGTATTTCATATAGAAAAAAAAAACGAGTATAAATCATTAATACAAAGATTTATTACTTTAATCGTAGTAGCTAAAATACAATGTTTGTTTTATATATTATTATAAAATATGTCAATTTAAATTAGACGAAAATATGACTTTTTTCCTGCCTTGAAAAAAATTCTGACATATAATTTTAATAATATAAAATAGAGAACAAAGAAAAACATAAACTAGACAGGCAAAAATGCTTTTATAAGAGAACATTAAATTGTACTTTGCATGGAAACATATGTAATATAATTATGAAAAAAAAAATACATTTACTTGTAAATGTGAAGAAAAAAGTTTCTCCAACACTATTTTGGAAACTACACATTTCACAACTAAAAATGTATGGATGGAGAAAAATAGTGCTACAGGATCAACCGATTTTCATGGTAACGTAGCATCTTTAGTTATTCCAACGCTTTAGAAATTTTGGTACCATTACGTTTGTTTTTGTTTCCTGCCATACTGCCCACTACATTAATTTTCTGTTTTGGTTCCTCCAAATCTAGAACACTGCTCGTCTTTGAAATATTACAAAATGTAAAATAAAACTAAATAGGGGATTCCACCATTTTTTAAATATAATTTCATTAGAAAGTATAAAAATCCGTGAAAAATTCCTATTAATAAGCAAGTTATGATCCTTCGAAGTTTGAAAATATAGATGTGACGTCACGAATATAAGTTTTTATATAAATCTGTTTTCTTCGTGGATCTAAAATGTTCTTGAAATGTATACTATTTTAAAATTATATTTATAAAAAACAAATTAATATTATAACACTGTATAAGTCTACATGCTTTATAATTGCAAGTGTATCAAAATTATTAAGTTTAATGCAAGAAATTTATATTCATATAAAAACTGTTTGAGAATTGCAGTACTGACCTGGTAAGCCACGTGTCTGCATTTGAATTTATCTACTTCCATTGGTAGTAGACTCCACCCCCTAACTCGGTATTCGTTATATATTTATAGGTGGTTTTTGAGTCACCAATCAAAATAATATATATGGATTTCATATGAGTAACGAGCTGCTAAAACAAAAACTCCCTTATTTCCGAAGTATTTCAATTATGTCATTTTATTTCTTTATTAATATTCATTATTAAGCATCTACTTTCACTATTTTTTTACTAATTTCTCTTAATTCGATTGAGCTGTAATCCTCTATTGTTCGTTTGTAACTACCTACAGAATGTATGTATATTTCGAAGGAGAGATTTACGAGAAAATCAACGACGACTGAGAGATGTTACTGTGTGAACCTTTCTCTACTCCAGTAACATTTAAATCAAATTTATTTTCTCTAGCTTTACGCTAGTTTTAAATTCTGAGAAAATCAGCTCAATATAGGTATATGTACATATTAATAAAAATATGGTGTTTTTGTTTACTTCGAGTCATTTTGCAGTTTGTTCTTATATTATTGGTATTTAACAAATTAGTTAGCTGTGCCCATTTTTTGAAAAAAAAAATCTAATTTTTCGGGCTTTTGAATTTTACTGTCATCTAAACATCCATTTTGTTCCATAAACTCAATCAATAATGCTTTTGTTGTTTGGCTATTCTTTGTAACAAGCTGCTATATTATTATAGACACGTTAGAATTTCAAGAATGTGTCAAATAAATTAATTGTCATACCTTTCAAAAATGCAGGTGACATGATACTTTTTAATTCAAAATTCTGCGATAAATTTATCAAAGACAAGCGTTTTTGGTTAATCTGTTTCTCACGTCACATCACTTTTTAACGGACCCGTTAAAAATATAAAATAAACGAACCGCTAAATTTTTGTATTACAGAATAGTAAATGTTAACAATAAATTTGACGGACTGTTAAAATTACCCATAATACTGTTAAATTTTGAACGCATTTGATGCATTTTAATGGAAGTAATGCTCAAAAAAGGTGATATTATATTTATGCTCGGTGCTGTAGCAGCCAATTTAATGTTCAATATTACCTAAACCACTCTTTAGATAGAAAACATAAATATACGATAAGATAGGATAAGGAGATAAGGTGTTGGTATGCATAAGTATTAACTTCCATTGAGCAGCACCTTACACATATGATTTTACTGCGGACTATTCTTTTTTTATCATAGCTATTTTGAGTATATAACGCCTAACCTAAACCGTTTAATCCCGTTCTGCATCCCATTAGAGCAATTCTCGTGAAAGGAAACTAGGAATCCTGACCCAGTAGCGTTGGCAGATAATAAAAAGCTGGTTTTGTGGTGCGCCGACCTCAGTCGGCTGCCGCTGCAGTAAAGCAGGTTATTTTTAAACCGCCGAGAGAGCGGAGCCTAGTTCCGCATGGCGCGGCAAACGGATGTACAACCCCGGAGATAAGTTTGGGAGTTATTGGTCCTCTGTTCATTCACCAACTATCTGTGGATTTATTGTTCTTCCGCCGTAAGGAATATAATATGGTCATTGTGCAGGAGAGAAATATACGAGATCAGCAACCATCAGATAAACAAAAAAGAAAGACGCAAATGCGGTAGTTTTAGTTTGGGCCGAGAGTTATGGATGGTGATGGCGATTGTACCGAAGGAGTTAAATTTTTATTTAATGTGGCAGTATAGTGGAACTGATAGGATATTTTAAGGCAGGGGTATCAAACCAGTCGATCGCGACGTGATTTGAAGAGATCTTGTACTATTACATACCGTGTAGCAAAGTTAACAATGCTTTATGCAACTGGGCCTTAGAGTTACGACTTTGATTAAATGAGATTTTTTGTTTACCTTTCAGAGGTCATCATAGACGTGCTTTAGTTTTTTAAAAAACAAATAATTATATTGTACTATGTTAAATGTTGTGGCGACCTTGGTCAATATTTAATTTTCAAAATAACTTCGTAGCTATTAGAAATTGAGAAAAACGTTTCATATAAAATTTTATTGTTTTTTTATAGTCAGTGTTTTTCGATTGTTCGCTTTTCTCGGAAATAGTTGAAGATCAGTTCTAGTTGATTAAGCTTTTTTACTTATTTTGGTCAGTACTATATGCCTTAATTTTTTACAGTATTTCTGAAACATCTTGTATACAGGTATAATAAACACAATTTTACGATAATAGTAAATATAAAAGTTAAATTTATATTATATTAGATACCTTGTAATTAAAATTCGAAATTAACAGTGTCACGTTTTAAACGGTAAAACTTCGGTTATGGCATATCTGGCCCTGGTTATTTCTAAAGATAGTCGGTAGATGGTTTTACTTCACATGTGCTTGTTTAGAGTGTAAAAGAAAAAATGACGGTTTACCCACTGGTAAAACAAAAACATGTCGAATTAAAGAATTGAAAGTCAAATGACAGATGTCAATATGTTATTTATATTAAACGCTTCAATGGACCTTTCCAATTTAAAGAGATAGAAGATATGCGCAATGGGGATCTGCGCATAGTAAGAACAACTGAGATCTATGACGTTTGATTCTAAAAAAATTAGACGTAAAATGTAAGATAACTTTAAAAAATCTTATCGAAATAAGTTACAAAAGCTTTTATTGAAGGTAATATGTCTAACGATGCAAATTTTCACTGAGAATACAGGTATTTTAATGACTGCAATATTTTTGACGTTTCGTTTGACAGCCCAACTGGCAGTTATGCGCGCCATTTTCTTACTATTTGCAGCGATAGAAAGAGATAGCCCTTAAATTGGAAAGGTCCATTATATTATGGTATAATTATCTGTGTTTAATCGCTAACGCTTGTCATGCCTATTTATGTCATTTTTTGCAATTATTGAAAAAATAAAAAATACGTGTCTTATTTTTTCATGTACACATATATTGAAATATAAAATTTTCAAAAATTGTAAATAAAATAAAGTAAATATATCATCACGTTATATTACACATTGCTGGATGTGCCAATCTGCTTTGTACATAGATTTCGGTAATGATGATGACATATTTGTACTGTGGGGGCGTTTACCAGGCGTCAGCTCACGGGCACTCATTGCTGGCGTGGAGAATGCACCACAGGAGTCATTTTTGTGCCATTTAAAATTCGAAATATTTGGCGTCGATCGGGATCGAACCCGGTTCCCCAGATTCGCTACCAGACACTTAGACACGCGGCCGCGAGACCCCAAAAATTGTTCTACAGATATGTACAAAGAAAAATTATTCGTAATTAAATACTACACAATATTAGACTAAGATCAGTATTTTGATTTAAAAAAAAAAAATCAAAATAAAATACGCAATTTATAGCATATTTCTGGGTCGCACGGAACTGAACTAATGATATTCTCTACTCTTATTTGATTTTCATGGCATTCTGAAATGTGCTGTAAATTGCAAATTTTATTCTGCGCTTTTCAGTAAAAGTTTTTTTTTATTGCAAATGTGAAATTAAAAATAGTTTAATAATGTTGTTCACAACCCTCACAATACGTTTTTTTAAAAAAATACTTTTGCTAGTATATGAGTTTAGGAAACAAAATTAAATTTATTAAAATAGTTTTTCCTGGATCTATATTCACTCTGCTTCGTTTGTCATTCATAGTTCTGTCTCACACTTACCTCTCTCTCTTGGGATTATGACGTCACAAACATTTCCAACAAACTTTATTATTTTTTCAAAAATATTTGTTTCAAACATAAGAAAATAAGGATTTAATATGTTTGATCAAGATCAACATATAAAATAATAAAAAAAATCGTGGAAAATTCCACTATGAAAATGAGAAATAAGTTTGTTTACCAAAGCTTAAAATTTAGCTCACAATGAAAAAACGCTCGGAAGACCAAGATGAAAGATATAGGGAAATAGATTTTTTTAGTGGAAAAAGCTTTCAAAAGCTTTCTTTCCTACAAACAGAACTCTCTTTATTATTAGATCTCCATCTTCTATTAAACATGATGTTTAAGATATTTTTGAAATATCCTTTTAACCTGATTTTCTTTTAAAGGAAGCTGTTTAGTATCTAGCATCAGAGTTACCGTCTGTAAAACATAAATTAATTATTGGAAGAGGAAAATACATGTTCGGTATACTTTATTTGATTACAATTTAAAACGTAATTATTATTGAGTACTGAGTGTACATCCATATATCATTTGCAGTCGGCTATACTTTCTAATAATTTCGTAATATGTACTACGTACGGCTTTAAATACATTATTTTTCTGGTAATTGAAAAGGAAAATCGTTGTAATGGTAAATTAACTAATTACAGAATAATCAATAAATCAGACGAAGTCAGTCCTTTGATTATAATTCAATGTTATATAGTCGTCACATCCGAAAATGGTAGTTAGAACTCATAAAAGCAAACAATTTTTCTTGGTTCCAATTTTTGATTTGGTGCCCCGGTTCGTAGTTATTGGGGTCCTTTGGTTTTACGAAAAATCGTCGTATCTCCCTTTTTATCTTCCGTCACCTTTAGGTAAGGAAGGTATTGTCTTTGGTCAAAAAATTCGGTGGTGAGTTTTTGATGAATAAGCACGTTTTAGGGTCCCTAGAACACGATTTTACTATTTTTACGATGTCTGTATGTGTGTGTGTATGTGTGTACGTGTGTACGCGTGTGTGTGTGTGTGTGTGTGTGTGTGTGTGTGTGTGTGTGTGTGTGTGTGTGTGTGTGTGTGTGTGTGTGTGTGTGTGTGTGTCTGTGTGTGTGTGTGTGTGTGTGTGTGTGTGTGTGTGTGTGCGTGCGTGTGTGTGTGTGTGTATGTGTGTGTGTGTGTGTAACAAAATTTTCGTCTACGATAATTTCCATACTACAATTCAAAAAATTATAATTCTTTCGTGTTCCTCTTCATTACATCCATGTGAAGGGCTGATTAGATTTTGGTTATAATTGGTCAACCGGAAGTACCCTCATTTGAAGATTTTAACAGTTTTTCTTGAAAAAACGATGTTAAATATCATTTTTTCACATTTGATGTTATTATAAATATTAAACAATATTTTATTCTCTATGCGATTTGAATGCATTTTATATTTCATATTAAATGGATATAGAGATAAAAAATTATAAAGAAATTAAGTATCATATATTAGCTAGCTATGCTATAACTCTGTAAACAGCGAGCTGATGTATTAAGAAAATTCCGATTGAAAGGTGTCAGTGTCCAGTGCAGTTGACAGTATGAATGTGTTATAATTTTACTGGAAATATAGGATCTTTTGCTTTCTGTATGGAATTTGTATAAAATACATACAACTGCCTTAAGGTAATGAACAAGAAATATAATCTTTTGCAAGGAACTTTCTGTATGACATTTATACAAAATACATAGAACTGACGGAAGGTAATGTGCTGGCCACATCAGATTTTTTAAGGTCTGTTGTAAAAAAAATCTTTCCAAATTACCTTTAGGCCCGGTAAAACATTTGAATTTACAGTTACAAATTTTTTGATAACCACTATCGATTTTCGAAAGTAAAACATTTATAAAATCCTTAAACTACCTATTACAACATTTGGCCTAAACATTTTTTCAGTGTATCCAAAAATATCTGATGTGGCCAGCACATTACCTTCCGTCAGTTTTATGTATTTTGTACAAATGTCTTATAGAAAGTTCCTTGCAAAAGATTCTATTTCTTGTACATTACCTTAAGGCAGTTGTATGCATTTTATACAAACTCCATACAGTAAGTTTTTAGCAAAAGATTTTATATTTCTAGTAAGATTATAACACAAACATTTTGTCAACTGCACTTGACACTGACACCTTCTAATCCGAATTTTCTTCCGGTTGACCAATTATAACCAAAATCTAATCAGCTCTTCACATGAATGTAACGAATACCTTCCTTACCTAAAGGTGACGGAAGGTAAAAAGTCTTTCCTTCCGTCGCCTTTAGGTAAGAAACGTATTGTCTTTGGTCAAAAAATTCAGTGGTGAGCTATATTCAGGACAGGGTTATCATAGGGGTACGGGGTGCATAGGCTAGGGCACCCAAAGTCACGCATGTATACACAATAATTTCTAAACCTAATGATAAATAAAATAAATAAATAAATATATCATCACGGCTTATTACCCATTGCTGGGTGTGCCAATCTGCTTTGTACACAGATGCGGTAATGATGAAATATTTGCACCGTGCGGGCGCTTACCAGGCGTCACCTCACGGGCACTCATTGCTGGCGTGGAGAGTGTACCACAGGGGTCAATTTTGTGCCATTTAAAATTCGAAATATTTGGCGTCGGTCGGGATCGAACCCGGTTCCCCAGATTAGCGACCTGACACTCAGGCACGCGGCCACGAGACCCCATAAACCTAATGATCAACAAATAAATGTCGTGACTATCATAATACGATATGAATTTCTAAACTGAGTTACAATATTGTTATTGAAACTAATATTTAGAAAAGTTTATAAAAAGTTATTTATCTGTTATTGCTCTTACCCTCGCCTTGTCACAATAGTAACTTTACAAAATATACAAATATGTAAATCTGTCAACAATTACATTGTCTAAACTCTACCAATAAGAGTTATGAATAAAAAATTATTTTTGTTAGTGAACGTATTGATGCGCTTACGTCTGTTCGCAGACTGGGTGCGACCGAAAAATAAGACTAGAGTCTAGACAAAAAATGAAATAAAAGGCAGTACCGGAACATCCGACAAGGTTACTTTACTTGCTTTTATTGCCTCGTACAGTGCACACGTGCTGTGGTTCTGTCATCTAATTTAACACTGTTCTGATTTATAACCACTACCATTATATTATATCATTTTCCTTACTAGCATCACTCATGTTATTATTCTAACTTCATTGCTGTAATTTTCTTTTTGAATTAAACATTTCACTATGAAATATTCAACATTGCAATTTAAATTCTTTTTGATGATTTAGTTTATGATATATTTATGTTGTAATAAAACAAAATGTTGAATAATTTATGAATTTTAAGTTGCTTACATCAGCTACAACAAAGAATATAGTAGAGGGAATCTATAAATTTGATCATATAATCCCGAAGTATGCATTTTAAGTGGCGGTTTGGTCTTATTGCACCCCGTATCACGGTTTCGTCAGAAGTTTGCAGACATTTTTTGCAGAAGATAAAATGCTGCTCGTTGTCATACATAGCGGTGGAGACCAACAAAGGATTCTGCAGAACTTTGGAGAGTTACGGTACGTTGTATTGTTTGCATTGTAATGCACTTTGCCAAACTCGGAACAAAATATCTACAATTGGTTGTTTATATTGTTTTACGTGATACAGCTGAGCAATGTCAAGAATATTCCACATTCCTTCGCGGAAGATTTTACTTTATTATTTTAAATATCACTAACGGAAAACTTTTTTTTCTACAGTCTATATACAAAGTAGCCATTTGCGTTCTCTTTTGTCAACGCAAAATGTCACTTTGCCGCTCTACGCTCGCTCCGCAAATTTCTAACTATACAATGTTGAGAAATGTTACTTGGCTACATTCTTAATGGAAAAGTTTAGTCAGGAATTAATGACACTGTAGTTACATATTACCCACTTACATAACCAAACAAAATGCCGCACTGCTGTTAAAATAAAATAGGGCATTCATTTACAAAAACGAAAGTATAAAATGCTTAGATTAGATTGAAGCAGTAGCTCAAGAAGAATGGAAAATACCGATAAGTAAAGATAAATAAAAAATAAATTTTTGTTATGGTGGAGGACCCATTGTGGCGACTGTAGAAAAAATTTTGTGTGTGTGTGGCAACAACCTCTCAATCGACAATGTCCCATTTTGCGCTCTTAATACACAAATAGCTATTTCTTTCTACCTTTCGGCACACCACCTTTAATATAATTTTATGTAGTCAACCCTGTATTCAGGTTTTCTACATTAGCCAACTTTGGTTGATGGAAACTGGCAACCTTGCTCGAGCAACTTATGGCTGCATTACACTTTACAATAAATCGTTCAATTTATTGACGGATAAATCGATCAATTTATGGTAGAAATCTTGAGAATTTACACTCAAAGATTTTCTATCAATTTATTTTTGTTGTAATCAAGGCTACCAACCTACCATGGTCTCACCCACCATCTCCTACATTTTTTGTTTTTCAAATATTCAATAACCATCAACCCAAACAATTGCGTAGGCTTCCACAGTCTGAGTCATGAGAAATATTCGTTTTCCGGGAATGGACTGTGTCATATTTTGAGTCAGAGCTCAAAGTTTCGCCCGCAGTCGTATGGGGCATCTACAGGAGTAAGGGGGATATGTCTTAAACAAGGTTACCCGACGTGTCAACCACGCTAGAGGCCGAGTTTAAGCAACAAGAGGGGGAGATTCAGTTTACAAGGTTACCCGACGTGTAACCACGCTAGAGGCCAAATAAACCAAGTGACGAAAGAAAGACCGAGAAGACACGCCCAATCTACCATTACGAACTCGATTCCCATTGGTCCTCATTAGCTTTGCTCATCTACTGTATCTTTAGATTAGTATATAACTGTCTTCTCGGCCTTCCTTTCGTCACTTGGTTTATTTGGCCTCTAGCGCGGTTTACAGGTCGGGGCCAATATTATGTCGATTTACTGACCCGTTTTGATGTCACTTTAAAGAAAAAACGGCCACATGTAGCACGTAAAAAGTAATTTTTATCACGACAATGCCCCGTCTCATTCATCCGCAATTGCGACCGCTAAATTGTTACAATTACGCTATGAATTTCTTCCCCATCCACCATACTCACCTGATCTGTCCCCAAGTGACTTCTTTTTGTTTCCAAATTTGAAAAAATCACTCGCAGGAAAAAAATCTTATCAAATGGAGAGGTCATTGCTGTAACGGTGTAGTCTATTTTAACGAGTTGCCAGAAGAATATTTTTCGGCGGGCTTAAAGAAATTGGAAAGTGTGTAGCAATAGAAGGGAACTATGTAGAAAACTAAAAAAAAATTGCTAAACATGTGTTTTATTCAGATGTCACACTTCCGTCAAACAGCCCTCGTTAGTTGTAATGTCTTAAATAACCGAAAAAGAAAAAAAACGTTTATTTTTATTTGAAGTATATGTATTTGTGGTTTATATTGTACAGAATATCATATTTTTCATAAAGATTTTAAAGATAATAAAAGTAAATAACTATATTTAAAAACACGGACTAAATACTGAAGTTGCAACGCAAGTAGTTGCAAAAATCCGGAATCTTCTATATTACATTTCTTAATTACAGATTGCAACCCCAAGGTTGACGACAACTTGTAACTAAAGTTGACTGTTGTTTAACTTTGGTTGATCCGGTTGCAGGTCTACTTTCAACTAGTAACTACTAAATTACATTAGTCAACTTTCGTTGACACTAACAAAGTTGTCGGATTCCGTCAACCAAAGTTGACTAATGTAATATCGGTTTTAGGTATGCTCATGTCTGGCAGTACAGTTTTTATTTCAATTTTCAACTTCGGTTGGACGGAAATAGCGTATACCCCTATGTGATACATACGATAATGAGATAGCGAATAAAACTTATACCGTGCGTTTTATTTAACTTGAAACATGGGATTTGTGTTTGTGATATCCATAGTAACCAAATGACAGCAATGTATAAGAGCGTTCTATTTAAAATAGAACATAGCAAATAAAATAAGACTATGTATTTTGATTTAATCATTTAGAAATTAAAAAATTCCAAGAAATATAAACATTTAATAAATATTCACTGTCACCCACAACCAATTCTTGATGGTTTTGAAAGTGGTACGCTTTAAAATGTTCTTTCCTTAGTAAACGATGTACACTGGTTTTGCTTATACCCGCAACTTGCGCTATCGTTTTCGTAGATAATCTATTATTATTTCGTACCAGCATAATAATTCCGGCCATTTTTCACAACGGTTAAAACATTATTTCCACTTGTTTTCTTTACATGTTCACGTTTAACGCAACCATTTCTCTTAGTGTTGGTCGATCAGGAAATGATTTACGAAATAAATCAGATACCTGTCTGAGGCCAACGTCAACATTATACCATTGAATTATTTGCATTTTTTCTTGTACTGTATACATTATTTTTAACTTAGAAGTAAAAATACAACCCTAATTGACAGATAATATTCACTTGACAATGACAGCCTATGTTCTATTTTAAATGGAACGCTCTTATACATTGTTGTCATTTAGTTACTATGGAAATTGTAAATCCTATGTTTCACGTTAAAAAATGCTCACGGTATATACCATGTTTATACGATAAAGATGCTAGATAAAAGTCTAGTAATTCTTGCAGCAGAAATTGATGACGTGAGTGTATTCACTTATATGTGCTTTTGTTTATTTTGTTATGTACTCAGAACCGTGCTCAGAACAGACCATTAACTTTCTTAGAATGTGAAATATCTTCTATTTCCTTATAAAATTTACTTCTTTTCGAAAGTAATAATCGATTTGAAGAGAAAAAGAAAATGTATCGTTAATGAACAAATATATTTATAAAAAAGAAACGCGAGTACCTTGTTTAAACTTTTTGTTTGTTGGAAGTTGAAATAAAGCATCAAATTTTTCATGTTTGAAAGTTAAAAGAAAAAATCTGATGTGGCCAGCACATTACCTTCCGTCAGTTCTATGTATTTTGTACAAATTTCATACGGAAAGTTCCTTGCTAAATTAAATACATATTCTATTTCTTGTACATTACCTTCCGGCAGTTGCATGTATTTTATGCAAATTTCATACAGAAAATTATTATTTTGTGACGTTTTCTATATACAGTGTAATTTATTTATTATTATATTATTTCGTGTACATTACCTTAATGCAGTTGTATATATTTTATACAAATTCCATACAGAAAGCAAAAGATCCTATGTTTCCAGTAAAATTATAAGACAGACACACTATGCCAATTTCACTTGGCACTGACATCTTTCAATCAGAATTTTCTTAATATAGTAGCTGTTTCCACAGCTATGGCTACTTTATGAAATTTAATTTCTTTATAATTTTTTAACTCTATATCCATTTAATATTAAGTATAAAATGCAGTCAAATCGTATAGAGAATAAAATATTCTTTAATATTTATAATAACATGAAATGTGAAAAAATTATATTTAACATAGTTTTTTCAAGAAAAACTGTTAAAATCTTCAAATGATGGTACTTCCGGTTGACCAATTGTAACCAAAATCTAATCAGCTCTTCCTATGGATGTAACGAAGAAGTATACGCAAAATTATAATTTTTGTAACTGTAGTATTAGAGTTATCGCAGACGAAAATTTTGTTACACACACACACACATCCACACACACACACATCCACACACACACACACACACACACACACACACACACATACAGACATCATCGTAAAAATAGTAAATTCGTATTCTAGGGACCCTAAAACGTGCTTATTGAGTAAAAACTCATCATCGAATTTTTTGACCAAAGACAATACCTTCCTTACCTAAAGGTGACGGAAGGTAAAAAGAAAAGATGTTCTTTTATACACTTCAGTAGCCAACTCTGCAAATTATAAATTCGATTTCGTTTTGTGATTCAAGTCGCGCAAACTTTTCTCAAGAATTAAAGGCGAGAAACAGTAAAGTTTTCTTATTTTCGTTTTGTGTTTTTTCGATATGTATAATCTTACAGTTTATATCAACCAATCGATTTGAAAGATGTCAATTCATCACTTTTTCTGATGACAAGCAAACAGGATTTGGAAAATGCTGAAGCTGAGTCACAATGATTGAATTCTAAAGTATTCACTTGGAGAGCTTTGATAAAAGAAAGAAGAGTTACGAGATTACCCCGTAAACTTCCAAAGTGAGTGACTTCATTTTTGAAATTTGTTAGTGTATTGGCTTGTTACCAGCAAATGCGCCACTTGTATGCTCAGAAAACTTTGTACAGGTTATTATTTACTTTATATATCAACATACCGTCAAGGCAACTACGCATAAAATTGCAAGTTTTATGGGTACGAAAAACTTTTATAAACTAGAATAGAATATAGTTTCAGTATTAAAATTTAATAATATATTTCACATAATTTTTCATTTATGAATACTTAATTTATTGCTTATAAAGTTTATAACTTTGACTTATACCTACAATATCAACTTCATTTTAAATAAACGTTATTTATTCAGCAAAGGATTGCGTCGCGAAGCGGTAGCAAATCTTGCATTTGAACAAGACGTCAACTGTGAATCAAAATCTTTCTCTGGGATTGCAAGATTTAAATAAGTTTTGGTCCAAGTCTATGATTTTTTAGATATTACATATTGCATATGAATATTGAATATAAATTAATGAAAACAAAATAAAAAATGCCACTTTTTTGGGTTTTTATCCCGTTAAATTCCAAGGACTAGTTTTTAACCATTATGATGCAAAACACTTGAAAATTCAACAAATGGGAACGGTATTATGCTGATAAAACTGCGTTACCCCGATAAATTTCCGCTACCAAGTAAATAAACAGTTGTTATTGTTTATAACTGTCACACTGACAGTTTAATATTTCAAGTTTAAAAATAAAATAATAATAATTAGATTGTTTCATTTTGCGTTGTCTTTAGAATTTATCTAACCAAATACCACACGACCTCTCTGATTTTCTCATACTTATATATTTTTATTTTTAAACACTCATTCATTTTGCTTTTCAGCAAAATCACTCAAGCAATAGCTTTAGGTAAAACCCCTCCTCCTTCGGAATCGGGATTTACCATTCAGTTTGCTTTCGTATTAATAGTAAGCAAAAAAATTTGTCTTGTGATATTACTTCTGATAATAATACAATTATTTTTTTTTTGTGGAAAAACATCACTGTATCACTACAGTCACAATCGACTAATTATCATATATACCTAAATGTCAGTGTAGTTTGGGCCGTGCATATTTTGCTCTATTATTTGATTTATAACAAAAGAAAGTTTAATTATTGTAAAGTATTTATTATAATTTTTGCACGATCGGGTTATTTTTTATATTTACCGATAGTGTTTCCAAGACAGTAGGTCTTATTTACAAATTACTGAACGGTAAGTGATGTGACTCACATCGGTAAGTGATGTGCCTCACATCGGTAAGTGATGTGCATCACTAACCGTTCAGGAGGCAAGACGGTAAATAAAAAAAATCAAAGCTTACTTCAAAAATGACAAATAATTTTTTTTAATATGTCAAAATAATTTTCAAATCTTTAGGGATCGTGCTAAAAATCGCATATCGAGATTTTGGTAAATGACTACGTTCTAAGGTCCCTAGACTCAAACTTCAACATTTTCACGGCAAAGTCTGTGTATGTATGTGTGTGTATGTATGTATGTATGTATGTATGTATGTATGTATGTATGTATGTATGTATGTATGTATGTATGTATGTATGTATGTATGTATGTATGTATGTATGTATGTATGTATGTATGTATGTATGTATGTATGTATGTATGTATGTATGTATGTATGTATGTATGTATGTATGTATGTATGTATGTATGTATGTATGTATGTATGTATGTATGTATGTATGTATGTATGTATGTATGTATGTATGTATGTATGTATGTATGTATGTATGTATGTATGTATGTATGTATGTATGTATGTATGTATGTATGTATGTATGTATGTATGTATGTATGTATGTATGTATGTATGTATGTATGTATGTATGTATGTATGTATGTATGTATGTATGTATGTATGTATGTATGTATGTATGTATGTATGTATGTATGTATGTATGTATGTATGTATGTATGTATGTATGTATGTATGTATGTATGTATGTATGTATGTATGTATGTATGTATGTATGTATGTATGTATGTATGTATGTATGTATGTATGTATGTATGTATGTATGTATGTATGTATGTATGTATGTATGTATGTATGTATGTATGTATGTATGTATGTATGTATGTATGTATGTATGTATGTATGTATGTATGTATGTATGTATGTATGTATGTATGTATGTATGTATGTATGTATGTATGTATGTATGTATGTATGTATGTATGTATGTATGTATGTATGTATGTATGTATGTATGTATGTATGTATGTATGTATGTATGTATGTATGTATGTATGTATGTATGTATGTATGTATGTATGTATGTATGTATGTATGTATGTATGTATGTATGTATGTATGTATGTATGTATGTATGTATGTATGTATGTATGTATGTATGTATGTATGTATGTATGTATGTATGTATGTATGTATGTATGTATGTATGTATGTATGTATGTATGTATGTATGTATGTATGTATGTATGTATGTATGTATGTATGTATGTATGTATGTATGTATGTATGTATGTATGTATGTATGTATGTATGTATGTATGTATGTATGTATGTATGTATGTATGTATGTATGTATGTATGTATGTATGTATGTATGTATGTATGTATGTATGTATGTATGTATGTATGTATGTATGTATGTATGTATGTATGTATGTATGTATGTATGTATGTATGTATGTATGTATGTATGTATGTATGTATGTATGTATGTATGTATGTATGTATGTATGTATGTATGTATGTATGTATGTATGTATGTATGTATGTATGTATGTATGTATGTATGTATGTATGTATGTATGTATGTATGTATGTATGTATGTATGTATGTATGTATGTATGTATGTATGTATGTATGTATGTATGTATGTATGTATGTATGTATGTATGTATGTATGTATGTATGTATGTATGTATGTATGTATGTATGTATGTATGTATGTATGTATGTATGTATGTATGTATGTATGTATGTATGTATGTATGTATGTATGTATGTATGTATGTATGTATGTATGTATGTATGTATGTATGTATGTATGTATGTATGTATGTATGTATGTATGTATGTATGTATGTATGTATGTATGTATGTATGTATGTATGTATGTATGTATGTATGTATGTATGTATGTATGTATGTATGTATGTATGTATGTATGTATGTATGTATGTATGTATGTATGTATGTATGTATGTATGTATGTATGTATGTATGTATGTATGTATGTATGTATGTATGTATGTATGTATGTATGTATGTATGTATGTATGTATGTATGTATGTATGTATGTATGTATGTATGTATGTATGTATGTATGTATGTATGTATGTATGTATGTATGTATGTATGTATGTATGTATGTATGTATGTATGTATGTATGTATGTATGTATGTATGTATGTATGTATGTATGTATGTATGTATGTATGTATGTATGTATGTATGTATGTATGTATGTATGTATGTATGTATGTATGTATGTATGTATGTATGTATGTATGTATGTATGTATGTATGTATGTATGTATGTATGTATGTATGTATGTATGTATGTATGTATGTATGTATGTATGTATGTATGTATGTATGTATGTATGTATGTATGTATGTATGTATGTATGTATGTATGTATGTATGTATGTATGTATGTATGTATGTATGTATGTATGTATGTATGTATGTATGTATGTATGTATGTATGTATGTATGTATGTATGTATGTATGTATGTATGTATGTATGTATGTATGTATGTATGTATGTATGTATGTATGTATGTATGTATGTATGTATGTATGTATGTATGTATGTATGTATGTATGTATGTATGTATGTATGTATGTATGTATGTATGTATGTATGTATGTATGTATGTATGTATGTATGTATGTATGTATGTATGTATGTATGTATGTATGTATGTATGTATGTATGTATGTATGTATGTATGTATGTATGTATGTATGTATGTATGTATGTATGTATGTATGTATGTATGTATGTATGTATGTATGTATGTATGTATGTATGTATGTATGTATGTATGTATGTATGTATGTATGTATGTATGTATGTATGTATGTATGTATGTATGTATGTATGTATGTATGTATGTATGTATGTATGTATGTATGTATGTATGTATGTATGTATGTATGTATGTATGTATGTATGTATGTATGTATGTATGTATGTATGTATGTATGTATGTATGTATGTATGTATGTATGTATGTATGTATGTATGTATGTATGTATGTATGTATGTATGTATGTATGTATGTATGTATGTATGTATGTATGTATGTATGTATGTATGTATGTATGTATGTATGTATGTATGTATGTATGTATGTATGTATGTATGTATGTATGTATGTATGTATGTATGTATGTATGTATGTATGTATGTATGTATGTATGTATGTATGTATGTATGTATGTATGTATGTATGTATGTATGTATGTATGTATGTATGTATGTATGTATGTATGTATGTATGTATGTATGTATGTATGTATGTATGTATGTATGTATGTATGTATGTATGTATGTATGTATGTATGTATGTATGTATGTATGTATGTATGTATGTATGTATGTATGTATGTATGTATGTATGTATGTATGTATGTATGTATGTATGTATGTATGTATGTATGTATGTATGTATGTATGTATGTATGTATGTATGTATGTATGTATGTATGTATGTATGTATGTATGTATGTATGTATGTATGTATGTATGTATGTATGTATGTATGTATGTATGTATGTATGTATGTATGTATGTATGTATGTATGTATGTATGTATGTATGTATGTATGTATGTATGTATGTATGTATGTATGTATGTATGTATGTATGTATGTATGTATGTATGTATGTATGTATGTATGTATGTATGTATGTATGTATGTATGTATGTATGTATGTATGTATGTATGTATGTATGTATGTATGTATGTATGTATGTATGTATGTATGTATGTATGTATGTATGTATGTATGTATGTATGTATGTATGTATGTATGTATGTATGTATGTATGTATGTATGTATGTATGTATGTATGTATGTATGTATGTATGTATGTATGTATGTATGTATGTATGTATGTATGTATGTATGTATGTATGTATGTATGTATGTATGTATGTATGTATGTATGTATGTATGTATGTATGTATGTATGTATGTATGTATGTATGTATGTATGTATGTATGTATGTATGTATGTATGTATGTATGTATGTATGTATGTATGTATGTATGTATGTATGTATGTATGTATGTATGTATGTATGTATGTATGTATGTATGTATGTATGTATGTATGTATGTATGTATGTATGTATGTATGTATGTATGTATGTATGTATGTATGTATGTATGTATGTATGTATGTATGTATGTATGTATGTATGTATGTATGTATGTATGTATGTATGTATGTATGTATGTATGTATGTATGTATGTATGTATGTATGTATGTATGTATGTATGTATGTATGTATGTATGTATGTATGTATGTATGTATGTATGTATGTATGTATGTATGTATGTATGTATGTATGTATGTATGTATGTATGTATGTATGTATGTATGTATGTATGTATGTATGTATGTATGTATGTATGTATGTATGTATGTATGTATGTATGTATGTATGTATGTATGTATGTATGTATGTATGTATGTATGTATGTATGTATGTATGTATGTATGTATGTATGTATGTATGTATGTATGTATGTATGTATGTATGTATGTATGTATGTATGTATGTATGTATGTATGTATGTATGTATGTATGTATGTATGTATGTATGTATGTATGTATGTATGTATGTATGTATGTATGTATGTATGTATGTATGTATGTATGTATGTATGTATGTATGTATGTATGTATGTATGTATGTATGTATGTATGTATGTATGTATGTATGTATGTATGTATGTATGTATGTATGTATGTATGTATGTATGTATGTATGTATGTATGTATGTATGTATGTATGTATGTATGTATGTATGTATGTATGTATGTATGTATGTATGTATGTATGTATGTATGTATGTATGTATGTATGTATGTATGTATGTATGTATGTATGTATGTATGTATGTATGTATGTATGTATGTATGTATGTATGTATGTATGTATGTATGTATGTATGTATGTATGTATGTATGTATGTATGTATGTATGTATGTATGTATGTATGTATGTATGTATGTATGTATGTATGTATGTATGTATGTATGTATGTATGTATGTATGTATGTATGTATGTATGTATGTATGTATGTATGGGTTCTCCACTCTCACTCAAATACTATCACTCAGAAACCTTGTATTTCGACATTTTTCTATTATGGAAAGATCCCATTAGATTTTGGTGTAAATCTGATAACCGGAAATGACACTTTACTTGAAGCTCAAAATAGTTTTTCTTCGAAAAATAATTAAACATTATTAAATTTTCTACAGTCAAATGTTACTCATGTTACTGTTAAAGAATTAATCATTTCAAATTAATAATAGTAAAGTTGTAAAAAGAAACAAATAAATAGAATAGGAAAGGAAATCAATACACTTTCCAGCATAAGTAAATATGTAGGTATGCATTTAAATTAATAAATTTTTTAGATTTTTGGATTAGTGAATTCTATTCTATCCCGGTATTTAAAATTTAATCTTCATTTTATTATCAAAAAAGGTAATTACTTATATTAGATTAGACTATATTTTAAGAAATAAACTACCAAAATTAGCGTAAAATTCGCTAATCCAAAAATAAGGATTAACTTAATCTTTTTTGTGACTCGGGCAGTAAATGGCGGGAGGTATTGTGTTGGCCACACCAGATTTTTTAAATTTTCTTCGTATATTAAATTAGTACAGTGTTTGAGAAAAATCCAGGACTTTATATGTTTAATATTTATATTAATGTAACAGATTTCGAATAGTTTAGTACTTATAAAATGAAACTGAAAATCTTTTCTGATATGTTGACAGCTTACCTTTAATATATAAATAACATTATCCTGTCTGAAACAAAAGGCATTCGCTTTCGCTATCACTTGTTATTCCCCTTGTGCTCCATCCTCCATTCCCCCTATCTTTACATATTTAATTCGTGTTCATTCCATTATCTTTGATCTCCACAGATTTCAATTGTTATTGTGTTTGAAAGCATGCTCCCGTGGGTTCATCGCCCTCGCATCCTTCACATTCCTGTGACGTCACGGTACGTTTTTATCCTGATTAATCTCCGGTGTTACCTGGAACGTGGGTGACGTATGTTTGGTACAGAATGCGTAGTTTACGAGTAGCTTGCAGCGTCCTATAATCCTTAACTAGATTGCACCGAGATTACGAAGACGAAAGCAGAGCAATTTTGTTGCTAGTTTCAGGATATAATTGTGATATAATTATTTTCTGGAGACGGACAGAAAAATTACGATGTGCAGTCGTCGCACAATTTATTTTGCTCTTTAATTCCTCTTCATTAGCAAATGAAAAGTATGTAATCCAATTATTTCAAAAATAAAAAGCTCAGTTTTTGGTCAAAAAATTTGGTAATGAGTTTTTAATAAATCAGCAGGTTTTAGGGTCCCTAGAATACGATTATACTATTTTTACGATGATGGGTGTGTGTGTGTGTGTGTGTGTGTGTGTGTGTGTGTGTGTGTGTGTGTGTGTGTGTGTGTGTGTGTGTGTGTGCGTGTTCGTGTGCGTGTGCTTGTGTGTGTGTGTGTGTGTGTGTGTGTGTGTGTGTGTGTGTGCGTGTATGTATGTGTATTTGTCTGTCTGTGTGACAAAATTTTCGCCTGCGATCTCTAATACTACAATTCCAAAACTTCTTCGTTACATCCATATGAAATCCTGATTAGATTTTGGTTATAATTGGTCAACCGGAACTGCCTCATTTGAAGATTTTAACAGTTTTCCTTGAAGAAACGATGTTAAATATCATTTTTCACATTTAATGTTATTATAAATATTAAAGAATATTTTATTCTCTATACGATTTGACTCTATTTTATACTTCATATTAAATTGATATAGAGTTAAAAAATTAAAAAAAATAAATTACAAAAATTAGCCATTTATGCTATAACTTTGTAAACAGCTGCTACATTAAGAAAATTCTGATGTTTGTCTTATAATTTTACTGGAAATATAGGATCTTTTGCTACAAATTTTCAGTATGGAATTTGTATAAATTACATAAAACTGCCAGAAGGTAATGTACGAAAAGAAATAGAATCTACATATTACAAGGAACTATCTGAATGAAATTTGTACAAAATACATAGAACTGACGGAAGGTAATGTGCTGGCCACATCAGATTTTTACCTCCCGCTACACTTGGTATCGTGCTAAAAATCGCATATCGAGATTTTGCTAAATGACCACGTTTTAAGGTCCCTAGAATCCAATTTTAACATTTTCACGATGATGTCTTTGTGTATGGATGTGTGTATGTATGTGTGTGTGGATCCTTTACTCTAACTCAAATACTATCATTCAGAAAATTTTGAAATCTTATATTTCGAACTTTTTCTGCAATGGAAAGAGCGTATTCAATTTTGGTGTAAAACGGATAATCGGAAATGGCACTTTACTAGAAGCTCAAAATAGTTTTTCTTCGAAAAATACCTTTAAATGTTATTTTTTCGAGATTAATATTATTATAAAAATTAAAGATTATTAAATTTTCTACAGATTTGCATTTTTCTATATATTTTATGGATAAATTCATAAAATTATCTATAAATTTAATCCCGTTGTTTAAAGCGTAGAAACAAGCAAATCTCCTTGGTTACACAGTTCATATCTTAAATGTATGTAACTGACAGATAAATGTCACTGTCAAAGAATTAATCATTTCAAATTAATAACAGTAACGTTTTAAAAAGAAAATAGAACCCTAGTTATATGGAATGGATCTTAATACAGTTTCCGCAATAACTAAATATGTAAGTATATATATTTAAATTAATAAAATTAAATAGCGGGAGGTTTGGTGTTGGCCACATCAGATTTTTTTATTTAACTTCAAAAAAAGGAAGTTTTTAAGCCCCACCCTGTACTATTAAATAATTTGAAAACAATTAAAGAAAAGGTTGTTTGTTTGTATCTCTCCAATGTTATCTGTAAATAAATAGTACAAGTTTTCATTTAACTTCTGCAGGATATCTGAAACTTATTCGAAACTTCTTGAAGGAAAGTACGGGGGTTTTTGGTTATGACATGTGCAAGATTTGAACTGTGGTTTGTGCCTACGTCACTCTATGTAACTTGTATTATGCGCAAACCGGGAAAGCAAAAAAGAGAATTTACTTCAAAATAGAAATGTTGCTATTTCCTTCAACGAGTTGCTAGAAATCGTTTGTGACTCACTTCATGTGGAACTAATGTTATTTTAAACATCAACAGGAATAGTTTAGTCTAATAATTTACTAATTGTCATTTTATTTTTCCTCATTCTTCCTGTTTCTACTGGTTTAAATGGGGTAAACTAAATAAACAAATTTGTCATTTTCCATAAATTTCTACTTTATGTATACGAGAATATGTTTGCACTTAGTAAATATAGTAAATCCTTATGCAGAATTTTCGTTTATACGAGTAGTTTAAAATATAAAAGTACAGTAGGTATACGTAGTTTAAGCAGCAACGTTAGTATCATTTTATAATAAAATAAATCATTCAAATTATTAAAAAATCTTTCAGAACTCATAATATTGTAAGAATAATACAACCTCTCTAGTTAATGTTCTGTATTTTAATTAATACCCGATGTTTCGGCAGCACATACTGCTGCCTTTCAGGGTGCTTTCAGGGAAAAAACATAAATAAATAATAACAAAACATTAGCAACAAGTAACCATGGTAACAAAGTTACAATATATAGGATCCTATTCGGAACTTCATATTTGTGTAGTCGTTAAGGTCTTTATGGTTGTTATGTACTATAAAAATTGCTAAAATCGAATTTGGTATTCTAAGTACTGAAAGTGGTTACTGTCAACAATTGTTAAGCGTTTTGACAGTCTTTATCATAACGACTGCCAAAACTATGTATTTATGCTTGTCATCGCGTTGTTATTTGACATGTGACAGGTTATTATATCAATCAAATATTATTAATATTGAACTTCCTGCCAAATATTGGTGTTTTTATATTTTAGCAGGATGCAGACTATACGTATAGATTCTGCTTTGACTTGAATAATGATCATAAGAACGATAAAGACTGTGGTGGAAGAAAGCTACTTTTGACATTCTGTGGTATTCTTGAATACTCTGTGCTTGTGATGTTTCTGTTACATATTCAGTCAAAATAAAAAAAATAAAATTTATCTTCCCATAATTTTTCAATCACGTTGACATCATTTGTAAGAATTATCAAACTCGTTCTAAATAATGTAGAAGTTTCTAAATAAGACATAAATATCATATTGTTCTTTAGTCGTTTTGGGAAAACGTTTGCATACTAAATATAATTGGCTATTCATTATTTAAAAAAATAAAAATACATCGTTGACACATAAGATTAAGGATAGATTAGGTTCATATATGTATAATGAAGTTACCTATTGTCAAATAATCTGGTTCATTCACAAGTATTATTTTGTAAAGATTGTTAATAATACCGACGTAGGTTCTGAATTGACAAATTCATAAAGATTGTTACAAATGTCTTTATGATAACAATCTTTATATGCATAGCAATCTTTATGACTGTATTTCTCTGAATAGGCCACTTAATATAGGAAACCAAGCTCGACTAAGTTCTAATCTATCGCAATGATTGAGATTATTATTCTTGGTTTTATAAATCTCTATGGCTTCGCTAACTATTTCTACAAGATTGAATGAACACCAGCGATCATGATGTAACTCTATAACAAAACGTTTCCCGAGATACAGTCATATAACATTTTTTCTCAAAATGTCCCCCAATACCTATATGGTTTAATTTTGGCATACTCATTATAAATCACCTGTATAACAAATCAAAAATATTTTGTCTCACTAAAGTACTATGAACTGTTTATTGCTAGGATATGGTGTAAATAAACATAACAACCTGGGCATTATAGGAGGGCATAATACTTCATTATGCCCTCATTATAATCCGATCATCGTAATAGACTTTAAATTAGAAATAATATGAACGGTATATAATGAAAATTATTTTCTTTTCAATTATAATACATTACAATAATAATGATTGATTACAACAATTAATACATTAATTGATTACAACAATTACTATAATAAGAAAACAGCTTTGAAAGCACAGCACAGAAATCATTTTTAATTTAATCATAATATTTAGAATTAATTACGAAAAGGGCCTTAAAAATCAATTTACTTTCATTACACATGTAAATAGTAAGTACGTCGAATTGCAGAGTGCAATGTTTCGCATTGATTTTGGACGGATCACTAATTTTTTGGGGACGATATTTATCTACGTTTGAATTCATTTTTGATAGTATTTAACCGTCACATGTAACACATCCAAAGCAGTATAAAGACTCTAAAATGTAATAATATTCACAAATAAGTGCGTAAGAAATAAAGAGCTGAGATCTGTCATGTGAAAACGAACCTCAAAATATAATACTTACATCTTCTACAGACGAGAATGGAATATGCATTTTTCTTCCTCAAAATATGCCAAAAATTCAAAATAATTTCTTTACACCGTTTCGATAAAATATCTTCCAAAACAACATATTCACCCATTCCATTATTTCCAACGATAAACGACATCCTTAGCAATGCCAAACCTTAGGCCCGGGCCACACTATGCGTTTTCGCGGGACCGGTAAAACCGCATCCGGTTAAACGGGATGGATCATATAGGCTCGGGCCACACTATGCGTTTTGGCGGGACCGGTTTAACGGGACTGGTTTACCGGGAAGACAACAACTTATTGTTTTAAATTAATGCGTCCACACCGATGCGGTTGCGGTCCGGTTGCCGGATAACCGCAGCATGTTGCGGTTTGACCGGACGGTCTATTTGCCGCATGACAACTATAACACATTGGAAATAATGCGAGCGTTCAGAAAGGTCTGGTTTTGTTTTTTAATAGACAACGTATACTATTTGGGCTCTACACCGATTAGACAGTGGTCCGACTGTGTCCGAATCGGGTTGTCATTGCTGCCGTCCTGTTTAGCGGGATATATGTGGACGATGTTCGATCCATCCCGTTTAACCGGATGCGGTTTTACCGGTCCCGCCAAAACGCATAGTGTGGCCCGGGCCATAGCGTCCACATATATCCCGCTAAACAGGACGGCAGCATTGACAACCCGATTCGGACACAGTCTGACCAATGTCTGATTAGTGCAGAGCCCAAATAGTATACGTTGTCTATTAAAAAACAAAACCAGACCCTTGTGCACGCTCGCATTATTTCCAATATGTTGTAGTTGTCATGCGGCAAATTGACCGTCCGGTCAAACCGCAACATGCTGCGGTAGTATCCGGCAACCGGACCGCAACCGCATAGGTGTGGACGCATTCATGTAAAACAATAAGGCCCGGGCCACACTATGCGTTTTAGCGGGACCGGTAAAACCGCATCCGGTTAAACGGGATGGATCATATAGCGTCCACATATATCCCGCTAAACAGGACGGCAGCATTGACAACCCGATTCGGACACAGTCTGACCAATGTCTGATTAGTGCAGAGCCCAAATAATATACGTTGTCTATTAAAAAACAAAGCCAGGCCCTTGTGAACGCTCGCATTATTTCCAATATGTTGTAGTTGGCATGCGGAAAATTGACCGTCCGGTCAAACCGCAACATGCTGCGGTAGTATCCGGCAACCGGACCGCAACCGCATAGGTGTGGACGCATTCATTTAAAACAATAAGTTGTTGTCTTACCGGTCAACCGGTCCCGTTAAACCGGTCCCGCCAAAACGCATAGTGTGGCCCGAGCCTTAGTTGTTGTCTTCCCGTTCAACCGGTCCCGTTAAACCGGTCCCGCGAAAACGCATAGTGTGGCCCGTGCCTTAAGCATTATTGTAATGAAAATTTATTTCGCATATTCTAGTGAGACATGAAATCTTGTATGCACCACGAGCGTTACTAGATGATAATGCTCATCGGACGACATCTATCTCTCGAGCCCTCGGACTAGATCCTCGTCACCCTCCAGGCATTATCATCATTGTAACGCCCTTGGTACATAAAATACTATTAAAAATATGAACGAATCAAATATTATGTAAAATTAGTCCATGGTTATCGAAAATAATAATACGAATGAATTATTATTACCTACAATATAAATAGGTTAGCTAGGCGTCATGCTCCAATTTCGAAAAACTATTATTGTTATTCAAAAGCGTAGATGAAATTAATTGAGGCTATTAGTTCAATAGATATTCAATGGGTAATGAATAATATTAATTGAATAATGAAATTATCGTGACATATTATTATATTGCGTTGTTTGAGTAGTGTAATAAATATAGATGCACGTTGTCGCCCATTTGTTCCATGCACATTGTAATTGACATAAATAGTTCAGTTTTATGTTTATTGACTCGCAGCAATTATTAATTGAATGGCTTCATCACTGCAGTGGTTTGATTGTGGAACAATAGTGTTTGCAGTTATAGTATTTCATATAATTAGTAGCACAAGGTTATACTTGTGAACAATATTAGTGCGCTGCGTAGTGCAGCCCCCTATAACATACAAATTATGCAAGCTCCTTGTTAGAGTAAGCTCACATACTATATTAATTTGTTTACATCACTGTCCAGTGAATGTACAATGGACTAGACATTTATAAAATAAATTGAATATGAAATTTTGTGTTGGTATAATTAATAGAATATAACATACAAAAACAATGTTTATAAATTCCAGATGAGTGATTCGTATTTTCATTAAATCGATATATTAAAATAGATTTTAATTATTAATTTTTTATATGCTATTGATTACTTCAAATTTGGAATTTATTGGAAAAAAATAAAAATAACATCTTCGCATATATTTAAAATATTCTCATACGTAATATAACAAGTGATATGATTATCATCGATGCAGATTCGGTTTCACGAGCAATATCTTCGAATATTAATTATATCACGAGCTTATATTTAATGAGAGAATATAATGAATTTTTTTGAGACATTGTGTGTGATGCTAACCAAGTCTTTCATATATTGTATTACAACATTTTTACCTTCCGTCACCTTTAGGTAAGGAAGGTATTGTCTTTGGTCAAAAAATTCGATGATGAGTTTTTGATCAATAAGCACGTTTTAGGGTCCCTAGAATACGAATTTACTATTTTTACGATGATGTCTGTATGTGTGTGTGTGTGTGTGTATGGGTGTGTGTGTGTGTGTGGATGTGTGTGTGTAACAAAATTTTCGTCTGCGATAACTCTAATACTACAGTTACAAAAATTATAATTTTTTCGTATACTTCTTCGTTACATCCATATGAAGAGCTGATTAGATTTTGGTTACAATTGGTCAACCGGAAGTACCATTATTTGAAGATTTTAACAGTTTTTCTTGAAAAAACTATGTTAAATATCATTTTTTTACATTTGATGTTATTATAAATATTAAAGAATATTTTATTCTCTATACGATTTGACTGCATTTTATACTTAATATTAAATGGATATAGAGTTAAAAAATTATAAAGAAATTAAATTTCATAAAGTAGCCATAGCTATGGAAACAGCTACTATATTAAGAAAATTCTGATTGAAAGATGTCAGTGTCAAGTGAAATTGAGATAGTGTGTTTGTCTTATAATTTTACGGGAAATATAGGATATTTTGCTTTCTGTATGGAGTTTGTATAAAATACATACAACTGCTTTAAGGTAATGTACAAGAAATAATAATAATAATAAATCTTTTATTTCTGCAGATACATTACACTGTATATAGAAAACGTCACAAAATAATAATTTTCTGTATGAAATTTGCATAAAATACATGCAACTGCCGGAAGGTAATGTACAAGAAATAGAATATTTAATTTAGCAAGGAACTTTCTCTATGAAATTTGTACAAATTACATAGAACTGACGGAAGGTAATGTGCTGGCCACATCAGATTTTTAATTTTACAATTGTCTTATTATTTTCATCGTTGTTGATATCAAAAACGATTACCGCACAATTTTATATCCAAAATGTCAATGTTGTAAATAAAGAAAACAAATCCCCTAGTAACGAATATAATTAAGGTGATTTTTTTGTTTTTTATCAACGCTGTGATAGACATAAGTAGGGAGATTCTGAATGTTGATTGGCGGAAAACATATCACGTGACTAATGAATTATATTCTCAATTAGATAACTTTTGACTTATCTCTTGTCTAAATACCCACGTTTTCTTGGGGCACCTGTATTTATCAAAATATATTAACGATTTAATTATTAATTTAATAATATATTGAAGAGCGGATGTGATAATAATGGGGTCGTCCACTCTAATTTTTACCTTCCGTCACCTTCAGATAAGGAAGGTATTGTCTTTGGTCAAAAAATTCGATAATGAGTTTTTAATCAATAAGCACTTTTTAGGGTCTCTAGAACACGATTTTACTATTTTTACGACGATGCCTGTATGCAAACATGTGTGGGTGTGTGTGTGTGTGTGTGTGTGTGTGTGTGTGTGTGTGTGCGCGTGTGTGCGTGTGTGTATGTGTGTGTGTGTGTGTGTGTGTGCGTGTGTGTGGGTGTAACAAAAATTTCGTCTGCGATACTAATAGTTCAAAAATTATAATTATTTCGTTATCTTCTTCGTTACATCCATATGAAGAGCTGATTAGATTTTGGGTAAATTGGTCAAACGGAAGTATTCTCATTTGAAGATATTAATAGTTTTTCTTGAAACTATGTTAAATATCAGTTAGACAATTATAAAGAAATTAAATTCCATAAAGTAGACAGCTAGGGAAACAGCTACTATATTAAGAAAATTCTGATTGAAAGATGTCAGTGTCAAATGCAATTGACATAAGTGTGTTTGTCTTATAATTTTAATGGAAATATAGGAATTTGTATAAAATGCATACAACAGTTTGCGTAATCGAGCCGTAGACGAGTTACGTAAAGTACGAGTATTATAAATGAACATTGTAATACGTTTTTTCATACTATTTTTTCTATTTCGCATTAATTTACTTTTATTTCAAAATTATGATTTAAAAAATGTTAAAATATCAAGGTTGGTAACATTGACAGTTTTAATAAACATTTGAAATTTAATTTATTTTAACAAATGACATTTTGACAACAGTTATTTACTTTAGATTAGGTTAGAGTTAAAATTTATATTTATGAACCTGAATTTTAATTTAAGAAAGTACTTTACTGTTTGATGTAAATATTTTACAATAAAAAATCTAATTTCAGTAATTTTACATGAGTAATAACAAGTAATGACAACTAAAATGAAAGATATTTATTTGACACTAATTTTCTACTTTTCTTAGTTACCAACTTCACAATTTAAAAAATCCCCAAAAACATTTATACAAAATTGTTCATTGTTTTTGATGAAAACAATTGTACAAAATTCACTCTGTGTACGCGAAATAGGAAATGTATTTTTCTGTCTACCTAAACGAACGTACTTATTTTCGGTCGAAAAATGACACTTTTCAGAAGGTTATTACTTTTCGTCCGCAACACTTTTTTCGTACGCTGAGCCATCATTTTTCGTCCGCAAACCTTTTTCGTCCGCTAAGCCTACTACGATTTAATATTATTGTAAATGTTTGTACTATTCTTGTAGATCTATTATTTGTAAGGTAGACAGAAAAATGTAATATGCACCTCGGCAAAAAATGCATATTATAGCCTCGCTTGTTTGCACAAACTCAAGCTCTGCTATAATATGCAATTTTTTATTCTAGGTATATAAATAACTATTTTTTTACTTAATATAAGTGTGAAAAAAGTGCAATATATTTAAAGCAAACGAGTGAAAACAAAATAACACAATGGCACTATTTTTCACGCTGTTATTGTAGACGTAAAAAAATTGTATACAACAAGACTAAGAAATGTTTTATATCAATAATAGAATTTGAGACATTCGTGAAATAAGACTATGAACCATTTTAGTGAAAAAAATAGAAATGCCCAACTCAGAGTCAATAAATTCATGAGCTTTCAGAAAAATGTTACTTTACCTTTTACCGTAATTGCCGCTCTTATAAGCGTTGATTCATTGTCACTATTAATCCTTTATACTATTCTTTTGTAAGAGTTATAAATTTCACTAATTTTCTACTTTTCTTCTGCCCTTTGTCTTAGTTCGTGAGCAACTTTTTCCTGATTCTTTTTTCATAATATTTCTTACATAATAACGCATAAGTTATATGTTTCATAAATTTTATTATATATTTTACTTATAATAATAATAATAATTATTATTATTTCTACTCTATTTTATTTTATTGACTATCACGTACGGTTTTGTTCTTCGATTATTTTGTACTGAGTGGTCGAATGAGTTGCGGCAGTGTGTTTCGGCTCGAAGCGACCATCACCGCTCGGTTCTTGGGATCGTGGGTTCGATTCCCACCAGGGGCTTGGATGTTTGTAACTGTCCTTTCATCATCTCATCTCCATCAACGCAACGCAAAATTTTACAAAAAATAATGTAAGGTAAAACTAATGCACCCTCATAAATATCAATTGTTACTTTATAGAAATTTAAATACAATAAAGAATTATTAAGTATTTTTATGATCATTCTACTAGTAGTAATGCACGTGGTACGTGTACTTATAAATAATATATAACATCAAAGTGAAAATTTTATTTTATTTTTCTTTGTGAACAAACGCGAAATGCATAGAATGTCAATATTTGACAAAACAAAATACTAATGGGTGCTGCAACTATTAAATTTCAAAAACAATTTTGTTGAAATTATGCAAAATAATAACATTAAAATTTTGCAATTATATTATGCAAACTGCAGTGGTATTTACAATACATTATTCATTATATGAAATAGAAGAGTAATTGTTAAATTTTTTGGTCAGTGTGATAAATATTGCGATTTACCGTTAAAATTACCAAATTTTATTTTAATCGTCATTGCCGATTTTAATATTTAACAGTGTTTATTTATCTCCCTTCTTGCATGATATTGCGAATTTTTATTACGTTTTTCATAAATAATACATCAGAGAATATATCATTATCGATTCGTTTTGTCATAAAAATGGAATGGCATCAAGAATGATTAATTCGCTCCTTTCATTTCGAACGAAGCTTAATTCCGGTCATCTGAAATATTTAGGGTGATAATTTCATTGGCAACCCTTTGTGCGTTTTACTGTAGGTGTCATGACTAAACCGCGTCATGTATCAAACACCCCTGCTATTGTGATACATCCGATTAAACGTGATTGTTACACATTGATACCGCGTTATATTTGTTGTTTTTCAAGGGAAATAAATAGCATAATTACACATTTTTACTGGCTCGTTTTGTGCTATTACCAAAACTAGATATAATAGTAATTATTAGCATATAAATTTGTTAAATACAGTTTCGAAATTGCAATGAAATTTTGTGGCCGAAATATAGTTCTGTTACTTTTCTTTTCTTTTAAGAATAAAAACCATAAACCAATTTTCATTCTAAATTAGTGCAACTGTTTACATGCGATTTCTTTTTTGTGCACTTAGTTAAATACTTTCTGTTTCATATTTGAACTGAATATTTAGGAGACCATCAGGATCAGGGCTGGACTGGAAATATGTTTAGTACCGAGAAATCCGGATGGGGTCGAGCCAGGCTAGTCATTTGAACCAATTTTTTTTATAATTTTAACTATTATAATCTTTTGTTTAATAATTTACTTTTTACCCCCCGTTACCCTTGGTAAGGGAGGTATAGGGATCGTGCTAAAAATCGCATATCGAGATTTTGGTAAATGACCACGTTTTAAGGCCCTTAGAATCCAATTTTCACGATAATATCTGTGGGTTTGTGTGTATAGATCATCCACTCTAACTCAAATACTATTATTCACAAAATTTCGAAACCTTGTATGTATTTCGAACTTTTTCTGTAATGGAAAGAGCCCATTAGGTTTTGGTAAAAATCGGATAACCGGAAATGGCACTTTATTTGAAGCTCAAAATAGTTTTTCTTCGAAAAATACCTTTCAATGTAATTTTTTCGCAATTTACATTATGAAAATTAAAGATTATTGAATTTTCTATAGGTTTGCATGAATATATATATATATATATATATATATATATATATATATATATATATATATATATATATATATATATATATATATATATATGTTATGGATAAATTTATAAAATAATATATAATTTAAATCCCGGAGCCTACGATTAAAACAAAACTCGTTCTCTTAAATGTATGTAACTGTCAGATAACTGTCACTGTCAAAATACTAATCATTTCAAATTAATAGTGGTAACGTTTTGAAAAGAAAATAGTAAACTAAACATTAGTTATATGGAAATGAACTAAATATAGTTTCCAACATGAGTAAATATGTACCTAGATATGTATTTAAATTAATAAAAATTAAATGGCGGGAGATATTGTGTTGGCCACATCAGATTCTTTCTTTCAAAACGTCTATGATTTGCTCATTTTTGATATTCTTTGTGATGATAACAATGTGACAATAAATTTGTACATTGAAAATCAATTTTAATATGTTAACGTATGTAATAGTTATTTATGTAACAAGAGTGTAAACAGAAGCTTTTTTGCTGAGTCACGAAAATTATTAACCGAATATCATCCGTATATATATTTTTGTAAAAATTTGTATTGATTAAATCAATTATTATATGAAAAGGTGAATCAGGTATATTACCTATTATTTATAATTTGATAAAAGTTATTTGGATCTAAATAAAATTCATCCTTATATAAATGATCATTTCATGTGTATGATGTCGGTAATACAAAAAAAAAGTATGTATTGCGAATTTAACAATTGGTTGTCAAAAAGAAAAGTAGCTGTAGGTAAATATTGGCACACATTCAAGAGTAGTAGAGAATTATTTCTAAATCAAGAATTTATGTTATTTTTGTATCGATTTATTTATTTTTTCAACTTTAAATTTTTATAATTTATTTTTTAAGTTCGTCAGGCCACGAGCCGTCACGGGCCACCGAGAAATTCACGGTATCCCGGCCGGCCAGTCCAGCCCTGGACTTTCAGAATACAAATTTGAGTGACAAACAGTAGGGGAAGAGTAATCCATTATTTTTCATTTTTATGTACACTCAGTTAAATACTTTCTGTTTCATATTTGAACGGAATGTTCAGGAGACCATATACTTTAATTTCCAGAATATAAATTTGAGTGACAAACAGTAGGGGAAGACTAATACATTATTTTTAATCTTTACGTATCCTGAGGTAAATACTTTCTGCGTTTCATATTTGAACGGAATATTTAGGAGACCATATACTTTAATTTCCAGAATACTAATTTGAGTGACAAAAAGTAGGGGAAGAGTAATACATTATTTTTCATCTTTATATACACTCAATTAAATACTTTCTGTTTCATATTTAAACTGAATATTTAGGACACCATATTTTTTAATTTCCAGAATACCTGAATTGAAATCAGAATACAAATTTGAATGACAAACAGTGTTTACATGAGTAGTTTTGAAATTAGTTTTCAAGTCAAACGCAAGATTTTTAGTTTTGATTTGAGATAACTCAAAACTGTTTTGACACTGTATACATGACAGTTACAAAACTTAAAACGTTTTGAAAACTGCATGTAAACTTAGTAAATCTGATTATTATAAAATCATTGAAATATGGGAACATACTTATGAAACATTTATTGTACTCCCGCTCTGAAGATTGTTGAGAATTCTCATTTCCATACAAACTGTTATGGTCTGTTTGGGGTATAGTTACTACGTCCCATTAATTTCTAACTTTACAATGTAGCGAGTCTTAATTTCAACCCGTCTTGTTAAAATTTGTGAAAAGCGTGCCGGATAATAAATTCTAAACAGGAAAGTTTTTTAACGTATGTTCCACAGCAACAACTCGTATGTGGTAATAACAATCTGGGAGCAAAGTGGCGGCGGTGGAACACGAGGAGCACAGGGCCGTACTAGCGCTAATACTCTACAATAGTGGATTAAAGAATTTACAACTCTGCAAACAACCAAGATTGTGCAGCAACAAAGTTAAATGCGGTGAATCTTTAATGTTAAGGAAACTTATTCGCGAACAGTGGAAGAATATACTTTCCTGGATGTCTTCATATAGAAAGTGTATCTAATCTAACCAAAAATAACCTATTCGGATTATGAATGATTTTTTATATATTGACAATTGGTGCTGGGGCATCATTTAGACCAGTGGTTCCCAACCTTTTTTTGGTCAGGGACCACTTTCATTTCTTTGATGTCATCAGGGACCACAAGGTTAAAGAAAAAAAAGTCAATTTAAAATAAATTGTGAAAAAATGTCAGCCATCGGGATTCGAACTCGAGACACCTACCTTGCCGGAATAGTGCTCTACCAATTAAGTAATTGGCTGCTCTCCTCTCGATGGCTGAACAATGTTTCACTTTTAAGGTCGTATAACTGCTGAGGAGTTATTTATCGTCACATGATTAAATGTAGGGTTGCCAAGCTACCACTTCCTTTAAACATCTAGTGAACGAGTCATAATTTACTCAAGGCCCTACCAGACCAAATTCTAATATGAATGGACTGTGTCATATTTTGAGTCAGAGCTCAACGTTTCTCCCGCAGTCGTATGGGGCATCTTCAGGAGCAAGGGGGATAGTACTGTCTTAAACAAGGTTACCCGACGTGTCAACCACGCTAGAGGCCGAGTTTAAGCAACAAGAGGGGGAGACTCAGTTTACAAGGTTACCCGACGTGTAAACCACGCTAGAGGCCAAATAAACCAAGTGACGAAAGGAAGGCCGAAAAGACAGTTATATACTAATCTAAAGATATGGTAGATGAGCAAAGCTAATGAGGACCAATGGGAATCGAGTTCGTAATGGTAGATTGGGCGTGTCGTGTTCCGAGAATCATCGGTTTCCACATGTGGCTTAAGAAATAGCCGTCATCCCGATTGATGTTATTAGGATGTTTCTATATTTCTAAAGTTTCCCTGTATTTACGTCTGCTAAAAATCGGGAACAGGAGCTAAAATGCGGGAATTTTCAAATAAGATGTTATGTCCTGTGTTGTGTTGGTGTTCTGCGACCGCAGATGTTAATACCATACCATTACGCAGACAGCGTTTGTGTTCTGACTATCTAGTGTGAACAATCGTTCCTGTTTCACCTATGTATACTGTGCCGCAAGAACAAGGAATACTATAAACACCGGGTGACGACAAGGGCTCGCGTTTATCTTTAGTTTGGGGGAGTATTTCTGAGATTTTTGTGGAGGTTTAAAACGAACGAACTCGATCCCCATTGGTCCTCATTAGTTTGCTCATCTACCGTATCTTTAGATTAGTATATAACTGTCTTCTCGGCCTTCCTTTCGTCACTTGGTTTATTTGGCCTCTAGCGTGGTTTACACGTCGGGTAACCTTGTAAATTGAGTCTCCCCCTCTTGTTGCTTAAACTCGGTCTCTAGTGTGGTTGACACGTCGGGTAACCTTGTTTAAGACAGTACTATCCCCCTTGCTCCTGAAGATGCCCCATACGACTGCGGGCGAAACGTCGAGCTCTGGGCGGTATTCATAGTCGGATCTTAAGATATGTCTTGAGATCATCTTCATGGAGACAATCTTGTTTATTAAGATCGTCTTATTTTCACCATGGATTCATAGTCATATCTTATATATGTCTGAAGACATAAGCAATTACTTAAGACGGTCTTGATGAAGGCAACGCTTGAGACATTGCTTATTTCACTTCGGGTGTAGTCGGTAAAAAAATACAAAGTAACCAATCACAGCCAAATAAAATGATGAACATAATATTGATAACCTACTTGAAAACTAGCTGTAGCGTAAAATCGCAAACAAACCAATAATTGTAATAATAATGCGACTCAGTGCCCTCAGTTATTATGTTTCCGTAAATTTGTTTCAATCATCGGTAAAATTCCATTTATTACACTATTTTTGGTGAAACGAAATCTTATTTTCAATTCAAAATCATTATACTTTTCTATTGGATTTTCAAAATCTCTAATATATCGTTTAGTAATGTGATTTATTTACACCTATATCTTCAAAATTGATGTCGGGAATATACATAATTTCATCCATTTTCTATTAACTTCAAACTTCTAGTTTGATCTTAAGTCTACACTAGGGTTGACTTGTCAGATATAAGGTATTGTTTTGTTCAAATAAGACGTCACTATGAAACTAGCACAAATAAGATCGTCTTCATGAAGTTCACCTCATTCAAGACGATCTTATTTAATTACTATGCAACGGAAATTTGTTTTAAGACCATGCTTGAGATCACCTTATTTCAAGATCGTCTTAAGATCCGACTATGAATATCGCCCTCTGACTCAAAATATGACACAGTCCATTCCCGGAAAACGAATATTTCTCATGACTCAGACTGTGGAAGCCTACGCAATTAAATGTGTTATCCTTATTAGTTGTCAGTTGATTTTTAAGTTTTTTGTTTAAAATTAGACTACAATTTAATTGTGTTTATAACTTTATTATTTCTTTTCTATATAGCTTCATTATATATTTATCTTTAGATATATGTATCAAAAATTTATATTGAATAATGTCATTATTAATATAAACGGCTATTTATAATAAATCACCGAGTGTCCGAACATATAGTTATCGGGGCTCGTATAATAATTGAAATTATTCTAATAAATAACCACTTATTTGCACAATATTAGTGAGTATCCTTTATTAAGGAGCCCTGAGCTTTATAAAATTAACTTTATGAAAATTATTATTGACAGACGCACACATATTTTTCTATTCTCTTTCATGAAAGTTTGAACAATGTATCCGTTGAAAAGTGAAACAGTCCCTGCGGTCCGGGCCTGCTGGTGTTCCGCTAATGACGTCAGAGCGGCAGCAACGAAAAATAAGTGCCTACTTGACTAAATGATATACATAATTTATTCGTTTGAAGTTTAATGAGAATGTACAGGCTGACTCCTTACATACAGCAGCGCCTGGGGTGGTATAAACTATGTCGCATTATACGTCGCGTCTTCTTCCTTTTATCCTTATCTTCCCATGATGGAAAATTCATGCACAGCCTTCGTAATTGTCTGGTTTTTAACTTCTAAACTTCCAATTGGGTTGTTAGGTGTTAACTGCTTATAAAGAAGCTTCTGCAACATCAATTCAATAAAGTTTTAGAAACTACGGCCTCTGAGATTCATAAATATGTATAATGACCCATTTCTTCCAAAATTTATTTAAGATGAGCTTTCTTAACTCCGACAAGCATTAGATGAAAATTTAATTTGTGGAAAGTTAATTTTTCATTATCATTAGCTGTATTCTTTTAAATAAAATTTTTAGTTCGTCTCAGCCAGGCACCGGTCAGCTAAATGAATGTGCCAATCAGCCAATACACTATCATAGTTCCAGGAAGCAAATTGTAGAGGCGCGACAGTGCTTAAATTTTAAGAAAATGGATTGTCACCTTTGATTTCAAAACATTTTACAATATTTTGAATTGTAAATTCACATAAGTCATCACACATGTCATTGAACGTACGCTGTAACATCTTTAATTATTTGGAAATTCAATTTGGAATAGTTTATAGTTTCAGCTATAGTGCCAGTAGTGATTTATTTAGTGATTTCTCCAGTTTTAAAATAATTATTATTAACTGTGTTTAGTTTTTGACGTAATATGAAATTGAAATTCAATAAGCTGATGAACATTCGTTGTGCTGTTTGATATAAAGTGCAGTGCAAAGAAGCAAATAGACGTTTACTTTTATATTTAATGATGAAATGTCGTACTATTTCCAATATCCTTTTATCTTACATATAAATATTAAAATAGAAGTGTATGTCTATCTGACAAGTAATATCAAATGTATTTAGAAATGAATTTATAGTTATTGTATTGTGATTATTTAAAATATATGTATGTACTTGTATTTAATTTTCTTTTTATGTCTTTTATTTCAAAAATTCAAAATTTCAATTTATCTGTACCTACATGACATGTCTCCTATGTCACAAACTACCAAGCCGACCAAACTATAACAGTGTGTGTTAGTTCATGGAAGCAATCTGAAGATGTCACTATTTTGTATTTCGAAAAATACATTAACTGTCCTATCTGTAGTTGAGGTGATCCGTGGTCTCAGCTCAATAAATTTTTCTCTTGCCCTAACTGAACTGAACGGTATTGAGTGTACTCATATCCTCCTTACCGATGCTGCATCACTCAAAATGATCTGAGCCAGTTTGTTCTGGGTATAACATTGGGTGATGTTATGAAATAAAGAGATACGCAATTCAACTTAGGCGAAACGTAAAGAGATGGGTTTTAGTATAGTCAGCATTATCGCTTAGGAACTCTCTTGCCGAAGTCTGAAGCTTTAGTACGCATTTATGCGGCTCCTAAGCGAGGTTGCACTCGCTTGTGCTAAGAACAAGTAAACAGTTATTCGTACAAACTTAGTAAGTTGGCTAAAGTTTGACGCTGTACGCGTATATCAAAATTATATGCTAAACAACATTGTCCGTTGTCATAACCGGTTATTATTTGCATTTAATCATTCCTACTTCAGGCACGAATAGTCTTCTTCTTCTTCTTCTTCTTCTTCTTTTTCTTCTTCTTCTTCTTCTTCTTCTTCTTTAGGGATTAGGCAATATCGTGTTCCGGTTACAAAAGTTACCATCTTTTTCTGGGTCTCCCCACATCTCTTCTACATCTTGGTTTATATTGTAGAACTTGTTTTGGGAGCCGTTCATCATCCATTCTTTCTATATGGTTTTTCCATATTTCTTTGTTTTCATCTATTTTATTTGTTATATTATATATCTGTAAGTCTGTTCTTATAGTGTCGTTACGTATTCTATCTTCACGCGTGCTGCCATGAACTGACCTTAGAATATTCATTTCCGCTGTTTGTATTTTATTTCGGTCTTTCGTTCTTGTAATTTAAGTTTCCGAACCATAAAGCAGTGTGGGAGTTGCCATTACCTTATAAAATTTGAGTTTTATTTCGTAGGGTTCTTCTAATTGTTCCACATATGTTTTGAAATCTAGCTATTTTGTTTACTATATCTCTGTCTTCTTCATAGGATATATCGCATCCAAGATAGTTGAAATGTGATACCTGTTCCAGCATATTATTGTCTATAATTATTTTCGAAAAGTAAGTACCCATATTCCTATGTAAAATCGCTCCCAAATGGCCACCTTTCCTGTATATATGTGATTAGGGGTGTGTAAACGTCTGCCTGTTAACATACCCCCGGAAAAAGGGATTCGATGTATATAAATAAACGCTTAGTAGCCCGCCGAGAGGTATTGACAGTCGGTAGAAAACGGTGATAATAAAAGTATGTATTAGCTTAACGGGAATCACCCTAAACGTAAACGAAAAGTATGGTTCGAATTCACGCCTGTTACAAAGGTAATGTAAGAAAAATGTCAATTTGTAGGTTATTTGAGTCTTCGTAGTTGAAACCGGCTGCATAGAGAACTATACCCACCGCCTTCAAGATGTTTTGTTTAAATCTGTATAATACAAAATTTTAAATTATGTTCTTTTATTACCTTTTTTATTCGCCTTCAAAAAAGGAAGTTTCTAGGCCTCAGGCTCCGCCCTGTACAAAATGCCCTGCATTACCAAAGCTGTATATACCATTGTACTCACTTGCCTCATGTAATAGTAATGCAATTAGGAATCTGTAATTTAATTACTATTGTGACTAATGCGACAATGGAGTACTCTAATGCACTTAGCATTGCATGTTTTTAAGACAACCAATGCGATCCCCACTATTTTGTTTTTAATAGAAAACGATCTGTAGTTCTATAAAATCTTTATTGTTATTAGCTGTATTCTTTTTGGACAAAATCTCAGCTCATCTCAGATCACTTCAGATAAACTTAGGAAATTGTTGTTCTTTTTGAAACAACTGACACTACCGGTTTACAACACTCAAAAATTCCTAACTCGGAGTAGGCTATGAACAAGGAAACGTGTGACAATTAAATGTCAATTTGACATGAGATATTGTCAAAAATGTTATCTAAAGAAATCAAAGCTTTTCTTGTTGAGTCTTATTTTTGAAATGGAAACAAATTAGAAAACGGCGAATGTCAATGTACTACATTCTTTTTTATTGTCTTTTATCCTTAAAATTACTTTTCAAGATCAATTTTGACATCTTGATTTTTGAATAAAATAATGATCAGACATACGTTTCTCTGGAATGAAAGATGTTATTGAAATGATACTATACATGTATCCAAAAGCAAGGAGCCTATATTTAAAAATAAATTTTTGTTTCTGCTCTAATCTTTTCTTTTCATGTTTAATCCGGGAATATAAGAATTACCCTTCGTATTTATGTGTTGGTACATGATTGTATGTAAAAATCGAAGCAGAAGTGTTTTCTTCTCAAACAAGTTAATAAAGTATATATTTTTTGTTCCAGGTAGGCTGAATTCTGCAACTTCTATAACATCTTTCGGCGGAAATTGGTAAGGTAATTGAAACACATTTCTTTCAAACTTGAAAAGTCTTTGGGGAATGAAAATTTAAAAAAAAAATATCCTATATTTTTCGAGAATTTTTTCGGTAATTAACTTGACACACTTATTATTACAATAATTACCAATACTAATGACAATAATTAAACTTGTAATTATAGTCTTCGTTCTAGTACATGTTATTTAAATTTTAAAAAGTTCACTTCATAAGCTAGTGTCTGTATTCAATTACCAGATTTTTTTGTATAAATTTTGTTATTTAATGTAAGGAAGGTTTTGTTTAAGCGCGGTTTAGAGTCCGTAGAATATGATTGTACTATTTTTGCGATGATGTCTGTATGCCTGTATGTATGTGTGTGTGTGGCGATTATTTCTCCGTCGATAACTCCAACACTACAATACTAAAAATTATAATTCTTTCGTATTCCTCTTCCTTACATCCTTTATGAAGAGCTGATTAGATGTTGGTTATAATTGGTCCGTCGGAAGTACCCTCATTTGAAGATTGTAACAGTTTTTCTTGAAAAAACGCTGTTAAATAATTATAATTTTTTCACATTTAATGTTATAAAAAATATTAAGGAATATTTTATTCTCTATACAATTTAATTACATTTTATAGGTACTTCATATTCAATGGATATTAAGTTAAAAATTATAAAGAAATTAAATTTCATAAAGCAGCCACAATGCAATAACACTGGAAACATCTAATATAAATTGTAAAAAAATTGATAGATCGCATTGTCAAGAGCGAATGACATAGTATGTTTGTGTTATAATTTTACTGCAAATATGAAATTAATTTTAAGAAACTTTCTGTATGAAATTTGTACAAAATACATAGAACTAAGCGAAGGTAATGTACTAGAAATAAAGTCTTTCGCAAGAAACTGTCTATGAAATTTTTATAAAATACATAGAACTGACGGAAGGTAAAACATCAGATTTTTTGTGCTATATTAAATATTGTGGCGACATTGACCAATATTAAATTTTCAAATAATTTATTAAGTATTAGAAGTTAAGAAAAATGTTTTGTATTACTTTTTTGTATTTTTACAATCTATTTACTGGCAAAACAAAATATGTTCGATTCCCATCTTTATCAGTTTCTCTTTGCTTCTAATACAAAATGACATCTTTTTCCGATAGAGTTTATTTTTGGGTCCATGTTGTACCAAACTTTTCGATTTATCTTGACTCCTATGTCCTATAAAAGTGCTACACTTGTTTTTTAACACCCTGTATATACCTTTACATAAGTGTTACAGGTATTATGCTGCCTACAACAGATTTTTTTGTTGAAATGCAAATTGATACATATTTTAGTATTTTTCAATACATGGGCGTCTGTATAAAGTCGAAACCAATTAAAATTTGCTTTGGTACAATTCACTAACAATATACGTTATGTAGGCCTGGTATTGAATGTTCTACAACATACTCTTGGGAGATTTTATTCATATGTAAAAAGGAAAACATGAAAGAGAATATAAATTAATATATACATTTTGATATAAAATTCATCCCATGGCAATTCTACATTTGTACACATAATCATAAACTGGAGAATAAAGCGTGCGTTTAAAAAATAAACACCGCAACTTCTGCCAAATATTCTGGTTCTGTTTCGATAATTCGTATGAAGTATATGGACAGCGAATTTGGTACTGCGGCTATCACTGCCGTTGTGTTTTGTTGTGTGGTCAGTTCGTACTAGACCAATAAATTGAAGTAAAACCACGACAGGAATGTACATAACGGACAACATACGTTGCAAATGTAACTAACTTCTAATGTACTCTCAGAACTACGAGATATATAATTTTAGCGGTGTTGCAAAGTTATACACATTAAAAAGTCATGCAAAAAATGAATTGCAATTAGAATGCCTAAGGTTCGAGCCTCGGTCACTTTTAATAAGTAAATATTTCTGTTTACTTCATAAAGATAATATTAATAATGAGGTAACAGGTTGCATATTTGAAATAAATTGTGAAAAATTGTCAGCCATCATGATTCGAACCCGAGACATCTACCTTGCCGGAATAGTGCTCTACCAACTAGGCTATTGGCTGCTCTCCTCTCGATGGCTGAACAATCTCTCACTTTTAAAGTCGTAAACTGCTAAGAATATTATTAATCGTCACATGATTAGATGTGGGGTTGCCAAGCTACCACTGCGTTTAAATATCTAGTGAACGAGTCATAATTTACTCAAGGCCCTATCAGACCAAATTCTAATATTAACAATGAGTTAACAGTTTGTATATTTGAAATAAATTGTGAAAAATTGTCAAATTTCAACATTACTTTCTACATTAATTAATTTATCTTTTTGTGGGCAAAATCTAGTTCTGGTATTGAAAACTAGATTTTGTTCAGAAAAAAAGGTATCACATAACAGACTAAAATGATCTGGACGTTTACCAAGCCTTACCTCGCGGGCTCCCAAAGCTATGGATGAAGTGGAGAAAGTACCAAGAGGTAACGACTTCGGTAGAGCAATACTTAATAGATACCCGTGCGCCGTGAAACTGTCATTCGCTTGGCATTATTGGTTATATATCAGCAATTAAAGTTTGATAGTTCTAAGTTCTTCGCGCGTTTATTTAAAAAGCTGATTCCAACAAGTGAATACTAAATAAAGATGGGTGTATATATCTATATCGTTTCATACTCGTTCTCATTGGTGAAGTTTGTGACGTCAAATTAAATCATAAACCTAAAGTTTGGACCTTGCAATGTTTGGCTTTATGATTTGGATTTAGATACACTAAATTCTGAAGTGTGAATGCAGTCATTACATAATATGCGGCCAAAGTATTTAAATCATAAGTATAAACCATAAATCTAAACCTAATTTTCATTTGTGAATGTACCTTTATAGTTCTCGAGATAGAAATAGTGGACTAAATAAAATGAACACCCTGTACACATACATATATTATAGCCAGATTGTTAAATACATATTTTTATAAAACTCCTAGACATTTTATAAAATACTAATCGGACCTAAATATAATTTTACCGGTTTCAGGATATTACTCCATTGTTTACAAAAGTTGGCTGGTAACTAAGTAAATAATACTGTATCTGTATGGTAATATTATTACCATACTGACTTGTCAACAACGATCTACAAAATGAAAATAAAATAAGATGAAAATATAATGCTCTTCATTAATACATACAGATAACGTTAGCCTATTGTTTTCAATACGGTCTACTTTATTCTAAAGTAATAAACATGAGGAATAAAGCACATAATTTGAATATTTGTCATATTAACATATGTCAAAATAATTGTTCTGTTAACCACAGCAATATGAAAGTAGCATTAATGAGAAAATTTCAAAAAATTATATTTATCAATAATGCCTTAATTTTCTGAAACCGATAAACTATTGAACAAACCACGGATGTTATTAATCATAACAAGCTTTAGATGTTTTAAAATCCTTGCTCTACGAGCTCGGATTTGAAACTTACATCTGCGGCAGTTATGATGTGCATAACATTCCTAGGTATTATAACCATAATCTCACGTAACGTTCGAAGTTTTCCAAGCGTGGATTATTTGCATTGAGGTGTATTTAGATGAATTGTAACAAAAATATTCAGAATATTTGATAAACTGGCCGCGTTTTATAAAATAACTAGACGTTTTATAAAAGGACGGATTTTTCAATACTTTAATGTGTACGACTACAAGTGAATTTCAACCACAACAGCTACGATATTTTTCCTTCCAAAAATACTTTCCACTTCCCACATACAGACATATTCAAATTAGTTGAAAGCATCCATACAGGCAATTCCTTGTTCAGTCCTGTCGTATATCCATGCTATGCTCTTGCACGGCGCTTGAACCCGGTGTTCGGTGTCTCCGATGATGAATGTGCGTCGACGTGCCCGAGTGACGAGTATATATAACCCGCGCTGACAACACGCACGACTGCCGTGACGTCACGTACTCACGTGCCCTCCTTCATGGGGACCACTTCACTAGGACAGTGGGTGGGGGGTAGAACATAAAGGACAGGAAGCTATGGATGGAGAATGGAGGAAGAAGGGTACAAAGGGTAAAGTGGAAGGTATGAGAATACGATACATATAGGTAATATGAATACATGTGGTATGAAGTAAAAATAAACCTAAACTAAAAAATAGTATAGGTTATTGCGGAAGTTCCATAATTACAATTTTCACACAATTCAATAAGCAATATGTGTATCTGCAATAATAACCGAGAGAAAGGGTGTATTCACTATTTTGTAAAAAATATCGAATATCTCGAAAAAGAAAAGAGATATCGACCTGTGGTTTTAAAATCTTAAATTTACACCCTTCAAACTACATAAATACAAATTTTCAGAATTTTTAATTTTTTAACATTTGCACCCTTTTTTAAACGACACCATCCTCATACCCAAAAATGGGTGTGCGGTACACCTTCAACGACCTCACCAGTAAATTCCTCGTACCAAAAAACATAAGTATACCAATTTTCATCAACATATTCCAACGGATACATTAATTATTAAACATTCCTTAAAATTGTCAAAAACTGAAAAAATCGCAAGGGGTACACCTTAGATTTTTTGCGATTTTTGGCCATTTTCAGACTTTTCCTTCTGGAGATTGTAATAGTTGTTCAAAAATTATAAAAATTGGTATGCTTATGTAATTTTGCTCGTAGAATCTAATGGTGATATCGCCAGCGGTGTACAATTGACCATTTTTGGGATATGACCCAAAAATGGGCATTTTTGAGCATAGTTTTGAGGACGAATATCTCGGACACGAAAAGAGATATCGACCTGTGGTTTTAAAATCTTAAATCTACACCCTTAAAACTACTTAAATGCAAATTTTCAGAATTTATAATTTTTTAAAAATTTCCACCCTTTTTTAAACCACACCATCCTCATACCCCAAAATGGGTGTGCGGTACACCTTCAACGACCTCGCCAGTAAATTCCTCGTACTAAAAAACATAAGTATACCAATTTTCATCAAAATATTCCAACGGATGCATTAATTATTAAACATTCCTTAAAATTGTCAAAAACTGAAAAAATCGCAAGGGGTACACCTTAGATTTTTTGCGATTTTTGGCCATTTTCAGACTTTTCCTTCTGGAGATTGTAATAGTTGTTCAAAAATTATAAAAATTGGTATGCTTATGTAATTTTGCTCGTAGAATCTAATGGTGATATCGCCAGCGGTGTACAATTGACCATTTTTGGGATATGACCCAAAAATGGGCATTTTTGAGCATAGTTTTGAGGACGAATATCTCGGACAGGAAAAGAGATATCGACCTGTGGTTTTAAAATCTTAAATCTACACCCTTAAAACTACTTAAATGCAAATTTTCAGAATTTATAATTTTTTAAAAATTTCCACCCTTTTTTAAACCACACCATCCTCATACCCCAAAATGGGTGTGCGGTACACCTTCAACGACCTCGCCAGTAAATTCCTCGTACTAAAAAACATAAGTATACCAATTTTCATCAAAATATTCCAACGGATGCATTAATTATTAAACATTCCTTAAAATTGTCAAAAACTGAAAAAATCGCAAGGGGTACACCTTAGATTTTTTGCGATTTTTGGCCATTTTCAGACTTTTCCTTCTGGAGATTGTAATAGTTGTTCAAAAATTATGAAAATTGGTATGCTTATGTAATTTTGCTCGTAGAATGTAATGGTGATATCGCCAGCGGTGTATAATTGACCATTTTTGGGATATGACCCAAAAATGGGCATTTTTGAGCTAAGTTTTGAGGTCGAATATCTCGGACACGAAAAGAGATATCGACCTGTGGTTTTAAAATCCTAAATCTACACCCTTCAAACTACTTAAATACAAATTTTTAGAATTTGTAATTTTTTAAAAATTTCCACCCTTTTTTAAATCACACCACCCTTATACCCAAAAATCTAATGTGGCCAACACCAAACCTCCCGCTATTTAATTTTTATTAATTTAAATATACATACTTACATATTTAGTTATTGCGGAAACTGTATTAAGATCCATTCCATATAACTAGGGTTCTATTTACTATTTTCTTTTTAAAACGTTACTGTTATTAATTTGAAATGATTAGTTCTTTGACAGTGACATTTATCTGTCAGTTACATACATTTAAGATATGAACTGTGTACCTAAGGAGTTTTGCTTGTTTTAAGCGTAGGCTCCGGGATTAAATTTATAGATAATTTTATAAATTTATCCATAAAATATATAGAAAAAGTATTAATGCAAATCTGTAGAAAATTTAATAACCTTTAATTTTTAATCTCGAAAAAATTACATTTAAAGATATTTTTCGAAGAAAAACTATTTTGAGCTTCTAGTAAAGTGCCATTTCCGGTTATCCGATTTACACCAAAATCTAATGGGCTCTTTTCATTACAGAAAAAGTTCGAAATACGAGGTTTCAAAATTTTCTGACTGAGTATTTGAGTTAGAGTAAAGGGAAAATGTTAAAATTGGATTCTAGGGACCTTAAAACGTGGTAATTTACCAAAATCTCGATATGCGATTTTTAGCACGATCCCTATACCTCCCTTACCAAGGGTAGCGGGAGGTAAAAATATACTTTTTACAAGGCAGTCGGGATTTATCAATACTCCTAAAATCCCGGCTGCCTGATTGATGATACCGTGCGAGGTTTACTATGCACTCAGTGGAGAATGAACCACAGGGCTTAAATGAATGTTTGCGCCATTTAAAATTCAAAATAATTCTACCGTCGGTCGGTACCGAACCCAAGTCTGTAAATTCGCGACCAGATACTCAAGCACACGGCCTGTAGACCCCATGAATTAAATATGATGTTATTTAAATTTAATGTTTGGTTCTAATTAAAGTGGAAAGCAAAAATGCCCTAATTCAATTTGAAAGCTCAGTTCTAAAAGCGGATTAAATTAAGGAAAACTTTTAACGTCCCACTTCTTTGTCCTATTTAAATGACAGTTTTGTTGCGAAACATTTAGAGAATGTTGAACTGCCAGTCTTCGCCATTGTGTGTAAAACAGCTGAATTCTTCTAACTGACTTTCAAGTTTCAAGTCCTTTCACAAGGACACGCAATATTAGATATTTCAGGAAGGAAGGTTCAGTTTCTTTTATAAATATAATATTCTCCGAAATATATATCTTCAACATAATATTGTTGCTTATCCATAACAAGAATTTGGGGTAAAATGATAGGATGTTACGCTGATGCTATTCGCAAGTAATAACGCTGAAAACGGTCTATCATTATGGAAAACACATCAGTGGCGGATTTAGAAAATTATAATAGGAAGGGGGCACTAAATTCGTAAAAATTGCTCATATAAAAGTTTTATTATTTTAAATATACTATTTGATGGCAGATTTAATTTTTTTTTTATAAAATCAGAACTTCTTTTTTTAAATAGCAACCTATAATTATTTTACTCAAATATGAACCCCCATTTTTTGTCTTTTTAATGATCTATTTGGGGGTCCTGCACCATAACAAAAAATAATAAAATGTACATTTATACCATTACGAACTCGATTCCCATTGGTCCTCATTAGCTTTGCTCATCTACCGTATCTTTAGATTAGTATATAACTGTCTTCTCGGCCTTTCTTTCGTCACTTGGTTTATTTGGCGTCTAGCGTGGTTTTCACGTCGGGTAACCTTGTAAACTGAGTCTCCCCCTCTTGTTGCTTAAATTCGGCCTCTAGCGTGGTTGACACGTCGGGTAACCTTGTTTAAGACAGTACTATCCCCCTTGCTCCTGAAGATGCCCCATACGACTGCGGGCGAAACGTTGAGCTCTGACTCAAAATATGACACAGTCCATTCCTGGAAAACGAATATTTCTCATGTACTTTTATAGGTATAGCAATAGGTATCGCTTTGACGTCACGTTGACTTTAAAAATCAAATTCAGTTAAAACAATTAAGACTTTTTAATACTACGTATTGCTTCCAAATTAAAAGAACTTTCATTTAAAATAATGAAAAAATCAGAGTGCAGGATACCGATTCTTGAAATATGAGAATTTTCTCACAAAATGACATAAAATTTCATCTCACTCTCATCTCATTTCATATTTTCTCACTTTTTTAATTCCCGAAACAAAGTGAGATATATTTCACCTATCTAAATGGCCATGATTTAGCAAGTGAAAAATTTGACATAAAAGTGTAATTTTTGACATTGACAATACTACATTGCACAATTCTTTGATTACCTTTACATATTTACCGTGATATTCTTATTTTCATGTTAGCTGGTATTGATAATATTGTCATACGCAACTACTTTTTCTAGATTTATTGAATTTTGAGTCCGTAGGTCTCGGTGGTCCGTGTCAGTCCGTAGTGTAGTGGACTGTGTTAGGGCCAAATTTTCTCCGCCCCTATGCTTACGTGTGACTAACGTATAGCTAAATTTTCTATATTAACTATTTATTATTATTGACGTAATTGAACAACTACAAATAAAATGTGCCTTACTACGTATAAACGTATTTGTATTGTATAAGTATATATGTAAAATACTTAAATCGGGCTGTAGTTATAATAGCTAAATGTATGTCATTTCCCACATCAAGCTGAATATCCACAAATCAAAAAACGTAAAGTAATTAATTTTTTTATTGGTATTCCTAATGCTGATCTATGACTTGGTTGGTTGGTTTAAATTGTCACTCAAGCGATCCACTAAATTTTTATTCAACCGAAATAATATTTCAAAAATTTGGTTCGAAAAGTAATTTCTGTATTTTCCAAATGCTTTAAAGCAGCAACTACTTCTCTTTCGTCAACCATGATATTTGTAATAATTTTATTTATAATATTAATTAATATAATTTATTATTAAGTCAAATTTATATTTAACATTAGCGAGTGACATTGATTCTCACCACCAAAAAGGCGGGGAGATAATTTTCACGTAGTGAGATGAAATGTGAAGTAGTGAGACGACAAAATTATTTCAAGAATTAAAGAAAAAATCTCACTACGTGACAAATAAGTCACGTGACGTTTTTTCTCACTTCTGTCATATCTCACTGACATCTCATTTTTCAAGAATTGCCCCCCAGGACCCCAAACAAGTAAATGAGTTTGGGAAATATGAGAAATAATGTTTATTCAAATATTCTAAGTAGCCATGTGAAAATAAATAAAATGCAACAATGTTATACAATAGTTATTTATGATATAAGTGTTAAAAGTGACATTTTATTTTGTGAGAAGGAAGTTTGGAACACGACGCGAATATCTCGCAAAACAGTTTCTGGGCGTGTGATACACAAGATTTTTTGTGCCGACATCTCCATAAATTCGTATATTTCTCAACATTTTATTCTATTTTACATAAACTTAAGAAATGAACATATATTTTTATCGGTTTTGCATTGCAAGTTTAAAATAATTACTTACATGTGAGTTTAAACTGCGTAATTATTTTATATTTATTGAAAATACATCATACAAACATTAGTTATATATATTTTATATACTTCCGCATATTTTCAATGACAGATAGCGGAAACTCAATTGTATCACGTGAAGTTAGTTGTAGTTACAAAACAAACGAAACAAATTAGTCCTAAAGTTGGAACGTATAATTAACCTATACAAGATGACAGCAATGACAGCATATTATTATTTTTATGATAAAATTTAGTTATTTAAGTTACAATAATTAAAGATTTAGCCCTAAAATTTGTAAACATTTTGCTAATTCTCGTGTTGAAAATAATCTTAAATTGACATATCACCAGAACAGTAATGCCAACTCCTTTTGCTGGCCTAGGTCAGCAACAGCGCATTTCTGGACGATTTTGAGGTCTGTAATACTAGTCAAATTGGACGGAGGTACGAAAAATAAGTTAAAACATCAAATTAAATAATAAGAACAACTTAAGACAAAAAAAAATGGCGTTTTATATTTTAGTGAAATAATTATCGTTTGCTATTTATAAAATAAAAGTTGATAGTCGTATCTTTTAAACGTGACTTTATAAAAAATATCTACATCTGCCATCAAATAGTATAATAAAAATAACAAAAATTTTATATAAACTATTTGTTCTATTACTTATGATAAAAAAAGTTATGGGGGGGCGGGCATCTCCAAAATAATATACAATTTGACAAATAAATAGAAATTCTGTATTTTTATTATTTTTATTAGTATGTATATTCTTTTATTTATCTATGATGTGTATTACGTGAATGATAATATGTAATAATTATTTTTTTTTAATAACAGGGGGGGGGCACATGCCCGAGTGTCCCCCCTCTAAATCCGCCACTGAAACACATATATTAAAACATTCAAGTGCGCGCGCCATATTAGCTCACACTACACTTGTTTTGATTACATTCGAGATTTTCATCATTTCATGTATGTTTACATTTAATTAATAGGGAAGAGAAAGCTCTGTTGTTGCGCCATTTATTTGCGATTGGGGTAAAATACTCTCACTATCTCTAGATACTTCCAGGAACAAACAGAATTATGGAAATTAATAGCATATCGTTTACATATAAAACTGCAATTAACCACATTGTTTAATTTCTTGATTATACGCTGTAAATTTTTACTGTAAATTTATACCTTTTCAAAACTCATTTAAATTATTAATTAATTTACATTTTTCTTTAAATTTCCACCTGAAAAATAAAAGAAAACAATTATCTCATTAATTTGCTAATTTAAAAAAGAATGCTTAATTTGTTTCCTGAAAAATCTGTAAAAAAATTAATGTACATATTTTATTTCATGGAATTAAATCATTCCTGACTAACATTGCATGTGCCTAAATATGTATTTCGAATAGTGTAATTTAACAAACGTGGGGTCTCATGGCCGCGTGCCTGAGTGTCAGGTCGTGAATCTGGAGAACCGGGTTCGATTCCGACCGACGCTAAATATTATTAAATTTTAAATGGCACAAAATTAACCCCTGTGGTGCATTCTCCACGCCAGCAATGAGTGCCCGTGAGGTGACGCCTGGTAAGCGCCCGCACGGTGCAAATATATTATCATCATTACTGAAATCTGCACACCCAGCAATGGGTAATAAGCCGTGATGATATATTTATTTATTTTATTTATAACAAACGTGTGATCTAAATCACACATATTAATATACTCACCCATATTTGAAGTTAAAAAATTATATTTTTTCTATAATTAAACCAACAACTAGTTTCATAAATGTAGGTAATATTAGAAATATTATAATTGATAGTATTTTTCGACTAGGTAGGTAAGTAATATGAAAAAAGCGAAATTTTGTTAAACCTTGTATGTACGCATTTTTAATATCTTTTTAAGCTTGTTTGATCATATCTACATCTTTGTTATATTTTGTATTATATTTTTCAAAATTTGTACCTTATAATCTGACGTGCCGAATTAAACCATGTGGAGGCCCTTAGGCAAACTTACTGAATAAAACATGATAAGCCACATATTATAAGTGGCTTGTCATAATTTTGCAAAAAAATCAAGTATTTCGTTTTAATTTAGTTTCTTTTTCAAAACTTTAAACTTTATTATTACGAATTTTTCGTTTTGTAGCATATCACATTATTACAATAAGCCATTCATATATTGTAAATACAAAAAAAATTATTGCATCGTTCGTAATGCGAAAGAATTATTACGACAATTAACATAAATGCTAAACACTGGTATTGGTATCATAAAAATGATTACCTAAAAAACTAATACAAATTGACAACAAATAACAAATATATATATATATATATATATATATATATATATATATATATATATATATATATATATATATATATATATATATATATTAGGTAAGAAAGGTAGTCTTTAATCAAAAAATTTGATGATGAGTTTCTAATGAATAAGCATGTTTTAGGGTCCCTAGAATACGATTTTACTATTTTTACGATGATGTCTGTATGGATGTATGTATGTATGTGTGTATGTATGTATGTATGTATGTATGTATGTGTGTGTGACGATTTTTTCGGATTGTGTAACTCCAACACCACCTTTCCAAAAAATTTAATTTTTGCATATTCCTTTTCTTTAGATCGATATGAAGAGCTGTTAAATATCACTTTCACATTTAATGTTATTATAAATATTTAAGAATATTTTATTCTCTATACGATTTGAATGCATTTTATACTTCATATTAAATGGATATACAGTTAAAAAATTATAAAGAAATTAAATATCATATATTAACCAGCTATGCTATAACTCTGGAAACAGCTGCTATATTCTGATTGGAAAGTGTCAGTGTCAAGTGCAGTTGACAATATGTATGTGTTATAATTTTACTGGAAATATAGAATCTTTTGCTTTCTGTATGGAATTTGTATAAAATACATACAACTGCCTTAAGGTAATGTACAAGAAATAGAATCTTTTGCAAGGAACTTTCTGTATGATATTTATACAAAATATATAGAACTGACGGAAGGTAATGTGCTGGCCACATCAGATTTTTTATTATTGTAACCAAGATTCCATTATTGTAAATAAACATTCCTTTGTTGTAATCAAAAATTTTTTCTTTAAGAATATCTTTGTTTGTAATAAAAAACATTATTCCAATATAAAATCAATATTATTTTAATCCAATATAGCGGGGCCCCTAAAAGGCGCGGGGCCATAGGCAATTGCCTAGTCTGCCTATTGTGTAATCTAGCACTGATAATCTAACACAACCCTGCCCTGAAGATGGTCATTTGGAATCGAAACGTTTCGCTTTAATGAAACCAATCTTCCCAAGGTCTGAAACTCCAATAATTTATTTTCTTTCATATTAGAATTATAATTATTGTAAATTTCTTATATTCTGGATTTAAACTAGAAGTAAATTTAATAATAAGTGGATAGGTATGTCAAAATAACTAAACGTCAAAATGAGAAAGTGTTTAAATCAGATTCGAAGATTTGATAGTAGGCGTAACCTAAAAATGGCAAAAAATTGAATCGTTTCAACTGTATCAGGAAAAGCTTCCTAGCCATTTGACCGGCAAATTTAGTCCATCACTCTCCATAGGTATCCATTGCAATGAATCACGTTGGTTGAAAAATAGCAGTCGGTTGAAAGCGTATTAAGTAGAAAAATGCAGGGTAGTGCTGAACCCCACACTTGGGGTTATTTACGAATGATTTACGGTAATGAATGTTAAATTCCGTAATTTCCACTCATAAATCACAAAGTACCATAATCCGAAGGTCGTTAGCTTCCTCGACCTCTACATTATCCTGTGGGATGCAGAACGCGGCAGGATACAGGTGGACACTCGACCAGGACCACATTCTGTGGAATTCTGAAAATTAGAAGAAAATCGTTTTATTCATTTATTCAAAACTGACTCATTTACCCTAAATTGTATTTGTCCTTAATTTGTAAGGTTATATTCTTTTGATTTTTGATTAAATTGTCTTCATTTATGTTTAAAATATATTTCTTTATTTATATGAAATATAAAACAAGAATCTAACAGTTGAAATAAAGCATTAATTACCAATTACCGTGCTTTTAAAATTATATGAAAAACTTGAATTTTATATGAAATACCTGAAGATCTGTAGATTTATAGACATATAAACAAGTTATATTACAAATGATGGTAACATGGATAAATAAATAAAAAATCGCACCAAATGACAGAAAATTATGAACGGACAATATGTAATCTCGATTTATTAAGTTCGAAACCTGTATTTAAATTAAAATTATAGATTTTTTTATTTCGAATTTTCGTGTTTTCGTAATTAATTTCATGTAATTCTTGAATGCTAGTGATGCACGACGAGGCGAGAGTACTCTCGCATCTCGTCTCGTCTCGTTGCATTATGCGAGACGAGAACGAGAGCGAGACTGTAGTTTAAAATTCGAGGCGAGATCGATATAACAACTGCGAGAAGCGAGAAATCTCGCGAGAGTCTCGCAATAAAAAGTATTTGTAACTTTATAGCTTTGATTCATAAATTCAATGAAAAATGCACCGTACAGGTAGTGGAGTCAACAGTAATTCGTGCATAGAACACGTGAATGTTAAAATTATATGAATTGACTATATTTTTTGAGTGAGAGCGAGGAAGTGCAAAGTAAAGACAAAATCGGTTTTGTATGTAATAGAACTAGTTTTTCTCCATCATTTAAGCCCCTAATTCATCCCAGTTAAAATTACGGTTAATAAAATTCTTGCCGTCCCTAAAAAGTAAAGGATCTTAATTAAGCGTTGATAGGAGCCAACACGGAGTGAAGCGGAGTGATTGGTTGCCAGCGGGTTCCCAGTGTAGCGCTTTTTTATGAGTAAATCTTACTTAAATAGTGGCATATAGTTAATGATAAAGTGTAGAATCTTTTAGTTGCAAAAAATAATTTTTTAATGTCTAATTAGTTTTACTGATGACAGAATGTATTAACAGATGTTCGTATTGAAATAATTTGGTAACTAGAATTCAGTGTTTCGTCTCTTTATTATAGTTGTACGACTGTAAATACACGGAAGACGGAACGATTGGTGCGAACTTGTCTCTTGTAGTTCAACTGATACGTAAATACCGAAGTAAATACATATTTTTACAGCGAGAGTCTCGCGCGAGAACGAGACGAGACCCAAAAAAATGTGCGAGAACGAGAGCGAGATCGAGATTGCAGATCCGAAAACGAGACGAGATCGATATTTTATGTTTCTCGTCTCGTCTCGCCTCGCGTGCATCACTATGAATGACTTATTCAGCAACTACAGTTCTACCGGAGTAGAGGAACTATATCTATAACATTACCAAAAAGATCACTGGAATTTAAAGAAACTTATTATTGAAGGAAAAATACATGGAAGAAGGGAAAGAAGGCGAAGAAAATTTGGCATGTTAACGAAAATTAAGGACGGGCAAAATTACGAGATGAATAGGAATGCGCAGGACAGATTAGCTTGAAGACAACTTTTCCATTGAAACCTGTCGAAAATAATGATGATGATGATGCAATATTTATTTAGAATCCAGCCAATTTGTCTGTCACATTGACAATGTATGGTAAAGTGGCAAATAATTTTCTACCAGTAACAACTTGAAGAGCAGGTGCTTTTCTCTTACCATTGTTTTGTTTATATATTATGAGTTATCTAAATGTTACCTTTTCACAACTTACAACATTCGCAAATGAAACGAAATAATGCTTGCTACCTTCCTACCTTGTTGAACTAATAATTTAAAACTAGAAATTATTGTAGTCTATAATAAACCAAAATATCATTTGTTAGAAACTAATTTACTTAGGAGTAATGATTCAATGTATCAAGTAATTATAATTTCTGTTTGAGCCGGCTCTGCAAACAAAACACTGTAGTCGTTTCAAAGCTTACTTTGTCTGTAAACTAGAGATTACAATCTACTGAATTATCATTGTGCCCGATGTTGCCTGTAAATTTGTAAGCTTAGCTTCAAACAGGAAACTGAAATAAAATTTTGTTGTTATTGTGTTGTTTAACAATAACTCATTCTATACATTACAGTAAAAGTTATAAAACAATAAAATCTAAAAGCTAATGGCTTTCTGTTAATTTCAAATTAGGTTACTGCATTGAAAAGTTAACATATTCAAAGAAAAACTGAATTAATTTTCCGATATTAAATATTAAAAACACAAATTAAAACTATAAAGCGTATTTTTCCGTTTTTTTTTTTAAATATACTCGTATGTTTGAAGTACAATAAAATCAACTTTTTTTCATCTCTATGGATCCTCAACTTCAACATTGTTTTATATTTTATATTTTTTTATGAAAAACTAATATTAACAGTACTGTTGAGTTTTTTTTATTTTTTTCGATAGTAGATTTTAAAGTGTGCTATGGAGAACTCAAAATAGTTGACTAGTGGTATATTCCGTAACTTAACCGCGGTGACCAAGTTCTGGTTAAGCGTTCCGTAATATAACGAAAACATAATTTCAGTTCAGGATCGAGGTTCCATTTCGGAATGTGGTTCCTGAAAGTTTTGGTTACTTTTTTGTGACCACAACGACCACATTTTTTTGTGCTTGTTGTGGCTATTTTCTTATTTCTTATAATATAATAAATAAAATTGTATAAACATATAATTATTATTTATATATATCAGGGATCCAAACCCGAAGATATAAAGATTCGGTTTCGGTTCACGGTTCAACTTATGTTTTTGGTTCAGTATTTTGTTCCGGTTCAATATTTTTCTTTAAAACCGGTTCACGAACCAGTTTAATATTGGTCACAGTACGATTTTTCAAAATAAATAAAAAGTACATATACACCAAAAATTTAATGTAAATGTTAATTCTTTGTATTTTAAAGTATGATAGTTTCCAAGGTTTCTATTAATACAAATGAATTTCTATCATAGCTATGAAATCAACACAATATTAATTTATTATCAGCGAACTGCGTTTCTTAATACATGGGTTTTAAGCAAATATGATAATAATATTGATTGAATTAATAGATATACCTTACATGTAGGTGTAGAACACGTGACAGATATAAATAACTTTCTGAACCGGTTTAAATTTACGATCCGGTTTAGGTTCTCGCTCTTGAATAATTTAAGAAAAGGTTAAGGTTCCTGTTTAGGTTCATTAAAATAAGCAGGTTCACTCCGGTTTCGGTTTAAGTTCTGGTTCGGTTCAACTCTCTGATATATATATATATATATATATATATATATATATATATATATATATATATATATATATATATATATATATATATATATATATTGATATGTATAATATTTACGTTAGTATAAAATATACAAATAGAGTTACGTTGTCACTTATTTCTAAAGATGCGGTGGTTCCCTGCTTTACCGACACAAATTAACCAAGATGTTCCGAATCACAACCACATTTCAATAACCATACCCTGGCCACGTGAACCACAAGAATACCCTAATTACGGTCGTGGTTAAGTTACGGAATATATTATAAGTGACATTTTAAACGCAAGGATAGATAAATAGTCAAAACATAATATCATCTTGAGTACGATTCTGGAAGATAAAATTAATCAATGTTGTTAAGCAATTGTTAATATAACTTTGACTGTCCACAGCTTCGCCTCCAACTCGCCCTATATAAGGTCCGGAAAACTTTATCAGCAAATATGGCCTTTGGCTTGTATTTTATATCGTCTGGACATTCTTCTACATTGTCCGTGTAAAAACCGTCGTTTCCTTAAGTTTGGAATAAATGCAAACCCTTCATCTTGTAACATGAGACCTTCGGGCATATACTGACTCAGTATGCTTGAAGCATGAGACCATCCAATTCACGAATTAAACGACACTTGCTCAGTTTGAATATCTCTGTGTAAATATTTTTTTCCCGATATCATTATCGGAAATTGATAAATCTAAAATCTTGTTTAAAAGTGTATAATTATTGGAGGTATATATTAGTTTATAAATAGTTTACTTTTGATGTCGTCCCTCTATTTCCAGTAAAAGTTTATTTCCTAACACAAAATTTTCAAGAAAATCCATTTACCAACCATTGTTCAATACTAACAACGAGAGAAATGCAGTTGCTAGATTAGCAACTCGACGTAACGACTAGTTGTTAAATTTTAGCAACTTGATGTAGTAGTGAATTGGGATTTTGAACCTAGCAACTGACATTGAAATTAACAACTAAAAATGGTTGTTACGAGTAATTTTAACAAGTTTGCTTAGAGAATTAGGCCGAATATGCCTATTATTAGCCATAAATACTTTATATATGTTTCATATCGTTTAGTTATTTTGTAATATAAAATTTGCATCACCTTATCAATACTTCGTCTCGTATAAATTTTACGATGATAGTAAACTTTCTTCCTTCCATATCATCTACAGGGTGATAACATCTCTTGCAATCATCTGCATCTGCCGAAGTCTTTGTTTCATCCTAGCTGCCCATTACTAAGATAATTAGAACATTTCATTGCAAGTAATACGGGGCACACAAATAACACTATGTGTACAGGGGAATTTATACGTGCGTTTTATTTTGCTGTAGGCACCGCCCTTCTGGCAAAGCTGTAGCAGTAAAGCAGTCTAACCCCAGAGATCGGGAGATTAGTTGGCTATGAACGCAAGGGAGACAGAAGGAAAAAATCTGATGTGGCCAGCACATTACCTTCCGTCAGTTCTATGTATTTTGTACAAATTTCATACAGAAAGTTCCTTGCTAAAGATTATATTTCTTGTACTTTACCTTCCGGGAGTTGCATGTATTTTATGCAAATTCCATACAGAAAATTTATAGGAAAAGATCCTATATTTCCAGTAAAATTATAAGACAAACATACTATAGGGCGCGAGCAGACACGTGACTCGAGGGACCTTGACGTGCTTAGAATCAGCTGATTTGTGTGCGCATGTCATTTTAACAAGAACATTGTCAATTTAACAAGACCAATGTTTTGACTTATTTTGATTTTGAATTGCTAAAATGTTAATATTTTATAATTGTTAGGCAGTAAAACACATTAAATTAAAAATAATAACATCTTAGCAGTTAAAAATCAAAATAAGTCAATACATTGATCTTGTCAACATGACATTGTTCTTGTTAAAATGACATGCGCATTCTAAACACGTCAAGGTCCCTTGAGTCACGTGTCTGCTCGCGCCCTATAGGTACGTTCTATCGGTGTCAGAAATCTTACTACTTCTTCTAGTAGAACCTCAATGATCGTTCTTTTGCGTCAAAAAAATCTGAATATTCCTACGAATCATTCCAACTTCACAGCTGGAAGCGCTAGTTGGAAGATATATAGATTGGAGATGTCAATGTTCAGATTAGACTGTGCTGAAAGAAATACCTCCTTTACATTTTTATTATTTAATATATTTTTATATATTTATAAACTCTGTAATATTTGCATAACAACATTTTGAAGATCTAAAATAAACATACAAAGTTATCTTTAGTTGTTAACTAACAATAACACATAAACACTCCCATTGTTCTATCGTATTTATTTTTTACTTGACAGTTATTTGCCACTGAGCGTTCTATTGCTTTAAGAATATTCTTATTGTAGTAGAAATATTTCTAACACCGATAGAATGTACCTTATGTCAATTTCACTTGACACTGACATCTTTCAATCAAAATTTTCTTAATATAGTAGCTGTTTCCATAGCTATGGCTACT
>OY720449.1:2749700-2794700 GCA_963082715.1 Harpalus rubripes
TCTACCAGACCCATCTACCGGATTCATGAAGAATCTAATCTCAAAAAAAAAGGTAGTGATGCAAAGCGAAGCGCGCGCGTTAAAAGTTTGTTAACTATATCAAATTTCTAACCTGTTTCAAATTTTTTTTTTATAAGTTATGGATCTACCTTGTTTACCACTTGCGTTCTTAAAATATCGATTCCAATAGCTATAACCTGATAAACAGCTGTTTACCAGTAACAGTTCACCGGTAGAATTTTCGTATAACTGACGGAAGGTAATGTGCTGGGTGCTGGCCACATCAGATTTTTTTGGGTTGATTTACGGAACATAGTATCAGTAAATTATACATTTCAGCAATAAAAGCGGTAGCTGACTAGTATGTCACGGGCACATATTAATGGAGAATACACAAGGGAAATTTTAGAATGCTAATTCATTTTAAACTGAAATTGAACCTAGATTGCCATATTATCTATTATTATTATTCAAGGTATTCAGTAGCCAATAAACATACTCGTATTTCAAGCAAAATGTGCTTTTGTTTATTTGACATCAGAAAATATTTGAATGTTTGTATTTGGCTAAACAAATATTTGAATCTTTATGTTGAAAGATAAATTTTGCAGGGATGTAATAGAAAATGGGTTATAAAACGAAATATTAAAGAAAAATATGTTATTCCTTTATTAGAAGTGAAACTCGCAGCCATGGATTTGCTCGTGTCGTATCCGCGAAGTTACGACCGTTGTTGTCGCCTCTGCCGTCGTTGCGTACTCTTCCACTTCCATTCCGCATTAATATTTTATATTTTGGGAGATGACTCTGTTCTTTCCCATCTAATTCTGGTTTCAAATTAGTCCAGAGATTGTTTGCTTTTATGTTTTCTTTATAGAGATTCTAGATATAATATGGATTTTGATAATTGGATGTATTTTTTGCCAGGACATTGCTGCATATTTGTACTGTAATGTTTAACTCTGGAATTCTAATCTTAATTCCAACTGAAATATATTTGCTACATTTAAAAAATTTCTAATAGAAACTTTGTCCTGCACTTTCCGAATCTTAATCTTGCTGTATCCTTCTTTCTTGTCTTTTCTCCTTAAAATTACATTTTAAGATCAATTTTGACATCTTGAATTGAATAATGATCAGACATACGTTTCTCTGTTCATAGCCTACTCCGAGTTAAGCCGGTATCCCATAGTAAAAAAAAATTATAAAAATTTTTATAATTTTTTTTATAAAAACGTTCCATGAATAGTACCTACTGCATGCCACTGTAAAAAAATTTACGCGTTTTTATGGAGTGTTGCATAACTCATGAAAGAGAATTGGCGTCAAAGATACTACTAAGCCGTACGGGCAGTTGGAAGATGAAAAGTCGTAGAATTCCCTGATGCCAGTCGTGGTACATGGAAAGACATACGAGAGAGAAGGAATGGAGCATCTATTTGATTATGGAGCAGCATCCATAGAAACCTGGCACAGGAATTTTCTCGCCTAGAACTTAATGATGCCATGGAGTGTCACTGAAGGAGATTTAAATCAATGTTTCTCTCTGGATACAAATTATATTCTTTGAAAGAAGCATGCTTTAGAAATCTGCAATGTATACGATTTAAATGTAGATTTTGACTGACATAATAGGGGAACCAAATTAGATTTGCGTATTCTAGTTTACTTATAACGAATGAAAAATATAGTGATTTAAGGGCTGTTATATCATTGAACATTTTGCATATTCTAAAAATAAAACCTAGCATTTTACTTGCAGATGCACTAATAGTAATAATATGTTCATTGAAACAAAAGTTGGAAGTGAAAAGAACGGCCAAGTCCTTAATAGAATATTTATGCAAAAGAGTGTTATTACTAATCATATATGAATGTATGATATAATTAATTTTACGTGTATATGTTACCAAAAACATTTATCAATATTAATGTGAAGTTTGTTGAGTGTACACCAAGATACAAACATGTATATATTATTCTGAAGGTGAGTGACATCCGAGAGTGATGAGATCCTGAAAAATAATTTGATGTCGTCAGCGTAAGCCAATACTGGGCATGTAAATGATAACAGCAACTCATTAATAAATAAGATGAATAGTAAAGGGCCTAAATTGGAACCTTGCGGGACTCCTGAAGTAGCTATAAACTGAAATGATGTGAATCCGTTGTAGAACACATAACAGCAACGATTAGTAAGATACGAAGTTAAGAGAGAAAGTAATGACGGAGAGGCACCTAGGGAACTCACTTTAGATAATAACAATCCATGATCAATTGAAACAAAGGCACGCGAAAAGTCACTGTACATTACATCAACTTGTCCTCGATCATCAATCACTTCAGAGATAAATTGAGAGAAGCAAGCCAGATTAGTTGTAGTTGAGCGTACACGCATGAATTCATGTTGATCAGCTGAAATTAGAGATCTCAAATTTGTACGTAATGAATTGTAGATAACTCTTTCAAAAATTTTGGAAAAATTATTGAGTATAGAAATTGTTCGATAGTTCATTATGTTAGATTTGTCACCTTTTTTATGTACAGGAGTTATACGTGTCTGCTTCCACTTATCAGGAAATGTAGAGGTTTGAATTGCCAAATTTATAATTATAGATACAGGGGTAGCAAAAATAAATCTAAAATCGAGAATAAAGAAAGCTGGTATTTTGTCTTCACCACATGTTGTCTTGATTGGTAGTTTAGCCATTAAGGGATTTAAATCATTTATATATTTTACACTTTACACATTGTTCAAGCAATCGCATTGCGCACGCCCGCATCAACATCCAATCATAACGCAGCTTTCAGCAAAATGAATACAGACTGCTGTATTTATGTGACGTCACATCAAAATTTTTACGTGACGTCATGTAAATACAGTTTTCATAAAAATTCTGTCAAAACGGTTTTTATAAAAATATTTACGTCCATTTTTATAAAAAAAATTATAGTGGAAAACCGGCTGTATTAATACAACTAATAAAACTGTTTATATTGTTCCTGAATTATGAATGTCTACTTGAAACATTTAATTAAAGAGTAATATTATTTCCGTTCTGAAAACTGTATAAGAAATCTCCGTAACCATGTTTCTTTTTTGTAAAAAAATGGAAATTCCTCCATCATACTTAATTAGTTCTGAACGAGTCGCAAGGCAAGGTAATTTAATTTTCATAAAAATAAATGAAAAGCAGAAAAACAACATCCAGATTTGCTGTGCTCCTAATGTAGTTGCTTTATTCTCCAGCACTCCATCTGTCATTTGCCATAACCGTAATTCGCAACAAGACATTACTTTTCCGTACATTTCGTGGTCGCATTACGTTCAGCGCGCACTCTGGAACTCTATCTAAGTATCGTAAAAGCGGGCAGTGTTCCTGAAGCACGTACACTTACCCTTCATATATCAAGGTAAGCATTGGTTGACCGCAAGTGACATCTGGTGTTATTACACTAAATCAACTCGATGTACTAGATCACGAGTGGGTGGAGGACTAAATTATAATGCTTTCTACAGCGATATATCGGGGAAACGGCTGGTACTAATTGATGACCAATGCTCTCTATTTCCTTTTAGTCATTTACAAATGTTCTAATGTGGTGTATTTAGGTTAGAATATTGTATATTCTGTTAATGTTTAATGTTTCATGAATTTCTTTTACGATGCCGGATATATTTTTGAATGTTTTTCATTGCTCCGGCATCTAGAAATCGTTCGTCGCATGTAGAATTTTCATTAACTTACAGTAAGGTTTCAAATAATTTATGAGGATTCAATCAGGACTATTGCTTCAGTATAAACAGTAGAAACTCGAGCCTGTTTCAAATTTTTCAAAAAGTATTTTAAATGAAAGTTTATGCAATATTTTTTATTAATAATTTTTTTTTATAATTTGTTGTTATTTTCGTAAATAATTGAATAAAAAGATTGGCGCCAAAAATAGCAATGAAAAACAGCACCCCACTCCTGTGTCCTAGAAGCATATACATTACGTCATTCACAGCCAATAGAAAACAGTTTTTCCATCCTCTCGTTTATTTTTGTTATTTAGATAAATAAACGTACACTCAGTTGATCCCCACGTCATCAATTTCTGATGCAAACATTACAAAACTTTTATCTAGCATCTTTGTCCTACTATTCGCTATATCATTGTCGTCGGTTTTTCAGAGGGGTATTATAAGCTATCTCCGTCTAACCAATGGCAAAAAATGAAATAGAAACTGTATTGTAACCGCGGTAATAATAAATATTTGAATTATTTGAATATTCATGTCATTCTGTCATTCATGTGATTAAGGTGATTTTTGCGTCGATAATAATTTGTGCCTCGTTGTGTGTTGGTTATTTTGTTAATTCTTGGGATTATTCATATCGTGCATTTTGCTATTGCAAAGAGGTATTCTTAAGATTTACGACAATTATTACAAAATATTACTTTTGGACAATAAAAAGGGGTATATTTTATCCATTATACTTATATCGTATTTATTCAATTGGTTTATTATTTACACATAACAATTTTTATTTAGAATTTTGATAAATAACGAAATCGACACAATATAGGTCGTACTGTCAGTTTTTACCAGTTTTGATATTACCTCACAATTATTCAATTGTGAAATATGTAAGTGTCACTTCGAATTTTGGTGAATTATAATATTCTCACAGTAGGTATATTAGCGAACAACAAAATTATTGCAAATAAAATATTGACAATGTCAAATATGACTAAGTCCTGTCATTCTCTATCTTGTATCAAACTATAAAATTAAATCCCTATAATAAAACCAGGGTAACCATATGATGTCATCAATTCCCTCCCTCCCCTGGCGATTTGAACCATATGTTTACTATTGATGACGTGGGGATCAAGTCGTGAAAACGTACTTTAGGCGATAGTTTGTCACATGTTAATAACAACCTTCTAATTTGACATTTGACGCTGACATTTTCCATTATAAAGGAGTAATAAGGTAATAATGACTAATAGACTACACTCAAGATAAGTCGGAGAGTTTACCAAAAATCGATAGCTGGATGGTGGCTAAATTTATATCAGAAAACGATTGTTTGTTCCAGCCTCAATTTTCTTTTCTTCGCATCTTTTGGCATATTTACAAATTCAATAGTAGGTTTGCTTCTAGCAGCATTTTTGAAAGAGGGCACAATACTATACTGTAAATTACTCATTTTATATTGAATTTTTTATTATCTAATACGAAATTTGACTCTTGTTTGACAACTTTGACAATATATTTATCATAACACTTGTAACAAAATGCAAAGAATTGACACTTTAAAGGGACCAATTGTAACCGATGAAGATGTATGTGCTGTAACGTCACATTCTGCTTCAGATCACGTGACTATCAAAATATTATCCAAATTTCAAAAATTATGGCTATGAACAAAGAAACGTATATCAATTTAAAAATATTTAATTAAATGTCAATTTGACATGAGATATGTTATCTGAAGAAATTAAAGCTTTTCTTATTGTATATTATTTTAGAAATGGAAACAAATTAGGAAACGGCGATTGTCAATATACTGTATCTTTCTTTATTGTCTTTTCTCCTTAAAATTTCATTTCAATATCAATTTTGACAATTTGACTTTTGAATTGAATTATGATCAGACATACGTGCCTTTGTTTAAAAAAGCCTATTTCGAGTTAGGAATTTTTTTTTGAACACTGTATCATAAATTGAAAAAATGACACATGTGTCAAATTTTCAATGTCACATTGTTCTTATAACCGACAGTTAAGTTAACACACTATTTAAACGATGATGAAAATATCGGGCCTTAGACAAATAATATTTAAACTTAAATTGAGACATTTTGACTTATCTCCGCTCTGATATCATTTGTTTCTTAAAACTCGTTTCTTACACTCCTTTGCAATATTCTGAATTCGTTACAACAACAACTTAGACATACAAGTACATGATTTATGTTAAACAGCACTGGCGTGTAAAAATTCAACAATGAAATTATAATGCTATCTGTGCACTCGTTGGAATGCAAGCCCATTTCTGAGCGCAGCTTTAAAGTCATACGGAAATATATGGACAATGCACGTATCCTGCGGCGTGCACTTGCCCTCATCTGCCACTAGCGGCGCTAACGATGCACTAGACGAGTCCATTTCTAGAAAAAGGTTAGGGCTTCCAGGTCTCAAATGCCGTTTGCTTTTTCTCTCCCAAAAAACATTTAATGCTCAGACAACCCATTCCGCTAGAAGAGATTTAGCTTTTCTGCTTCTTTCATTCCTCAAGGCCATGCTCACTGCATTTAGTTTAATATTTCAGGGATGAGGACGTGGAGACCCATTCCTTCAGAATTTCGGCCGCGTAGTTTTCAAGTTAGTTTCGGGAACTTTGCGAACGAAATGCTACTCACACCTGTCTGAAAGAACTTGGCTCTAACAGAAATAGATATACACGGTGCTTAAATTGTAACGTGAAGCGCCAGACAAACTTCTAAAGGAAATAATTTAAGATTGTAACTTATACAAAAGGCTGTATGTTCAATAATTTACATGTAATTATCCCAGTTGTTCTAACTGGAATTGCTCGCAGAAGGATTTAATTTTGTCCATAAATATCAGGGAAATTCTTACATTCTTCTATTTTAATTATAAAATTCTACTCATTGGCTCCGTCAAGAATTACTTTCTAATGAGACTTCCATGAATTTTTACCTTCAGTCACTTTTAGGTAAGGAAGGTATTGTCTTTGGTCAAAAAATTCGATGATGAGTTTTTAATGAATAAGCACGTTTTAGGGTCCATAGAATACAATTTTACTATTTTTACGATGATGTCTGTACGTATGGATGTATGTATGTTTGATTTTTTCGGATCGCATAACTCGAATACCACCTTTCCAAAATTTATAATTTTTGCGTAATTCTTTTCTTTAGATCCATATGAAGAGCCGATTAGATTTTGGTTATAATGGTCGAACGGAAGTGCCCTAATTTGAAGATTTTAACAGTTTTTCTTGAAAAATGCTGTTAAATATCACTTTTTCACATTCAATGTTATTATAAATATTTAAGAATATTTTATTCTCTATACGATTTGATTACATTTTATACTTCATATTCAATGGATATAGAGTTAAAAAAAATTAAAGATATTAAATTTCACAAAGCAGCCAGATGTGCTATAAACATGGAAACATCTACTACATTAAGAAAATGCAATTTACATAATATGTTTGAGTTATAATTTTACTCTGGAAATATATAGAATCTTACAAGAAACTTTCTGTATGGAATTTGTACAAAATGAATAGAATAGACTGAAGGTAATGTACTTGAAATATGGAATCATTTACAAAAAAACTTTCTGTGTGAAATTTGTACAAAATACATAGAACTGACGGAAGGTATTGTGCTGGCCACATCAGATTTTTTTATGAAATCATCTAAATTGAAATCTATCTGTAGCCTTTATTGTTATTCGTTAAGTCCTAATTTTTTTAAAAATATTTAATAACGTAGATGTTATTTAATGTTATTATAAATATTAAAGAATATTTTATTCTCTATACGATTTGATTACATTTTATACTTCATATTCAATGGATATTGAGTTAAAAAATTATAAAAAAATTAAATTTCATAAAGCAACCAGCTATGCAATAACACTGGAAACAGCTAATATAATGGAAAAAAAATCTGATAGAGAGATGTCAATGTCAAGTGCGATTGACAGTATGTTTGTGTTATAATTTTACTGGGAATATAGGAACTTTCTGTATAAACACAGACAACTGTCGGCAGGTAATGAACAAGAAATAGAATATTTTGCAAGGAATTTTCTGTATAAAATTTGTACAAAATACATGGAACTGACGGAAGGTAATGTGCGGGCCACATCAGATTTATTATGACTATTTTAGGCGTCAGTATTTTTATTTTATTATTTACGAAATTAAATTATTAAAATAAAAATTATTACTAAGAAAAATATTGCATAAATTTAATTTAAAATACTTTTTGAAAAATGTGAAACAGGCTCATTCAATATGAATGCATTAGCTCTTAATAAATCTTGTATTTTAAGGTATGCTGCATTGCCTTATGCAATTTTGCGTCTCATATCTTCCATTCCAGTTTATTAAGTTTCCCAGGTATTTTAAGGAACTTACTTGCTCTATTCTCTGTCTAGTCTCCATTTAACTATATGTGTAAGGGCCCCTCTTTTTTCACTATCCTCATTAATTTTCATTTTTACCTTCCGTCACCTTTAGGTAAGGAAGGTATTGTCTTTGGTCAAAAAATTCGGTGGTGAGTTTTTGATGAATAAACACGTTTTAGGGTCCCTAGAATACGATTTTACTATTTTTACGATGATGTCTGTATGTGTGTGTGTGTGTATGTATGTATGTGTGTCTGTGTGTGTGTGTGTGTGTGTGTGTGTGTGTGTGTGTAACAAAATTTTCGTCTACGATAACTGCCATACTACAATTCTAAAAATTATAATTCTTTCGTATTTCTCTTCGTTACATCCATGTGAAGAGCTGATTAGATTTTGGTTAGAATTGGACAACCGGAAGTACCCTCATTTGAAGATTTTAACAGTTTTTCTTGAAAAAACTATGTTAAATATCATTTTTTCACATTTAATGTTATTATAAATATTAAAGAATATTTTATTCTTTATACGATTTGACTGCATTTTATACTTAATATTAAATGGATATAGAGTTAAAAAATTATAAAGAAATTAAATTTCATAAAGTAGCCATAGCTATGAAAACAACTACTATATTAAGAAAATTTTTATTGAAAGATGTCAGTGTCAAGTGAAATTGACATAGTGTGTGTCTTATAATATTACTGGAAATATAGGATCTTTTGCTTTCTGTATGTAATTTGTATAAAATACATACAACTGCTTTAAGGTAATTTACAAGAAATAATAATAATAATAATAATAATAATAATAATAAAAATAATAATAATAATAATAATAAATCTTTTATTTCTGCAGATACATTACACTGTATATAGAAAACGTCACAAAATAATAATTTTCTGTATGGAATTTGCATAAAATACATGCAACTGCCGGAAGGTAAAGTACAAGAAATATAATATTTAGCAAGGAACTTTCTGTATGAAATTTGTACAAAATACATAGAACTGACGGAAGGTAATGTGCTGGCCACATCAGATTTTTTTAACAGTTTTTCTTGAAAAAACGCTGTTAAATTATCATTTTTGCACATTTAATGTTATTATAAATATTTAAAAAATATTTTATTCTCTATACGATTTTACTGCATTTTATGCTTCATATTAAATGGATATAGAGTTAAAAAAATTATAAAGAAATTAAATTTCATAGTAGCCAGTTATGGAAACAGCTACTATGTTAAGAAAATTCTGATTGCAAGATGTCAGTGGAAATATAGGATCTTTTGCAAGGAACTTTCTGTATGGAATTTGTAGACAATCAATACATATAACTGACGGAAGGTAATGTACTGGTCACATCAGATTTTTCTATTTCGTTTCATCTTTGTTATAAAGTAGGTATTAAGATTAACAACACAAATTTTTTTAAAATTAATAAAGGTACATTCACAAATGAAAATTAGGTTTAGATTTATGGTTTATACTTTAGATTTAAAGACTTTGGCCGAATATTATGTAATGACTCCATTCACACTTCAGAATTTAGTGTCTCTAAACTTAAATCATAAAGCTAAACATTGCAAGGTCCAAACTTTAGGTTTATGATTTAGTTTGATGTCACATACTTCACCAATGAGAACGAGTCTGAAACGATATAGATATATACACCCATCTTTATTTAGTATCCACTTGGTAAATTCGGCTTTTTAAACAAATGCGAGAAGAACATGGAGACTGTCAAAACTTGATTGCTGAAATATAACCAATAATGCCAAGCGAATGACAGTTTCACGGCACACACGTGTCTTGTCAAGTACTGCTCTACCGATATTTTAATATTGTTTTTGAAGCATATACATAGATCTCTGTACATACCAAAACTAAATTACAGTTAATTTAAACATACATTTATGAATGACATACTTAAACCTAAACAAAAATCATAAACCTAATTTTCATTTGTGAATGTACCTTAACTCCTTTAAACTTTGCCTTTATTTTTCTATAAATATCAGGAAAATTCTTACACCCTTCTGCTCTAATTAAAAAATTCCTGTGACAAAAATTACTTTCTAATTAAATTATAAAAATAGCGTTTAACGAAGTTTAACAAGTTCGCGAATGCCATTTCTCCTGTCATTTTATTTCAAAGAATTCTAATAATAAAAGTGTAAAATAAGACTGGAGTTTGAATATTAAAAGACTACTTAGTATTGGCCTCAAAACTTCAGATGTAACTTTTCAAAGCGAGGAGAAAGTAAATGTTGTTTTAAACTCAGAAAATCAAGTTTCAGCAATCTATTTTATTTAGAAGTGTCGAAAAAAGTTAACTTAAAACATCTGTTACTGCCAAAAGAATATTCTTCGATTTCAATGTTAGAAATGAAATCAGGAAATCAGAAAATAGAAAAAGTTTTTATCTGCACATGCCCTCAACTAAATAATACTCAATTCAATCGACACTTTCTCAAAAATATATTTTATATTTTGCGTTCATAATGAAGTCATTACAATACGCGATTGCGTATCGTAATGACCTACATTTCGATACGCATTTTTTTGTTTTAGACGGTTGGACTAGATGACGTTTCTTTAACCCATTTTTACCTAATTTATTTTTAGTTAATTGACAATTCATTTTAATAATCGAAATTATTATTTTTTTTATTTAGGGACAATTTTAAAAAATGTTTAATAATTAAGGTATCCGTTAGAATATTTTGATGAAAATTGGTATACTTATGTTTTTCGGTACGAGGAATTTACTGGTGAGGTCGTTGAAGGTGTACCACACACCCATTTTTGGGTATGACGATGGTGTGGTTTGAAAAAAGGTGGAAATTTTAAAAAAAATAAAAATTCTGAAAATTTGTATTTAAGTAGTTTGAAAGGCGTAGATTTAAGATTTTAAAACCACAGGTCGATATCTCTTTTCGTGTCCGAGATATTCGGCCTCAAAACTTTGCTCAAAAATTCCCATTTTTGGGTCATGTCCCAAAAATGGTCAATTATACACCGCTGGCGATATCACCATTAGATTCTACGAGCAAAATTACATAAGCATACCAATTTTCATAATTTTTGAACAACTATTACAATCTCCAGAAGGAAAAGTCTGAAAATGACCAAAAATCGCAAAAAATCTAAGGTGTACCCCTTGCGATTTTTTCAGTTTTTGACAATTTTAAGGAATGTTTAATAATTAATTTATCCGTTGGAATATTTTGATGAAAATTGGTATACTTATGTTTTTTGGTACGAGAAATTTATTGGTGAAGTCGTTGAATGTGTACCGCACACCCATTTTTGGGTATGAGGAAATGGTGGAAATTTTTAAAAAAATAAAAATTCTGAAAATTTGTATTATAAGTAGTTTGAAGAGTGTAGATTTAAGATTTTAAAACCACAGGTCGATATCTCTTTTCATGTCCGAGATATTATTTTATTATTTTTTTTTTTTATTTAGGGAAGATTATTTACATGAAAATGTACAAATGGTTACAAATATAATCACAAATTGAGTAAGTAAATGTTAATTTTAGAATGCGCAAAATATAAAAAATAGTATAAAGAACTCATTTTTTAAGACTTTCTTTCGCACTTGTCAATTAGAAAAGTCGCTAACGCTCGTTTTCTAAATTTTGACGCGTGCGAAAAAAACATGTCTTATAAAACACTTTCTTTAATATACTATTCTATATTAACTTCCGATTTTTACTCAAATAATGTATTTCTGATTTTGTTCTCGTTATTAGATTCCAAATTTACTAATATAGTGATTCATTCTGATTGTCAATCTCTATTACTTCGACATACATTGATTAATAACTCAATCGTAATTAGGGCGATGTCAGACAAACTTGTATGTTACCTACTACATTTACTAAATTTAGGGAGAATATTGGGTTAACATGATCCATCCGTATATGTTTGAAAACTTGTTAAAGCTACTAGCAAATTCAATAGGCGTATTTTCAAATGTTACAAAATGAATTACAGTAATTTAAATTTAGTAAATTTGCGGAATAAACCTCAAGATCAAGGCAGTTACGTGTAATAGGTAATAGTCTAGTAAGTATTAAAAACGGTAAGGACAGTTTACCGATCGAAGACAATGTTTGGGGACTGAGCGAAGCCACATTTTCAATTTGTCCTGTTTTGACAAATGCTGCTGGTACTAATAGTATATTCCGTAACAACCACGACCGTTGTTATGGTTCAAGTGGTCACTGGAAAGTGGTTGTGATTCGGAACATCTTGGTTAATTTGAATCGGTAAAGCAGGGAACCACCGTGTCGTTAGAAATAAGTGACAACATAACTTTTGTCTGTCCTTATACTAACGTAAATATTATTATTATATGTTTATATAATATTATTTATTATATTATAAGAAATAAGAATACGACCACAACAACCACAATAAATCTGTGGTCGTCGTGGTCACGAAAAAGTAACCAAAACTTACAGGAACCACATTCCGAAATTGAACCGCGATCCTACAATTATATTTTGGTTACATTACGGAACGCATAACCAGAAACTTGGTCACCGCGGTTAAGTTACGGAATATACTATAAATGAGCCTATTAAAAATACTGGTTGAACTTGCATTGTCTTTATTTTATATTTAAAATATTACGTTTCGACTGCTACAGATCTACAGTCGTCATCAGGTTACAAAATAATAATAATAATAATAATAATAATAATAATAATAATAATAATAATAAAAGTATAAAATTTCATTCATTATTTCATGAAATTATTCAATCAAATTTTGACGTCCTCTTTTTGACATAATAATGTTTTCCAACGGTTACTGATTTCAACGATAGGTTTACTAACATTGTTTGCATTTGAAAATATGAAAAATGCTTCTTTAAATTTTCTTCTCCTCCATTGTTCTTCCTTGTGTAGTATGTTTGCTTCTTTCCACATATGATGCTTTTCCTCCCATGAATGATATGCTGCCCCAGATTTTGATATTTCACCATTCTTGGTATGCATTTTATGTTCCTTTACCCTAATTTCTAATGGTCTTTTAGTTTCACCTATATAAAATTTTCCACACTCACACGGAATTTGGTAAATACAGTTTTCATCTTTATGTCCATTAATTTAAATAGTTTCTGTTCTGTTCCGTTATTTTTCATCTCTATGTACATTAATTTAAATAGTTTCTGTTTTAAATTTTAACTGAATATTAAGGAAGCCATATGCTTTTATATCAAGTAAAAAAATTGGGGTGACAAGCCGTAGGGCAAGAGTAGTACATTATTTTTCATCTTTATGTCCATTAATTTAAATAGTTTCTGTTCTGTTCTATTATTTTTGAATCTAAGATACCAGATGGTTTGGTTTTAGTTAAATAACTTCTTAAATTTGACCTCGCATTAAAAACGGTTGAGTGTGGAAAATTTTAATGATTTGTTGTTTTTTTTTTTTGTAAATAATTAAATACGAATATTGGCGCCAAAAATAATCATAAAAAAACAACCCTTCACTCCTGTATCGTAGAAACACATACATTACGTCATTCACAGCCAATAGAAAAACAGTTTTTCCATCACCTACATTTATTTTTGTTATTTTGATACATAAACGTAGGCGATAGTTTGTCACATGTTAATAACAAACTTCTAATTTGACATTTGACGCTGACATTTTCCATTATAAATGAGTCATAATGGCTAATACAGAATATACTCAAGATTATCGAAAATCGGAAGCTGGATGAAGGCTGAATTTATATTAGAAAACGACTGTTTTACTGTTGCCGAAATAAGGTATGTTAAAGAGTTAAGGTATAAAATAAAATGTAAAAACCCAACCATCAGCTCTTCGACGTACTGCTTCCAGCCACAATTTTCTTTTCTTCGCATCTTTTGACATATTTATAAATTCAGTAGTAGGTTTGTTCCTAGCGCAATTTTGCAAGAAGGTACAATACGATATTGTAAATTACTTATTTAGTATTTAATTTTTTATTATCTAACACGAACCTAACTATAAAATTTGACACTTGTTTGACAACTTTGATAATATATTTATCATAACACTTGTAACAAAATACAAAGAATTAACACTATAAGGGACCAATTGGAGCCGATGAAGATGTATGTGCTGTGACGTCACATTCTGTTTCAGATCACGTGACTTTTTCAAAATATCCGAATTTCAAAAATAAATTGTAAAATATCTAATAGATATTTGGTGATATTTTCAAATTTGCGGCTATTTAAATAATGATATCTTTTTAAATTTAATACTTAAAAGGCATATAAAAATTCTTGCAACAGCTCTATTCTAGGACTCACTGCTAGGTTTATTTTACCGTGATCGGTAATGCCTTTTTACGAACTGCTAGCTATTGCGATGTTCTAATTTTCAAGAAATTATATTTGCTTTTAATATAGATGTGTAGTTTTGTGAAGTTTTATCAAGACAAAATAACTCTTGCTGAAATAAAACAAGAAAGAAATTAATCTTACAAAGTAAAAGATATACAATTTGAGACCGAGGGGTTGAAGTACGTATTTAAAAATAAAACATTACAGGCTTGGGCGTAAAAAGCTCAATTACTTTCATTAAAAAGCTCAATGCTGAACCCGCTGAGCTTTTTCGGCGAATTTCTTTTTTCCGTCTCGTTACCCAATAATAAGTGTGCGCCGTTTTCCATAATTCTTTCAAATTGAAATACTTTTTTGTTCTCTTTCTACGCGTGTTTAAAGTAAGGAGAGATATTCAAATTACACTTATTGTGCATTTTATTATTTGTATCGTGCTATTTTTAAAGACTTTTTCAAGTTTTTATAAGAGGGTTCCAAGTTGAAAATTAGTTTTTCTTGTGTTGGCAAGCTACCAAATTCTTTTGGAATTAAATTGCTATCAAAATATTTTTCTCTGCACCACAACGCATCTTAAAAGATTTTATTTTTATTTACAGAAATAGCGGCATATTTTTCCAAGCATATTTCTTCGGTATTTTCGTCAAATCGCTGTTTCAATTAAATACCCTCGATAAAGATTATTTTAAAGTAATGGCGCTTAAACATTTAAAATTGTATATTTATATAAATGAGATACTAATCTATATATTTTCTACAATTTGACAGGTTCTGACGGTACTCAAGAAAGTATAAATATTACAAAAATATATGAGCATTATTTTTGATTATTATTTTTACCTCCCGTCATACCGTAGGTAAGGGAGGTAATGTTATCGATCCAAAAATTCGATGGTGAGTTTTCAGTGAATAAGCACGAATTAGGGTTCCCACAACCCGTTTTACTATTTTTATGATGATGTCTGTGTGTTTGTGTTTGTGTGTGTGTGTGTGTGTGCGTGCGTGCGTACGTGCGTGCGTGCATGCGTGCGTGCGTGTGTTTGTGCATGCGTGTGTGTGTTTGTGTGTGTGTGTGTGTGTGTGTTTGTGTGCGTGTATGTGTCCGTGTGTGTAGGTGTGTGTGTGTGTGTGCGCGCGCATGCGTTCCTGTGTGTGTGTGTGTGTGTGTGTGTGTGAGTGTGCGCGTGCGTGCGTGTGTGTGTGCTCGTGTGCTTGTGTGTGCGTGCGTGTGTGTGTGCGTGCGAGCGCGCGTGTTTGTCTGTTTTGTGTGTTTGTGTGCGTGTGTGTGTTCGTGTGTATGTGTGTGCGTGTATGTGTGTGTGTGTGTGTGTGTGTGTGTGTGTGTGTGTGTGAGTGGTTTCTGTTTACGCTCTAACTCAAATACTATCATTCAGAAAAGTTTGAAACCTTGTATTTATACCTTATTCTAATATGGAAAGAAGCCATTAGATTTTAGTGTACATCAGATAACCGGAAATACCTTTAAATGATATTTTTATTTTTTTGCATTAATATTTTTTCTTTATATTTTATGGATAAATGTATAAAATTATCTATAATTTAAATCACAGAACCTGCGTTTTAAACAAACACAACTACTTTATTAGACAGTTCATATCTCAAATGAATGTAACTGACAGATAAATGTCACTGTCAAAGAACTAATCATTTCAAATTAATAATAGTAACGTTTTAAAAAGAAAATAGTAAATAGAACCATATTTATATGGAATAGATTTTAATAGAATTAATACAGTTTCTAGTATATTTTATTTTATATTTATGATCACCTTAATGCCCCTACTATAAATACTTACGAATGATTGACTATTTGCACATCTAGTAAACTAAATAAAAAGATTTTGCATCAAATTCATTTTTAACAGGAAAAGTAGTTGAAATGCCGCTCTGAATTCTCTGGAAATTCTTTCGCAATTTCGCTAAAAAAGTAATGCTTGAAACATAGCAGCGAAATGGTGTAAATGAATGTATAAATATTGCTTTCATTTAACAGCTGGTTTCCGTATTCCACGGTTAAAATAGTACAAAGCGTGCTAAAAGGCATTTCCGTTCTAAACATATTTCTATTTCTAAACAATTTATATTTGCTGAAACAGTTTCAGTAAAGCCTCACTTCAAAAATAAATATTTTTCCCACGCATGCGACATCTGTGCGCATTTAAATAGTTAGCTTCACAGTTCAACGTAGAAAAAGCCATTTTGTAAAATTTGTCAACAACAAATCTCGTTCCTCATTCGTTCCACGTCACGTCACACGTGTGTTTGAGCTGGCAACACTGTGCGACGTTGCCGATTTGCCACGCGTTGTCTGGAAATTAAAATAAGTTCACGCCCCGCGAAATTACATCCTTGGGGTGAAGACAAGGATATTGTATTTCAAAGAAACCAGATTGTAGATTGCCAAGTCGTAATGGCTTTATAATTCGAAAAAAAGATTATGCGCTTTCACTCGTGTGTTATTTATGTATTAAAAATTGATTTTCTTTTTGGTAGCTTTATCTACTGTTACTGTCTTCCGGATTCTAAATCGAATCGCGAAGCTATTTTTGTGTGTCATTCATTTTTTGTTCAGGGGATTGAAATATAGACAGTTTTGAACATCACACCAATCTTTTGATCTTAGCAAAATATTGTGTGTAGAATATAAATAAGAGACATTTCAACTCCTTTAAAGATCAGTTTTAAAGACTTGTTTTCCCATTAGGTACCTATCATTATTTTATATCGCTTTTTTATTTGATGTGCATACGGTATAATACATCGCCTTAAAGGCTAGTTTATGTAAACTGTAACCTTAGGTGCATTCTCAAATGAAAATTAGGTTTAGATTTATGGTTTATACTTTAGATTTAAAGACCTTACCCGCATATTATGTTTTGACTCCATTCACACTTCAGAATTTAAGGTGCATTCACAAATGAAAATTAGGTTCATGGTTTTTGTTTAGGCATAAAGGTGCGTTCACAAATGAAAATTAGGTTTATGGTTTTTGTTTAGGTTTAAGTAAGTCATTCATAAATATAAGTTTAAATTACCTGAAAATTAGTTTTGATACGTACAGACATCTGTGTAAATGCTTCAAAAACAAGATTAAAATATCGGTAGAGCAGTACTTAACAAGACACCTGTGCGCCGTGAAACTGTCATTCGCTTTTCATTATTGGTTATATTTCAGCAATTAAGTTATGACAGTCTCCATATTCTTCTCGCATTTGTATAAAAAGCCAAATCCACCAAGTGGAGACTAAACAAAGATGGGTGTATATATCTATATTATTTCAGACTCGTTCTCATTGGTGAAGTTTGTGACGTCAAACTAAATCATAAACCTAAAGTTTGGACCTTGCAATGTTTAGCTTTATGATTTAGATTTAGAGACTCTAAATTCTGAAGTGTGAATGGAATCATTACGAGTACCTAATATGCGACCAAAGTCTTTAAATCAAAAGTACAAACCATAAATCTAAACCTAATTTTCATTTGTGATTGCACTTTAAGACATCTGTGTAAATGCTTCAAAAACAAGATTAAAATATCGGTAGAGCAGTACTTAACAAGACACCTGTGCGCCGTGAAACTGCCATTCGCTTGGCATTATTGGTTATATTTTAGCAATTAAGTTATGACAGTCTTCATGTTCTTCACGCATTTGTTTAAAAAGCCAAATCCACAAAGTGGATACTAAATAAAGATGGGTGTATATATCTATATCATTTCAGACTTGTTCTCATTGGTGAAGTTTGTGACGTCAAACTAAATCATAAACCTAAAGTTTGGACCTTGCAATGTTTAGCTTTATGATTTGGATTTAGAGACCCTAAATTCTGAAGTATGAATGGAATCATTACGAGTACATAATATGCGGCCAAAATCTTTAAATCAAAAGTACAAACTATAAATCTAAACCTAATTTTCATTTGTGATTGCACTTTAAGACATCTGTGTAAATGCTTCAAAAACAAGATTAAAATATCGGTAGAGCAGTACTTAACAAGACACCTGTGCGCCGTGAAACTGCCATTCGCTTGGCATTATTGGTTATATTTTAGCAATTAAGTTATGACAGTCTCCTTGTTCTTCTCGCATTTGTTTAAAAAGCCGAATTCACCAAGTGGATACTAAATAAAGATGGGTGTATATATCCTATATCATTTCAGACTCGTTCTCATTGGTGAAGTTTGTGACGTCAAACTAAATACTAAACCTAAAGTTTGGACCTTGCAATGTTTAGCTTTATGGTTTGGATTTAGAGACTCTAAATTCTGCAGTGTGAATGGAATCATTACGAGTACATAATATGCGGCCAAAGTCTTTAAATCAAAAGTATAAACCATAAATCTAAACCTAATTTTCATTTGTGATTGCACCTTAAGACATCTGTGTAAATGCTTCAAAAACAAGATTAAAATATCGGTAGAGCAGTACTTAACAAGACACCTGTGCGCCGTGAAACTGTCATTCGCTTGGCATTATTGGTTATATTTTAGCAATTAAGTTATGACAGCCTCCATGTTCTTCTCGCATTTGTTTAAAAAGCCGAATTCACCAACTGGATACTAAATAAAGATGGGTGTATATATCTATATCATTTCAGACTCGTTCTCATTGGTGAAGTTTGTGACGTCAAACTAAATCATAAACTTAAAGTTTAGACCTTGCAATGTTTAGCTTTATGGTTTGGATTTAAAGATCCTAAATTCTGAAGTGTGAATGGAGTCATTACATAATATGCGGCCAAAGATTTTAAATCTAAAGTATAAACCATAAATCTAAATATAATTTTCATTTGTGAATGCACCTTTAAGGTACGAGTACATTCACAAATGAAAATTAGGTATATAAGACATTTATGTTAATGGGAATAACATAGTAGATTTTGATTAAAATAGGCTAACTGGAAGTGATATTATAAAGAAATTAAATTTCATAAAGCAACCAGCTATGCAATAACACTGGAAACAGCTAATATAATTTTAAAAAATCTGATAGACAGATGTCAATGTCAAGTTCGATTGACCGTATGTTTGTGTTATAATTTTACTGCAAAAATAGAATCAATTCTAAGAAACTTTCTGTATGAAATTTGTACAAAATATATAAAACTGAGGGAAGGTAATGTACTGGAAATGTAGAATCTTTCGCAAGAAACTGTCTGTAAGGAATTTGTATAAAATACATAGAACTGATTGAAGGTAATGTGCTGGCCACATCAGGTTTTTTATATTTGCCTTAAGAAGGCAGTAGTGATGATACCAAAACTTAGATTTAAATAAAATGTACAGAACATAATCTGAAAGATTGCATTATGAGTTCTAAAAGATTTTTTAATAATTTAATGTTTATTATTGTTAAAAGGAAACTACTTTGAACATATTTAAAATATGCTTGCTTTGCGGAATCTATCGAGAAAATGTGAGAAGTATAAATATTGATTAAAAGAAATATTTTCTTAACATAATTTTCTTTGTGAGTTGTGTCAAGTAATATTTATTTCACAAACAGAAGCTATTTACAGAATGACTCCGTGGTATATTTTTAGCTAAATCGGAAACAACAAATACATACTAACAAAGCGAAATTACACTGTACAACAATTCAAAGGAATGACTGTACTCTACACATTCATTATGTATACAAATTTTTTGTTGCTGGACTCATTTTCATTTTTGGTTTGTAATTTCTAATGCGGCGAAATATTTGTTATGTTTGCATTGTTGGCTAACAAACATGATGTATTCTGTTTGATCCTCGAACTGAAACTTTGCGACACAAAAATTATAATTGTCAAACGCAAATTGTGTCAATTCTTGGCAGACAAACAAAATTAGTGCTTTTGTTATGAAGATATCAAACCAATTTTTTACTACTGTAATAAATTCTTTTGTTTAGAATATATTTCATAAAATGTACAAACTATGTAAATTATACAAGAAAGAATACAATATGAATTCTTTGTAATAAAACTGGCATACTTATTCTTTCTCTGTTATATTGTCTAAATTTCAACTTTTATCAGAAAACTTAATATTCTTTTGTTATATTTTATAACTACTTTTATGTTACAATAAGTCATCGTATATAACAAAGAACTTATTATGTTTGTAAATTTTCAATAAATGTTCATTTTACCGACGATGGAGAAGGAGAGGAAGTTATTATAAATAAATAAAATAAATAAATATATCTTCACGGTATATTACCCATTGCTGGGTGTGCCAATCTGCTTTGTACGCAGATATCGGTAATGATGATGACATATTTGCACCGTGCGGGCGTTTACCAGGCGTCACCTCACGGGCACTCTTGCTATAGTTATTATAATATACTTATTATTCACAATCATTATAATGTTAATTTCTAACCTTTTAGAGGTTGGAAATGTTTATGTAGGGGTTACCTAGCAACACTGTCATAGACGTAGAATAGTATATTGTGTTATTAGGAGTAAAAGTGATACTTTGTGTGGCGAGCATGGAAGTTTGCACGACGAGCGAAGCGAGTCGGACAATTGCATGCGAGGCACACAAAGACACTTTTACTCCGAATGACACATTATATTTTTTTTTCAAACGCACATATTTAAATAAAATAATTTAAAACTTGACGTTATTAAAAACATTTTCCGTGAAGTAGGTACGTTTGCGGATTTCAATTGCTCTGTTGCTATGGATACTTTCGTGTGTTCAGTTTTTGTTATAAACATTCAAGTGAAAATTTTCACACTTTTACGTTTTGACGTTTGAAAAGAATTGTATAATTTTATATCCTCTTTGTGTGAAATTGAAAATGTTGCAATTTGAAAAATTAAAATGTATACCTCCTGAAGTTGTGGAATTAGAGAAGGCTGCTATTGATAAATTGTTCCCAACTAAGTCTAGCAAGTTCTATGAAGCGGTGTATAAGAGATTTCTTCATTGGTGTGATGAGAAAAACATTAAAAATTATTCTCGGCATACTTTTCGGAAATGGCGAATCAATGTAAAATGAAAAGCTCAACTATGTGGTCACAATATTCAATGATAAAATCAATGATAAACATTAAACATGGGATAAATATTGGCAATTATTTAAAACTTCATGCTTATGTTCTTATTTGATGTTTCAGATGAGACATATTTGGCGATATTATCATACTTTTCTTCTTTATTTAAGGAATGTAATTCATTCATTTTGTTAATCTTGCGCCTAAATTTTACATTTCTATCTATATTTCAATTCATCTTCCTACAATATAATCTTTTTGTATCACTTTAATTCGAAGTATTCTTACCTTTATTACCGTCCCTGTTATTGTAATCTGTACGTCTACTGTACTTTAATTATATTATTTGTTATTTCGTTAAAAGTATGTAAACTGTTTATATTTCATTTTATAGGTTTTCAATTTAAATCTTATATCAGTAACTTTATTCTTAGGTTATCTAGTGAGTTATAGTGACATTTAGGGCGATAATACAGATTTCTATTGTACAAGTTACTTCTTATTGGCTGATTCTATATAGTTTCTATGGATATTTATTTATTTTATTTCTACGCCGCCGGAGTAGAAATAGCTTATTTCTACGCCGGCGGCGTAGAAATGAAACTTCTACTTTGTGAATCAAGTCACAAAAGATGCCATTTTTATGACGTTTGAAAAAAAAAGTAGTTTCTTGATGGATGTATTAGCAAAATAAATTCTGGGATGCAGTCATGTATTTATTTATCATTTACTTTGACGTTTCTATCGTACTAGGATCATCCTCAGGAAGAAATAATTTTTATCCAACACCGACTCATAATATTCCTGTTACTATGGTTATTTGAAATAACTAATGTATAATATTAGTCAGCGCGTTAAAGTGTATCGAAAGGTATAAGAAATAAATTTTTAAAATCTGTCTAATTTTTTACCCAATACACGTTACAGAATTGTGGGTTCCAGCAATTTATTTCATAGGAAAGGTCCTACTCACTCGGGATCTCTACTCTCTCCAAAATACATCCCTTTATTCGTTTAGGTAAAAATCCGCTTTTGTAAATTTTAAATAAAAATATGAATTCTGAGCCACTATTTAATGCTTTAAGCAGTAAGTGCATAACGTTAATGCAACTTAATCATATCGTTCCAACTCTATTAATGGTTAATTTCGGAACGAAAATGCATTTCAGAGTTAAATTAAATTAATAGAAAATATAATGCAAAATTTTAAATAAAATTTTCGTCTGCGATAACTCTAACACTACAGTTACAAAAATTATAATTTTTTCGTTTACTTCTCCGTTACATCCATATGAAGAGCTGATTAGATTTTGGTTACAATTGGTCAACCGGAAGTACCATCATTTGAAGATTTTAACAGTTTTTCTTGAAAAAACTATGTTAAATATAATTTTTTCACATTTGATGTTATTATAAATATTAAAGAATATTTTATTCTCTATACGATTTGACTGCATTTTATACTTAATATTAAATGGATACAGAGTTAAAAAATCTGATGTGGCCAGCACATTACCTTCCGTCAGTTCTATGTATTTTGTACAAATTTCATACAGAAAGTTCCTTGCTAAATATTATATTTCTTGTACTTTACCTTCCGGCAGTTGCATGCATTTTATGCAAATTCCATACAGAAAATTATTATTTTGTGACGTTTTCTATATACAGTGTAATGTATCTGCAGAAATAAAAGATTTATTATTATTATTATTATTTCTTGTAAATTACCTTAAAGCAGTTGTATGTATTTTATACCAATTACATACAGAGAGCAAAAGATCCTATATTTCCAGTAATATTATAAGACACACACTATGTCAATTTCACTTGACACTGACATCTTTCAATAAAAATTTTCTTAATATAGTAGCTGTTTTCATAGCTATGGCTACTTTCTGAAATTTAATTTCTTTATAATTTTTTAACTCTATATCCATTTAATATTAAGTATAAAATGCAGTCAAATCGTATAAAGAATAAAATATTCTTTAATATTTATAATAACATTAAATGTGAAAAAATGACATGTAACATAGTTTTTTCAAGAAAAACTGTTAAAATCTTCAAATGAGGGTACTTCCGGTTGTCCAATTCGAACCAAAATCTAATCAGCTCTTCACATGGATGTAACGAAGAGAAGTACGAAAGAATTATAATTTTTAGAATTGTAGTATGGCAGTTATCGTAGACGAAAATTTTGTTACACACACACACACACACACACACACACACACACACACACACATACATACATACATACACACACACACTTACAGACATCATCGTAAAAATAGTAAAATCGTATTCTAGGGACCCTAAAACGTGCTTATTCATCAAAAACTCACCACCGAATTTTTTGACCAAAGACAATACCTTCCTTACCTAAAGGTGACGGAAGGTAAAAATTATAAAGAAATTAAATTTCATAAAGTAGCTATGGAAACAGCTACTATATTAAGAAAATTCTGATTGAAAGATGTCAGTGTCAAGTGAAATTGACATAGTGTGTTTGTCTTATAATTTTACTGGAAATATAAGATCTTTTGCTTTCTGTATGGAATTTGTATAAAATACATACAACTGCTTTAAGGTAATGTACAAGAAATAATAATAATAATAATAATAATAATAAATCTTTTATTACACTGTATATAGGAAACGTCACAAAATAATAATTTTCTGTATGAATTTTTCGTAAAATACATGCAACTGCCGGAAGGTAATGTACAAGAAATAGAATATTTAATTTAGCAAGGAACTTTCCGTATGAAATTTGTACAAAATACATAGAACTGACGGAAGGTAATGTGCTGGCCACATCATATTTTTTAAAATTATGAATGAAAAGGTTTATATTTTTAAGGTATTTTTTTTATTTATTTATTTTACTGGTACACCGACAACTGGGTCATTAGTATCCGGTACAGTTTGATTATATAATATACATTATGTTATGTTATTTATATACATTCTACAAGATTTGTTTCATGTAGGTAGTTGATCACATTGTTCAGGGTAGTGATGTCATTACCCAAGGCTTCGCTCATGGTTGGTGGGATATTATTCTTTCTTCTTTGGCTGGGATATTTTGGGCATTGTAGTAGGATATGTTTAACACTTATTGGAATGTTGCATATCGTGAAGACTGGTGGGCTCTTTCGTTGGAATATATGTTCATGTGTTACGATGGTGTGTCCAATTCGTAGTCGAGTGATTTTTATTTGTTTCCTTCTTTCATTAATGTTTATCAATTTTTGTGTATCTGGTTTAGGGCCGGTTTTTTCACTTGCGAATAAAGGTTCAGATAAATTTATCCGTCGGATAAATATTTTTGTCGTCTTTTCACTTGCAAATAAATTTATTCGAAAGAATAACGTCTGTTATTCGCGTAATAAATTATTCAGTACTTGGGTAGCGAATAACCGTTTATTCGTAAGTTCATTACATTTCCACATAGTGCAAATTTATTAACAAAATGGATATATTAAATACAGGGTGGGGCAGAAAAACCTATCCGATTTCAAATCCCTTTTTCCCAGAAGAGGGAGCAGGTAGAGTAGTGGGGTAAAAACCGTTAGAAAGCCGGTTTTATGCCATTTGTCAGTAGTCAACATGCCTTGGTCTGGTGAACATCGTGCTTTTGTTATTGAGCGGTTTATCGAATGCGGCGGTTCGATAATTGCTACACAACGTGCTTTTCGAATTCATTTCGGATTCGGGCGTCATGATCCTGTTCCACATCACGCTACGATTAAAGTGTGGGTGTCAAATTTTAGACAGACGAGTTCAGCATTGAAAAAGAAGTCGCCTGGACGTCCCAGGACAGCAACAGGACCTGAAAACGTGGCCAATGTGAGAGCCGCGATTGAACGTTCCCCGCGTCGTTCGGCGCGAAAACATTCGCTCGCTTTGGCGATTTCCAACCGCAGTATTCGGCGCATTTTGCACCGGGACCTCAAAATGCATCCCTACAAAATGGTTGTTGCACAGGAATTAAGTGAAAGGGATTTTGAAACCCGTACGAACCTGTGTCGCGATCTCCGAGAACTCCCAAACGACGATGTTGTGCTCTTCACGGACGAAGCCCATTTTCACCTTTGTGGTGCCGTTAACAGGCAGAATTTTCGATATTGGAGTGACGAAAATCCTCGAGAAATCCATCAGGAACCCCTCCATAGCCCAAAAGTGACTGTGTGGTGTGCTCTTTCCCGCCTAGGCGTCTGGGGGCCTTACTTTTTTGAAGAAAATGAGCAAACCGTAACGGTCAACAGCGAGCGCTATTGTTTCATGCTGGAAAATTTTCTTAGACCCAAAATGGAAGAAAATGGCGTGGAAAATGTGTGGTTTCAACAGGATGGTGCAACCGCCCACACATCGCGACGATCAATGGACATTCTCAGGGAACTGTTTCCCGGTCGCCTCATTTCCCTGAGAGGTGATCTTGGCTGGCCGCCGCGCTCACCGGATCTCACTCCATGTGACTTCTTCCTTTGGGGTTACCTCAAATCGAAGGTTTACCAGCATCGACCAAGGACCCTTCTTGCTTTACGAAGGGAAATTGCTCGGACAATTGAAGAAATTCCTGTGGAAATGACGGTGAAAGTCATGGAAAGCTACCGCGAGCGCCTAAATCAGTGTATCCGCTCCCAAGGACGACATTTGAGTGATGTGCTTTTCAAAACTTAAATTTAAAAATGGCATAAAATTTGCGATATGTTAATAAAAAATTTTTTTGACAAGTTGAGTGGTTTTAATTTTATAACGTTTTGAAATCGGATAGGTTTCTCTGCCCCACCCTGTATTATGATGATATTTTCAACTATGAATTAATAAATAACGTGAGAAATTGATCACACACCATCAGACAGCGACATAACCACATACTTGAAATAATTTTTGACAGATTCCGATTATGAAAACAAATTAGTATCACATATTGGGGATCGCATTTGATCTCAAACAGTGAATAGGTAAATCATTATAAAGATCCTGTCATTTGACGCTGGAAAAATATGTTCGAATTTTGGATACTTTTGTTGAATACATTGACAAACATTTACTTTGAACTGAAAGAAATATAGAAAAGTACAAGGACAATTTAGAATATCTCGTTTACCACATATGAGTGCTGCATTAGATGGTACGCTTGTTAAATTACAGTCTCCCGGGGCTAGAAATACAGAATATAGATGACATTGACATTAAAGATGTCATGCAAAATTTTGACAACTACGGATTCAAAAGTAGTTGACACATTTCATCCTTGTCTGTCTAACGTGGCTACGCCAAACTCTATCCTTCTCTACTGACACAAATTCACTCTGCAAGGCTCACAAACGTTAAAGTTATTCGACAGATAGCTATTTGTTTGTGTAAAATGTGTGAAAAGACGCAATGGAATTTTTCGTTGGATAAATATATAGAATAAATTTATTTAACGAATACTTATTCGAAACTTTATTAGGAAGTGAAAATACCGGGCCTAAATGTCTTTTAGGTGGTTATTTGTGGTGTTGTGCCATTGTTCGTCCCATAGCATTTTTATTTGTTTTTTATCAGTTCTTTTGAAATCAAGTGCTGGAATGGGTATTTCAATTATTTCTTCATTTGTTTCTTTGACTGCTTTATCTAATATATTGTTGCCTTCAAGGCCTTTGTGGGATGGTACCAATGTTAGTATGATTTCTGTAATTTTCTTTGTCTTAGTTTGGTTTAGGGTATTTTGGTATAAAATCAATTAAAATTACTCATATTTTCATAATATGACAAAATACATGCAACTTTTTTTAGTACCGAACCCCATTATATATACCTACTGACCTTTTCTTACATTTTTCCTCAATTTTTAAAATAATTTTACCCGTTGACTACCATTAGGTAGACAATATTGTTTCTTACGGTCTGGAGCTTACTACGCCCCTGTACGAACTACGTAGAGTCCTACGGCGCGGAATTGCGAAAACGCGAGCAGACAGCCCGAACGATATGTGTCGCTATAAATCAGAAAAGCTTGTCCCAATTTATAACTACGTGAAAATATTGTGCGATGTATACAAATATGTGTATTAACCTAAAACGGGTACCCGTAGCCGTAACGGTACGCACGCCGTAACCGAATATAAAAATAAAAATGCCCTCCGAGCTGCAGGAATATTTGAATATTTTAGTAATTTCACACTGCGTTATGCGATGAGCGTAGCCATTCTGTTTGCTTTATTTTCATTGATATACGCTACGCATTTGCTCATGGTTTGACGGATAAATCGTAAAAGTTTTTATGGTTTTTTTTCTGTCAAATCTGTATGAACTATTACAATTTTATTCTACAAATAATTCTAGATGATTTGATATTCCATAACGGCGTAACGGATGTAATTTAAAATATTTTATATTAATTTCCTTTTCTGATTAACCCAACGGAAACATTTCCCTGGGAGGAGTTTTCAAATTATAATTACAGTTACTACGTTTATATGCAGTTTTGATAATGATTTCAGTTTTCAGTCAAAATTATGCAAAACTGTTTACATGCAGTTTTCAAAACAAGTAAAAAATTGATTTGAAATCAGTTTCGGCGCATGCGCATTTAGCTGATGTAAGTGACAGATCCTCTTCACTCCAAATACTTCATTTTGCTATTATTCCAATTATTTTTTATACTTTGTACCACTACGCACTAAAACTACACAACTGCCAGTATATTTGAAGGTTAGCAACACAAAGCGACAAAAACGTTATACTCTGTACGCATGCGCAGTATCGAAACTGAATTTTAAGTGTTTACATGAGTAGTTTTGAAACTAGTTTTCAAGTCCAACCCATGATTTTTAGTTTTGGTTTGAAATAATTCAAAACCGTTTTAACACTATACAGGGCGTTTTCAAAACTAAAAACGTTTTAAAAACGGTTTCAAAACTCAGTAAGTAATTTTAACTTAAAGTACAAAATCTCAGGAAAGCTGCGTGTCTACGTTGGTGTTTTAATAATTTACTCCAATGTTCGAGTAAAACAAGCAGTTAGTTTGGTATAATAATAAGTAGAAGCATATATGTACAATTTTTTTATAAAGGTGCATTCACAAATGAAATTTAGTTTTAGATTTATGGTTTATACTTTAGAATTAAAGAGTTTGGCCGCATATTATCTAATGACTCCATTCACACTTCAGAATTTAGGTTCTCTAAATCCAAATTAGAAAGCTAAACATTGCAAGGTCCAAACTTTAGGTTTATAATTTAGTTTTTATATATTGCGTTCATTATGAAGTCATTACGATACGCAATTGCGTGTCGTAATGACCTTCATTTCGTTTTAGACGGTTGGTACTAGATGATGTTTCTTTAACCCATTTTTACCTAATTTATTTTTAGTTAATTGACAACTCATTTTAATAATATAATGTCGAAATTATTATTATTTTTTTTTATTTAGGGACAATTTTAAGGAATGTTTAATAATTAATGTATCCGTTGGAATATTTTGATGAAAGTTGGTATACTTATGTTTTTTTGGTATGAGGAATTTACTGGTGAAGTCGTGAAGGTGTAGCACACACCCATTTTTGGGTATGAGGATGGTGTGGTTTAAAAAATGGTGGAAATATTTAAAAAATTAAAAATTCTGAAAATTTGTATTTAAGTAGCTTGAAGGGTGTAGATTTAAGATTTTAAAACCACAGGCCGATATCTCTTTTCGTGTCCGAGATATTCAGCCTCAAAACTTTGCTCAAAAATGCCCATTTTTGGGTCATATCCCAAAAATGGTCAATTATACACCGCTGGCGATTTCACCATTAGATTCTACGAGCAAAATTACATAAGCATACCAATTTTCATAATTTTTGAACAACTATTACAATCTCCAGAAGGAAAAGTCTGAAAATGGCCAAAAATCGCAAAAAATCTAAGGTGTACCCCTTGCGATTTTTTCCGTTTTTGACAATTTTAAGGAATGTTTAATAATTAATGTATCCGTTGGAATATTTTGATGAAAATTGGTATACTTATGTTTTTTGTTACGAGGAATTTACTGGTGAAGTCGTTGAAGGTCGCACACCTATTTTTGGCTATGAGGATGGTGTGGTTTAAAAAGAGTGGAATTTATTAAAAAATTAAAAATTCTGAAAATTTGTATTTAAGTAGTTTGAAGGGTCTAGATTTAAGATTTTAAAACCACAGGTCGATATCTCTTTTCGTGTCCGAGATATTCAGCCTCAAAACTTTGCTCAAAAATGCCCATTTTTGGGTCATATCCCAAAAATGGTCAATTATACACCGCTGGCGATTTCACCATTAGATTCTACGAGCAAAATTACATAAGCATACCAATTTTCATAATTTTTGAACAACTATTACAATCTCCAGAAGGAAAAGTCTGAAAATGGCCAAAAATCGCAAAAAATCTAAGGTGTACCCCTTGCGATTTTTTCCGTTTTTGACAATTTTAAGGAATGTTTAATAATTAATGTATCCGTTGGAATATTTTGATGAAAATTGGTATACTTATGTTTCTTGTTACGAGGAATTTACTGGTGAAGTTGTTGAAGGTGTACCGCACACCTATTTTTGGCTATGAGGATGGTGTGGTTTAAAAAAGAGTGGAAATTATTAAAAAATTAAAAATTCTGAAAATTTGTATTTAAGTAGTTTGAAGGGTGTAGATTTAAGATTTTAAAACCACAGGTCGATATCTCTTTTCGTGTCCGAGATATTCAGCCTCAAAACTTTGCTCAAAAATGCCCATTTTTGGGTCATATCCCAAAAATGGTCAATTATACACCGCTGGCGATATCACCATTAGATTCTACGAGCAAAATTACATAAGCCTACCAATTTTCATAATTTTTGAACAACTATTACAATCTCCAGAAGGAAAAGTCTGAAAATGGCCAAAAATCGCAAAAAATCTAAGGTGTACCCCTTGCGATTTTTTCCGTTTTTGACAATTTTAAGGAATGTTTAATAATTAATGTATCCGTTGGAATATTTTGATGAAAATTGGTATACTTATGTTTCTTGTTACGAGGAATTTACTGGTGAAGTCGTTGAAGGTGTACCGCACACCTGTTTTTGGCTATGAGGATGGTGTGGTTTTAAAAAGGGTGGAAATTATTAAAAAATTAAAAATTCTGAAAATTTGTATTTAAGTAGTTTGAAGAGTGTAGATTTAAGATTTTAAAACCACAGGTCGATATCTCTTTTCGCGTCCAAGATTTTATTTTATTATTTTTTTTTTTTTTATTATTTAGGGAAGATTATTTACATGAAAATGTACAAATGGTTACAAATATAATCACAAATTGAGTAAGTAAATGTTATTGAAGAAGGCGCAAAATATAAAAAATAGTATAAAGAACTCATTTTATAAGATTTTCTTTCGCACTTGTCAATTAGAAAACACGTTCTTTAATATACTATTGACGTCACAAACTTCACCAATGAGAACGAGTCTGAAATGATATATATATATATATATATATATACACCCATCTTTATTTAGTATCCACTTGGTGTATACGGCTTTTTAAACAAATGCGAGAAGAACGTGGAGACTGTCATAACTTAATTGCTGAAATATAACCAATAATGCCAAGCGAATGACAGTTTAACGGCGCACAGATATCTTGCTCTACCGATATTTGAATCCTGTTTTTGAAGCATTTACACAGAGGTCTAATGGCACTGTAGTTACACATTTACCATCTTCACAAGGCAATCTGATATATAACTGCTCTGTCGGTATATTACATAACTTTATTTGAACTATTTTTCTCCAAAATAATCCATAAATGATTGACAGAGAAAAACAAGGTTAGTCAACTGTTCGCTAATGGTTCATACTAACGGTTAATATATCTACCGCTGACAAAGTTGAAAGCATTTACCTGACGGGTCTGAAAGCTGGTATGAAGAGAGCACCCCAGAAGCGAGTTTTTAAATATTATTTCAAATTTGACGTCAGTTGGAATCACATCCGAGCTGTCCAAATCACAACGAGTGACTAAAAATTAAAATTCAGCTTATATTCGTGTTACGGTCGTAGTTTGAAATAAGGGAAATATATTCGAAATGAATTTTCACTATCGAATTCTCTCAAAAAGCATCTACCTTAAATTAATTTTTTGTAAATGCTCCACCATGTTATGTTTGTTGGTCGTTGCACATATATTTTCAGCAAAATGATTAATAGAGAAAATCTAAACAATTACGCAAATGCCTGTTGCAGATAGTTGTTTAATAGCTTGTTTGATTGTTAGGTTCTGATCCATCAATTTCCAAACCTATAATTACCAGCGAGACGGGAACAAATAGTCAGTTTAAAAAAATATTGTACACCAAAATTCATATACAGTCAGTCGCAAATTAATATCTCTTTTAGATCTTGAGATATTTGCATTTAAACTTAAACCCAATTAAACCAATAATTTGTGGATATACATACCTGGCGATTTAGCTTTATTCAACACATTACGTTTGATAATATTGTAGGTGTTCCATTTTCTTTTTGTCCAGCAGTGTATACAGGTGCCCATTTTATATGTTCCCGCCTGAAATTTTAAGAATAGGCGAAACAGAATACATTTCATAAGCCACTTGCGAAATATTAGTACTATAAATCGAATAAACACAGTAGGTATAAGAGAGCAAAACAAAATTTTAAAATTCAAGTCACTTATGAAATGTATCATGGATTGCCTATTCATGAATTTTCAGGCGGGAACTTTTAAAATGGGCATCTTGTATAGTGTAAACTTTGCATCGGACCATGACAACGTATACAAAGAAGAGAATGGAGTCTTCTTAAATAAATTCAACTATAATATTGTACACGTTCAATTATAAAAGTTAAACATTAAACTAACTGCTACAATGCATCACGTCGTCGCCCGAGTTACGAAAGATAAACAAGAAGTAACATTCATTTTTATAAAGCGCAATTTGAAAAGTTTTGTATGATTTGCAACAATGATAAACAGCGTCTTTTCTCGCTTCCATTATCTTGCACCTGTTATTGTCGTAGCTAAGAACATTTTGTTGTTCTTGTTTGAATGTCCGCTATTTTTGTTAGGTTAATTTATGCTGGTTATATTTCAATCTGAGCTACGTCACACGAAGGCGTTGCCTTTTGTAGCATTATAACGTATTTTTTATGTTACGGTTACATTCTTTCATTTAATTTGTCACGCGAATAGCGGCAAGCGGGTAATCGATATATTCACAGACAACATCGTGTTCTGTAGTAATGTAATAATAACCGTACGGTACTTATATGACATGTTAAATTTTTATTCGTATCATTACAACTAATTCAGAATAATATTTAATTATGCAACTAAAACTGTTAATATATTTACAAGTAAACAAATAGTTAGTAGTATCGTAAAGCATGTAATACCAAAAGTCAACAGTCCCTGCTCGGGCGCCATTTTGCAATGGCCAAAAGGCGGCTTGTCAACTTTACTCGACGTTCTCTATTGATGTCAAAACGGGTTTCTCGGGCGCCAATCGATTGGTCGATAACACAGCACAGGAGAGGCGGTAAATCCGGTAAAGGACGCTCTTATAGCGTTGCTGAAAAGAGTGGCTTGAACGCCAAAAGGAGCTCGTGTAGCTTAGTGGAGACAGAATTCGATTTTTGCGTTACTAGGGTTTCATACATATCAAATCTTCTTTAAAATGTGTGGGCCACTGTAATTTTTGAAAAATGGTCAGTGACAAATTAAATTTGACAAGGTGAATAAAAAAAGGCAAATTCGAAGAATTCAAATGACAATAATATTTTCGTTTAACACATTTTACACAGCTGCTACAACACGTTGCACTGTACGATATAAATGATGATCTCGGATGACACCTTCGCTAACCTAAATTTGTTGACAGTGAAAAGTCAACTCTAAAGTCTCAAAATTACAGTAAGTCAAACAAATTTTGTAACTCACTAGTAGTATTTTTAAAACCTAGCAACCAGTTTTATTTTGTAATAATAGCATCACACCTCAAAATATCCTTCCGGGATTGGTGGATTAAAAAGTCTTGTAAATCCGTTATGCAAGCAGCCGCAAATTATTTTCTTCTATTTGTTGGCAATATATTGTCGTCGGCAAGTGTCAGTTTCGTCTGGGGCGCGAGTTGTGAGACAGCTGTATATTAAAAACGATAATAATAACAAAACAAATGAAAACCAGCGATGCTTGCAAGATTCGTTCAATAAAAGAAATGGTCGATATTGGACGGGCACAATGGCACACACCAAAGTTTTGGGAACCTGAACGGGTAACAATGGCACACACTAAAGTTACGTGACTACGGCACGAACAGTCAACAATGGCACGCACCAAAGTGGAAAAAATCAACAATAACAGTGTTGTCAGTTGACAACACTCATCAAGAATCGCGATTTCGAAAACGGGGCTGTGTTGATCAACATTAACACTCATCGACAATCGCAATTACACCAAACAAATCTAGTGACCATCGTCACAAATTATTTATTAATTGATATTATACAAAACTAACTGTTTGTTTTACTCGAACATTGTAGTAAATTATTAAAACACCAACGTAGACACGCAGCTTTCCTGAGATTTTGTACTTTAAGTTAAAATTACTTACTGAGTTTACATGCAGTTTTGAAACCGTTTTCAAAACGAGAAATTTGCCGAATCACAAATGGGATGACAGTTATATGATTTTTATCACTTTTATCATAATCAATCTGTATTAGCTGTATTCTTTTTGACCCAATTTAAACTCATCTGAGTACATAACTGAGTTGGGATGAAGTTAGTTGTGTTTTGTGTAAAAAGAACAAGTTTAATTCCATTTTATCACTTCCTTCTTTACCAAATTTACATTTAGAATATAAATTATGGTGATTTTTGAAACGTAAATTCTATATCACAAATATTTTAAATTTATCATGAACCAGTAGAAGCATATATGTACAATTTTTTTTTTTTATAAAGGTGCGTTCACAAATGAAAATTAGGTTTAGATTTATGGTTTGTACTTTAGATTTAAAGACTGTCCGCATATTATGTAATGACTCCATTCACACTTCAGAATTTAATGTCTCTAAATCCAAATCATAAATCCAAACATTGCAAGGTCCAAACTTTAGGTTTATGATTTAGTTTGACGTCACAAACTTCACCAATGAGAACGAGTCTGAAACGACATAGATATATACACCCATCTTTATTTAGTATTCACTTGGTGGAATCAGCTTTTTAAACAAATTCGAGAAGAACAAAGAACAGTCAAAATTTAATTGCTGAAATATAACCAATAATTCCAAGCAAATGACAGTTTCACGGCGCACGGGTATCTATTAAATTTTGCTCTCCCGATATTTTAATCTTGTTTTTGAAACATTTACATAGATATCAGTACAATCAAAACTAAATTAGAGTTAAATTAAACTTGCATTTATAAACGACTTAAGGCGCATTCACAAATGAAAATTAGGTTTAGATTTATGGTTTATACTTTAGATTTATAGACTTTGGCCGCATATTATGTAATAACTCCATTCACACTTCAGAATTTAGGGTTTCTAAATCCAAATCCGAAAGCTAAACATTGCAAGGTCCAAACTTTAAGTTTATGATTGAGTTTGACGTCACAAACTTCATCAATGAGAACGAGTCTGAAATGATATAGATATATACACCCATCTTTATTTAGTATCCACTTGGTGGATTCGGCTTTTTAAACAAATGGGAGAAGAACATGGAGAATGTCATTACTTAATTGCTGAAATATAACCAATAATGCCAAGCGAATGACAGTTTCACGGCGCGCAGGTGTCTTGTTAAGTGCTCTACCGATATTTTAATCTTGTTTATGAAGCATTTACACAGATGTCTGTACATATCAAAACTATTTTTCAGGTAATTTAAACTTACATTTATGAATGACATTTAAACCTAAACAAAAACCATAAACCTAATTTTCATTTGTGAATGCACCATTACTTAAATCTAAACAAAAACTATAAACCCAATTTTCATTTGTGAATGCACCTTAACGGAATTATCTGAAGCTCTTTTGGCATGACTCGATTTTGTTGCAGTCACAGTTAAGTATTCTTTTTGAATTTCCGTTCTGATTGAGAATTAAATCAACTTTGTCAGGGTTCATTATTGGTCAAACATACAGAATTCCTAAAATTGCTAACTAGTAACTGATCACTTAGCCAATTTACGCAGAGCTTACAAATTAACAATTCTACGTTATCCTTTCATATTCTCTATGCTAATTGCGTTAAATCCTTGTTGAAACAGAGCGAAGTAAAATATTATTCCCCACTAACCTTTGTTAGCTCTGTTATCTATTTCACTACTATAGTTCGGATATCTTTATGAGCGGGAAATGTTGGTTCTTATAAATAAATTTTATTATTTGGTTTGATATATCGTTAAATATATAACACGTGGATAAATATACTCATTTTATTACTATGCCAATAATGTAATAAAACTATTTCTATAAACGACAGCATAAAATGTTAGTATAACGACGTTTTCAATGAACAACAATAAATGGTTATTGGTGTTCGTTTCACCGTATGCATAGATATACTACGTATTAGTTTCTTTCGAAACTGGAAATAATATTGAAGATTTATTGGTAACTTTTATGGAAGAACTATGATTTTACTGCCATATGTCACCGAAGGAAACCTATCTGTTTGCAGTAATAAAATTCGTTGCATTTTACAATAGTTTGTTGAAAGGAGTGCTGATATTTTCAAACAATACTCATAGTTTTAATATTATATGCATCCAAAAATATTTCAACATTAATACAATTTTCATAAATACAACACAATGTAAAACATAATAATATGAGTACAATAATATATCATGAAACAGAGATACCTTTCAAAAAAATTTTACTAAAAAGTTATTGAATTTAAAATCGGAAAAGTGTAATATATTCATGTTAACATGCAATTACATTATTTATATGTATTCGTATATTAATTTTTAATTTATTTTTTTATAAATTTATTATGGTTACGAGCAAAATTTCGCTTGTTAAATATGGATTAAATGAAAAAAATCTGATAACAACACAATACCTCCCGCCATTTACAGCCCGAGTCAAATAAGATTAAGCTGATCCTTATTTTTGGATTAACGAATTTTACTCTACTTTTGGCAATTTATTTCTTATAATATAGTCTAATCTAATCCAAATAACTACCTTTTTTGATAATAAAATGAAGATTACATTTTAAATACCGGGATAGAATCGAATTCACTAGTCCAAAAATGAGGTTAGCTTAAATTTTTTGCGAATCTTTAAGTTTTATTAATCTAAATACATACCTACATATTTACTTATGCTGAAGAAACTGTATTGATTTCCTTTCCTATTGTTCTATTTATTTTTTTCTATTTAAAACTTTACTATTATTAATTTGAAATGAATAGTTCATTGACGGTGACATTTATCTGTCAGTTACATACATTTGAATAACTGCGGAACCAAGGAGTTTTGTTTGTTTAAAGTTTAGGCTCCGGGATTTAAATTATAAATTTATTCATAAAATATGTACAAAAAGTATTAGTGCAGATCTGTAGAAAATTTAATAATCTTTCATTTTTATAATAACATTAATCTCGAAAAAATAACATTTAAAGATATTTTTCGAAGAAAATTTGAGCTTCAAGTAAAGTGTCATTTCCGGTTATCCGATTTAGATTTACACAAAAATCTAATAGGCTCTTTCTATAATAGAAAAAGGTCGAAATATAAGGTTTCAAATTTTTCTGAATGATAGTATTTGAGTTAGAGTGGAGGATCCACACATACATACACACATACAAAAAGACATCATCGTGAAAATGTTAATATATATTTTTTTAACTCTATATCCATTGAATATGAAGTATAAAATGTAATAAAACCGTATAAAGATTAAAATAATATTAAATATTTATAACATTACATATGAAAAAATGATATTTAACAGCGTTTTTTTTAAAAAAAAAAAACTGTTAATATCTTCAAATTAGGGTACTTCTGGTAGTCCAATTATAACTAAAATCTAATCATCTCTCCATATGGATGTAAAGAAATGATATTCGCAAAAATTATAATTTTTGGAAAGGTGGTATTAGAATTCAGAATTTAGGGTATCTAAATCCAAATTATAAAGCTAAACATTGCAAGGTCCAAACTTTAGGTTTATGATTTAGTTTGACGTCACAAACTTCACGAATGAGAACGAGTCTGAAATGATATAGATATATACACCCATCTTTATTAATTATCCACTTGGTGGATTCGGCTTTTTAAACAAATACGAGAAGAACATGGAAACTGTCATAATTTAATTGCTAAAATATAACCAATAATACCAAGCGAATGACAGTTTCTCGGTGCACAGGTGTGTTGTTGAGTACTGCTCTACCTATATTTTAATTTTGTTTTTGTAGCATTTACACAGATATTTGTACGTTTATGAATGACTTCCTTAAAAATAAATAAAAACCATATACCTAATTTTCATTTGTGAATGCACCTTAAAGGTACATCCACAAATGAAAATTGGGTTTATGGATTTTGTTTAGGTTTAAGTATGTCATTCATAAATGTAAGTTTGTATTAACTCTAATTTTGTTTTAGTATGTACAGACATCTATGTATATGCTTAAAATATCGGTAGAGCAGTACCTACTTAACAAATACCAGTGCGCCAAGAAACTGTCATTCGCTTGGCATTATTGGTTATATTTCAGCAATTAAGTTTTGACTGTCTTTATGTTCTTCTCGTATTTGTTTAAAAAGCCGAATCCACCAAGTGGATACTGAATAAAAATGGGTGTATATATCTATATCATTTCACACTCGTTCTCATTGGTGAAGTTTGTGAAGTCACACTAAATCATAAACCTAAAATTTGGACCTTACAATGTTTAGCTTTATGATTTGGATTTAGAAACCCTAAATTCTGAAGTGTGAAAGGTGTCATTACATAATATGCGGCCAAAGTCATTAAATCTAAAGTATAAACCATAAATCTAAACCTAATTTTGATTTGTGAATGTACCTTAAGATTTCGATTACAAATATTTGTGTTTAAGTAAACATGAGAAATTTTTAATATTCTCCTCATTGTTTAGAAACTCACAACAACTTTTCAGAAACATTACGTCAAATACAAATTTGTCCTTTCTGTAGTGAGGTATTGGAAATAAACTGAAGACAGCATAGCTGCGCTTTCGAAAATAGTCCTCAGTTGGCAGTGGAACTGTTTGCGAATGTCACAAGTTCACCGTAGCACAAATTCCAAATTGTCACAATTCGTGGCCGGTTGCGTGCGTTTCAGAGCGAATTCACGTCACGGCTGACTGTTTCCACGAACAAAGGTGTTGGATGTGTTAGTTTTACGCATACACTCCGTGCCCTGCGTCTGCCCACCCACTCAAAGGGAATGAATATTAAAAGCTCCCGGTTTGCATAAAGAGTGTGATGGTTCAGACGCCATGGATTGCTGTTGTATTGTTCTTTCGAAATATTTATTCAAATTGTTTGCGAATCAAGGACAGATAAAATGAAAATGGAAATGATAAGCATGTTTTTTGTCTTTTTATCTTCCGTCACCTTTAGGTAAGGAAGGTATTGATTTTAGTCAAAAAAATTCGGTGCTGAGTTTGTGGTAAATAAGCACGTTTTAGGGTCTCTAGAATACGATTTTACTATTTTTACAATGATGTATGTATGTATGTATGTGTGCGTGCGTGCGTGTGTGTGTGTGTGTGTATGTGTGTGTGTGTGTGTGTGTGTGTGTGTGTGTGTGTGTTTGTGTGTGTGTAACAAAAATTTCGTCTACGATAACTTCAATACCACAATTCAAAAAATTATAATTCTTTCGTATTCCTCTTCGTTACATCCATGTGAAGAGCTGATTAGATTTTGGTTAGAATTGGTCAACCGGAAGTAAGATTTGAACAGTTTTTCTTTAAAAAAATGCTGTTAAATATCATTTTTTCACATTTAATGTTATTATAAATATTAAATAATATTTTATTCTCTGTACGATTTGAATGCATTTTATATTTCATATTAAATAGATATAGAGTTAAAAATTATAAAGAAATTAAATATCACATATACACATATATTAGCCAGCTATGCTATAAATCTGGAAACAGCTGCTATATTAAGAAAATTCTGATTGAAAGGTGTCAGTGTCAAGTGCAGTTGACAGTATGTATGTGTTATAATTTTACTGGAAATATAGGATCTTTTGCTTTCTGTATGGAATTTGTATAAAATACATACAACTGGGTAATGTACAAGAAATAGAATATTTTGCAAGGAACTTTCTGTATGACATTTATACAAAATACATAGAACTGACGGAAGGTAATGTGCTGGCCACATCAGATTTTTTTTCATAATATATGTTCTGCAAGGACACACGTTACTTTACTGCCCAAATTCCAAAGACTTTGTTGGTGTATTACTTTGATCTGATAACTAAACATTTCCTGTTTTAGTGTTTTACGTTTATGTTACCGCAACGTAATGCATCTCAATAACTTTGGTGACTCAAGGATATTGTATATGCTTAGCAAACAAGATAATATAGATTCAAATCTCTTGTTCAACAACCACAACCACCTATTAGCTAAATAATAGTTCTGTCTCGAAGTAGTTTGCAGTCCCGACAATTTGTAATATTGTATTGCGTATCAAACTATAGAATGAAAGCAACTCTTTTCCTACTGCGTTGGTATTTTAATAATTATCATTCATGGTGTGCAGTGCTTTAATCGCCGTCAAAACAGTATGGACTGATGCTCAATTTTATCCTTTCTCCCGCTTCTACATATCTTAGCATTTACTTTTTACCTTCCGTCACCTTTAGGTAAGGAAGGTATTGTCTTTGGTCAAAAAATTCGGTGGTGAGTTTTCAATGAATAAGCACGTTTTAAGGTCCCTAGAATACGATTTCACTATTTTTACGGTGATGTCTGCATATGTGTATGTGTGTGTGTGTGTGTGTGTTTTTTGTTTGTTTGTTTGTGTGTGTGTGTTTTGTGTGTGTGTGTGTGTGTGTGTGTGTGTGTGTGTGTGTGTGTGTGTGTGTGTGTGTGTGTGTGTAACAAAATTTACATCTACGATAACTCTAATTCCAAAAATTATAATACTTTCGTATTCCTCTTCGTTGCATCCATATGAAGAGCTGATTAGATTTTGGTTATAATGTTAAAGAACATTGTATCATTCATTATAAAGAAATTAAATTTCATAAATTAGCTAGCTATGCTAGAAACAACCACTATATAAAGAAAATTCTGATTGAAAGATGTCAGTGTCAATTGACATATTCGTAGTATATTTGTGTTATAATTTTACTCGAAATATAGGATCTTTTTGCTCAACACTTTCTGTATGGATTTTGTATAAAATACATACAACTGTCGAAAGGCAATATACATATAAGAAATTTAGAATTCTTTGCAAGGAACTTTCTGTATGGATTTTATAGAAAATACATAGGCATTTACGAAAATTCTACCGGTAGATACCGCATCTACCGACTGTGTTCGAAAATACGAGTGGTAAAAAGTGTCCGTGTTCGAAAATTGTACAAAATCTACCAGATCCATCTACCGGATTCACGAAGAATCTATTCTTAAAAAAAGGTAGTGATGCAAAGCGAAGCGCGCGCGTTAAAAGTGGAAATGTGTTAAAAGTAGGACTCTGCTCATTTTGTTAACTACGTCAAATTTCTAACCTGTTTTAAATTTTCAAATTTTTTCATAGGTTATGGATCTACCCTGTTTTCCACTTGCGTTCTTAAAATATCGATTCCGGTAGCTATAACCTAATAAAAAGCTGTTTACCGGTGACAGTTCACCGGTAGAATTTTCGTAAATACCTCATATAACAGACGGAAGGTAATGTGGTGGCCACATCAGATTTTTTTATTATTTTTAGATCTTTACGCTAAAATAAAATAAAGGCGCCTGGCCCTAATATACAATAATGGGCGCCCCAGGTATTTGTGCGCCGTAGTCTGTGGCTAGAGTAATAACATAAAAGGCGACAGCGCAGCAATTTTTTTTTTTTAATTAGTTTATTTTCCTTAGGGGCACTGCCCCAGGGAAAATTTTCCTTGAGGGCATGAGCCCCGGTGCCCCCATGTAGTCGGCACCCATGGATAAGTTATAATAAAAGTTTACCACAGGATTACTTTTGTGAAATAAATTGTTAACTTCACAGAATTCTACAATGTACTCCATATCTCTTTGATCTGAAATCCGAATCTAAACAATGGAGTACCATCTTGTTTTCCTTGTTTCGCTTGTGTCTGTTGACCAAACCACAATTATTGTGCTGCATGTCTAGTCGTCGAATCATAACGCTTGGCTGACTGTTTTGTCATTGCGAGTAGTTGCACTGGTTTCGAATCAAAAACAAGAACAAGACTACCGCTTCCTCGAGTATAGTTAACATATTTTTTTTACACTTATCGCGACACGTATGAAAAGTTATTATTTACTACATAGAAAGATGCTTTGCGAACTGATTTCAAATGAGGACTCGATCAATAGCTTTTGTTTGCTATATTGTATCATGGTCATGTATGCTATGAAGTATGCACTTATATTGTACAACACAAAATAGAAGAAGCATAGTCACTCATGCTTAAAAGCATTTTATTTATTGTTGAATAAAGTTACAATAGTGTTTTGCGAGGCAATGGGTTTTGAAGAAATATGAATTGCATATAAATTAAATATAAATAAAATAAAAATAATGATAAATTATATATATATATATATATATATATATATATATATATATATATATATATATATATATATATATATATATATATATATACAGAGTGTAAATGAAATAAGTGCATTAAATTTAACCAGTAATATAACTCGGCGAGAGCAACAATATTTCTAAATAACTTTTTCTCGAAATCGCATATTTTTTTAGCATTTTTACCACCCCGTAAATTGACGAGTCGTTCCAAATATTTTTGTGATAATTGAATGCAGTAACAATAGCTATGAAAATTTTTGTTTTAGCAATTGACAGTCCTGTCAATTGTTGCAATTAAATTTTGACATTAGTAATAAACTTGTTTATAAGGTAAAATTCTGTCAAAATGCGAGTGCACAGACATTGTAATTACTTACCTATGGTTTATTTATTTATTTTTTTACTCGTATCTGTACTATATTTTACTTGACATCACGGTTGACATAAAGACAGTGTCATGGAGGTGCCAACGTATTTACACGGAGCGTTTCCAAATCATCACCAAATCATTCTGTTCTTAATATTCGCACATTTATTAATCTTGTACATCTTTATCACATCACAATACGGAGTGTCACATATGACAATTTTAAAAAAAGCAACAGTTATATCCATAATATGTGCAAAAAGTTCTATGTTTTCAGCACATAACAGATTTCAATTTTGGGAATGGCTCATAATGTTCAATAATGAGACTAAATTTACTTGGGAAGGTGTATTTATTATGCACAATACACATCTCGACAGACGAAAATACTGTAAAAATTTTCATTAAAACATATTTGAGCGGGAACAATAAATACACGACTAATTATAGGTACTCAAGTAACTCTTTTAAATGGACAAAAGTTTGTACTTACATTTTTTGAATAACGTATTTAAACTATTATGATTTATCGACGATAAATAATCATCTCATAACCTAATAACTATGCTTTTGATCTTCCTCTCGTTGCCTCGCCCCTCCTTGTCTACCTCTATTCACAGGAAGCCTGGTTTAATACACAACTTTATAATTTTGTTATCCAAAATTATATTTCTTTATTTTAAAAATTGCACTATTACGAATTAATAAATAATAAATGTTATTTCCGTTGATTCGTTTATTAATTACTGTGACTGCAAGTGTAACCGATAACCGACAATTTTTGAGCTGTTTGTATCTCACTTGATTACGACAGCAGCCATATGTTTTCCATGGGCGCGCGCCGAAATATGCAGTAAATTTTTAAAGAATTTTAACTCAAAATCTAAAAGATTTAGAAAAAAAAGTTATTAAGAAATATTGTTGCTCTCGTCGAGTTACATTACTGGTTAAATTTAATGCACTTATTTCATTTACACCCTATATATATATATATATATATATATATATATATATATATATATATATATATATATATATATATATATATATATATATATATATACTTAAATGCGGATGATGTAATTGTTTTAGGTAGTTGGAAGATGTATGAATCTGGAGTTGAATGTTGATAAATCCAAGGTGTTAGTATTTGAAGAATAAATTGGTAACTGTGTGGAATGTGTTGGTGGATGGAGTGAAACTGGAGCAAGTGAATGAGTTTGTATATTTGGGTAGCATGATGTCAAGGGATGGTCGCATTGATCGAAAAATTGAAAGTAGAGTGAGTGCGGGGAGTAAGTTAATGGGTGCTCTGGGTACGTTTGCTCGAAACGTAAACGTATCTATAGAGAAGCTCGTTTAAGTGTGTCTAATGGAGTGCTAGTGCCTGCTTTTATGTATGGAAGCGAATGTTGGGCATGGACGGGAAAACATAAAAAGAGAGTGACTGCCGTGGAAATGAGGTATTTACGTGGTGTATGTGGATATGTAAGACGGGATCGCGTGAGGAATAATTTGATGTAAGAAGAATGTATGGTTAGGAAGAATGTTGTTGAGAGGAATGAGCCAGTTGAGATGGTTTGGTCATGTGGAGAGAATGAAGAGTGAGCGGCTTGTAAAGCGTATATATCTTGGTGAAGATGAGGGTGTTCGATTGCGTGGCCGGCCAGTGTGTAAGTGGATGGATGTGATTGATAAGGTGCTAAAAGAGAGAAAGTTTCCGAGTGGGAAGAGAAGAAGAGCGTGTATGAATGCGATTATGAACGTGGCCAAGGCGAAAGAAGTGTGCTGAGACTAGAATGTGTGGCGAAGGATGATTGTTTCGTAACTATTATTGTTGTCCGGTTGCGGTATTTCGCTACCGAAAATCGATCACTTTAATATGTTAAGAGTGAGGAATATTTGTTGTATGATGTCAGGTTAGTAAGAATGTTGTTGAAAGAGAGAGTGATTATTTTTGTGGTTGATGTTATTATTATTGTTTCGGGTTTGTGCTAACCCACTAAGTGGGAAATGCGTGATTTTATGTATGTATGTATACTTAAATTTTTTGCGAAATGAATTTCAAGTTTATTTGTATGATATGCCATTAGCAGTTAAACGCAGAATGATATTTCAACAAGATGGTGCACCTCCGCACAATTCATTGAGTAACTGCGAATTTAAATCAAGAATTTTCAAACAGAGGCCCTACATTGTGGTCCGCAAGATCTCCTAATATGTCGCACAAATATGGCAATATCTACGAAAATTAAACTTTTTTATCAAATTTATACAGATTTAGTTAGCTTATTAAAAATATTAAAAACTTTATTTAA
>OY720449.1:3442200-3637200 GCA_963082715.1 Harpalus rubripes
GTATGTTTTCTTACATTTAAAAAAATTGGAAACATATTTAACCATTTAGTTAGTGATAGTGTTTTCATAAATGTTTTATAATATATTTTAGTGAACTAGACTAGTGTTATTATTCACTATTTTGATTACGGTGGAAACCCCCACTACGAATGTAGTCATGTCAGAATAATCTCGAAGGGCTCTAGTCCTACAGATAGTTTAAATCACACTAATCACAGAATTAGTAACATTTATAATCAAAACTGATACCGCATAATGCTTTCTCAGAGAAAGGTACTTCGTTGTTATACCACTTGGCGTGTTTCTTCACTTTGCACGGTACTTAAATTTAAAGGAGTGAATTTTAGGTCTGAAGTTACGATAAGTTTAATTTTTTGGTTTTATTATTATTATTATTATTATTATTATTGCGAGTATTATTATTATTTCCAACTGGATAAGTTCTTATTGTCCCAACATCCTTCGTGTATTATATTCCCGAGTAAGTATTCTGCATCGTTTCTGCTTGCAAACGTTTAGCATAACATTTGAATTGAGATATTTGCATTAACGATTATTCTGCGTACATCTACCAAGCTAGGGCGGCAACACGCGATCACAGCTGTATATTGGGTTGTCTCGTGCCACAGGCTACAACAGGCACTGCCGTCAACCCAGCATAAGGTCAAAGTCAAAACCACCTGGATTGGTAGAGTAAATATGCGCGAAACACCATAAATTTACCATAATGGTAGTTGTTTTCCCATGGAAAAAGTTTTATGGAGTTTGCAATGCTCGACAAATTTTTATAACGCGTTATAATTGCTAATTGATGCAGATAGTGTTCCGCAGAATATTTCAATGCGGAAAAGAAAAAGAAACTTTTTTACGCGCTCATAATTTATGTCAAGAAATCTTGAATACAATTCATATTTCAAATGATACTAATTTTTATATTTATATTATTTATATTTCCCTATAATTAATTATAGATAATTTATGTCCTTATTTATTAATTTGAATTGAATATTTCTCAATATTTTTGATATGTAAAGATATAAATTTATTATAGCTGGTTTATGATGGATTTAATTTACAAATTTAGATTTACGAATTTACATTTATAAATATAATTGATCATATCTGCTTTTAGTGGTTCATGATGAATTCAAGAATAAATTAATTAGTTAATCTTGGTGAAAATGGCCCTAAGTGTGTTAAATAATGGCAATTAATAATTGAAATAGTTAATAGCCAATTATTTTACGCGTTAATTTAAATATTTTTTCGGATCTTATTAAATTGGTAAGGGAGGTAGGTACAGGGATCGTGCTAAAAATCGCATATCGAGTTTTTGGTAAATGAGCACGTTTTAAAGTCCCTAGAATCCAATTTTAACATTTTCACGATGATGTCTGTGTGTATATGTATGTATGTATGTATGTATGTATGTATGTATGTATGTATGTGTGTGTGTGTGTGTGTGTGTGTGTGTGTGTGTGTGTGTGTGTGTGTATGTGCGCGTTCGTGCGTGTGCGTTCGTCCGTGCGCGTTCTTGCGTGCGCGTTCGTGCGTGCGCGTTCGTGCGTGCGCGTTCGTGCGTGTGTGTTCCTGCGTGTGTGTGTGTGTGTGTGTGTGTGTGTGTGTGTGTGTGTGTGCGTGCGTGCGTGTGTGTGTATGTATGTATGTGTGGATTCTCCATTCCAACTCAAATATTCTCATTTAGAAATTTTGGAGTAAATCGGATAAACGGAAATGGCACTTTACTTGAAGCTCAAAATAGTTTTTCTTCGAAAAATACATTTAAATGTTATTCAGATTATTTTGGGTTAGTAATATTTTGGCTTTAATTGTTAAGCACTTAGGCTTACTAAAAACAATTATTAGTAGAAAATTATAATCTTTCATTAATAAACAATCTTCTGTACATATAAATAAAAATAATAAACTCACTAATAATCGATCACCAGGAATGAAATATTCATCTATCCTTATCATTAAAGTGCTGCTTTATTAATGAGATTTCAATAGATTAAGTGTTAATGTAAAAGTAATTGTAGTATGTATAATATAAAGAAAATTTATGTACATACATTATTATCTTCTCATTATTTTTAAAATGTAAAACTTTAGACTAAATCTATTAAACGTATTCTTTTTAGAAACACGTGTATCACTATTAAACTTATTTTAAAATAAACACATATGCCAAAATAAACATAGTAACATAGTAATTATTTATTTCTATCACTATGTTTATATTTAACTCCAATACACTTCAAAACATCATGAAATCTAATTTAAAAGTTTCTTCAATAATTGGAATTATTTTAGACCACTAAATCATTATTTAGTTTCAATTAGTTTAAAACTTAAATTATTAATTAAACTAGACCACGAAGTTAGGGTGAAATATACCATTTCAAACTTCGTGTTTCGCGTAGGCATCACAAATTTCAGCGATGTTTCAGCCAACCACAAATGTACGCTATTATGTATATAGTTCTGACATTTTCTTTGCAGTTTAGAATAACAAATTGTTGCAAGGGTTGAGAATTAGCATATTCATTTACTTTAGCACGCTAATTAACGCTTGTTTAGTTAAATATACCTTAGTATTTTTAGATTTTTGACGAAAGAAAGAATATTATAGTTTGCAGCACGTCATTAATATTAAAACGTGATTTAAATATTAATTTATCCGACGCGAATTCTTCTGCTTTTCTTAATTTCACGGATTTGAAATTGAATTGTTTGTTAGGTCAAGGTTTTGCTAACGTAATTAAAAAGAAATTATCTTTCGAGGCATTGTATTTCCTTATATTATAATACAGATATTAGTCCTTGTTCATTGTTTAGTTATTTATAAAATAAGATCAAGTACGTTTCTCTTATATTTTTTTTACCTCCCGCTACCTTTGGTAAGGGAGGTATAGGGATCGTGCTAAAAATGGCATATCGAGATTTTGGTAAATGACTACGTTTTAAGGTCCCTAGAATCCAATTTTAACATTTTCACGATGATGTCTGTGTGTATGTGTGTGTGGATCCTTCACTCTAACTCAAATACTATCATTCACAAATTTTGAAATCTTGTAGTTCGAAGTTCTGAAGTGGACAGAGCCCATTAGATTTTGGTGAAAATCGGTTAACCAACAATGGCACTTTACTACAAGCTCACAATAGTTTTTCTTCGAAAAATACCTTTCAATGTTTAAATGTTATTTTTTATAGATTAATGTTATAAAAATTAAAGATTATTAAATTTTCTACAGACTTGCATTAATACTTTTTCTATATATTTTATGGATAAATTCATAAAATTATCTGTAATTGAAATCCCAGAGCCTACACTTTAAACAAACAAAACGCAGTTATTCAAATGTATATAACTGAAAAATAAATATCACTATCAAAGAACTAATCATTTTAAAGTAATATTAGTAACGTTTTAAAAAGAAAAAAGTAAATAGAACAATAGAAAAGGAATTCAATACAGTTTCCAGCATAAGTAAATATGAAGGTATGCATTTAGATTAATAAAAATTAAGGATTCACAAAAATGTTTAAGCTAATCCTCATTTTTTGATTAGTGAATTCTATTCTATCCCGGTATTTAATATTTAATCTTCATTTTATTATAGCTCCGGTGGTTAAATGGTTAGAGCAACGCCTCATTTCATGAGTGCCCTCGGGGCTCTGGGTTCAAATCCCACTAAGGCATGGATGTGTGTGAATGGGAACCCACTCTGTAATTGGGATTTAATCTTGTTGAGGAGTTTAAAAAAAAGGTAGTTACTTGGATTAGATTAGACTAATCCAAAAATTAGGATTAACTTAAACTTTTTTGTGACTCGGGCTGTAAACAGCGGCAGGTATTGTGTTGGCCGCCCTAGATTTTTTTTCCGCTGAAATTTTGTATACTTATTGGAGGATATTAATTCTACAGATTACAGTCGAACTTATATGTGTAATATTAGAAAAAATTGGGTAATAATTGTGCGCCCCTGCGCTCTTGTTATATAAATATAAATAAATAAATAAATATATCATCACGGCATATTACCCATTGCTGTGTGTGCCAATCTGCTTTGTACGCAGATATCGGTAATGATGATGACATATTTGTACCGTGCGGGTGTTTACCAGGCGTCACTTCACGGGCACTCATTGCTGGCGTGGAGCGTGCACCACAGGTGTCAATTTAGTGCCATTTAAAACTTGAAATATTTGGCGTTCGTCAGGATCGAACTCGGTTCCCCAGATTCGCGGTCACGAAACCCCATATTGTTATATTATTACTGAATATTAAAATAGTATTTTAGGATAAGGGCAATAAAGAAAATGTAATATACCAAAAAATAAATATTTATTTTGTCATTGAAATCTTCGATTTAATGTGAAATAACGTGAATTTAAGATTGTTTAACATTGTTCTTCAATAATATAAAATATTCCTTAATACAATTATAAAAATTTAACAATTTTTCTTTAAAATAGGTACAATTGTTGCAGTGAATTTAATAGTGTCTCAATAATCCTTTAATAATCTAAATTATTTCTTGGTAAATATTTATGAGCCTTCTTCTTTAGGTGTAAATCCACCAAAATCTTTGCAACATTTTTGCCGAGCATCCAACCTGTCACACAATACAGTTCATAAACTTTAGATTTTATTTTTATGAAAAATAAACTTACGAAAGTCGATCGCATCGGCTGCATTGCACTACTCCATCTTCATTTAGAAATTAATTCGGCAGATTGAGTGAAAATACTTTCCAATCACTAGAACGAAACAGATTTTGTTCATGTCGAGCACAGCCCCAATTAAAGAATCCCGCTCGGTGAAAAGGTTAGGTTGGAACCGGGTGATACACTTCGAGATGTTTTTCATTTTATCGCTTAATTAAAAGCGGGATTGCAAGGACTGTCGAAGAATGACTGAAGGCTAAACGACTCGCGAAAAGGAATAATTAAATTCATCACGTCACGTGACCAATATTCCAGCCAATGTATTATGTAAAGAGAAATGTCACAAGATGACTGACCTATATCATCATTATTTTTACCCAGTTAATTCGGGAGAAGATAAGTTGAACATATTTTATGAGTAATATTATTTACAATTTGTATGTTATAATTAGACCACTTTATGTAACTTGGAGTACGAGGTTAGAATCATTAAGATTTTATTCATATATTCCATATGTTAAACTGTCATATATTTTATTTGTGGTATGTGGAACAATATATCTTACGCCTTACACATAATATATGTGACGTGACATTTAATGTTCTATAGGTATACATAATAAGTAAAACATTTTTAGCCATGAAAAGCAATAGGGGATTTCACCATTTTTACCTCCCGCTACCCTTGGTAATGGAGGTATAGGGATCGTGCTAAAAATCGCATATCGAGATTTTGGTAAATGACCACGTTTTAAGGTTCGTAGAATCCAATTTTGACATTTTCACGATGATGTCTGTGTGTATGTGTGTGTGGATCCTCCACTCTAACTCAAATACTATCATTCAGAAAATTTTAAATCTTGTATTTCGAACTATTTCATTAATGGAAAGAGCCCATTAGATTTTGGTGTAAATCGGATAACCGGAAATGGCACTTTACTAGAAGCTCAAAATAGTTTTTCTTCGAAAAATACCTTTAAATGTTACTTTTTCGAGATTAATGTTATTATAATAATTGAAGATTATTAAAATTTCTACAGAGTGCATTAATATTTTTTCTATATATTTTATGGATAACTTTATAAACTTATCTATAATTTAAAAAAACAACAAAACTCCTTGGTTACGCAGTTATTCAAATGTATGTAACTGACATATAAATGTCACTGTCAAAGAACTAATCATTTCAAATTAATAACAGTAACGTTTTAAAAAGAAAATAGTAAATAGAACCCTAGTTATATGGAATGGATCTTAATACAGTTTCCGCAATAACTATATATGTAAGTATGTATATTTAAATTAATAAAAATTAAATAGCGGGAGGTTTGGTGTTGGCCACATCAGATTTTTGGGTATGAGGATGGTGTGATTCAAAAAAGGGCCGAAATTTTTAAAAAATTAAAAATTCTGAAAATTTGCATTTAAGTAGTTTGAAGGGTGTAGATTTAAGATTTTAAAGCCACAGGTCGATATCTCTTTTCGTGTCCGAGATATTCGTCCTCAAAACTGCTCAAAAATGCCCATTTTTGGGTCATATCCCAAAAATGGTCAATTATACACCGCTGGCGATATCGCCATTAGATTCTACGAGCAAAATTAAATAAGCATACCAAGTTTCATAATTTTAGAACAACTATTACAATCTCCAGAAGGAAATGTCTGAAAATGGCCAAAAATCGCAAAAAATCTAAGGTGTACCCCTTGCGATTTTTTCAGTTTTTGACGATTTTAAAGAATGGTTAATAATAAATGTATCCGTTGGAATATTTTGATGAAAATTGGTATACTTATGGTTTTTGGTACGAGAAATTTACTGGTGAGGTCGTTGAAGGTGTACCGCACACCCATTTTTGGGTATTAGGGTGGTGTGGTTTAAAAAAGTCGAAATTTTTAAAAAATTCTAAATTCTGAAAATTTGTATTTAAGTAGTTTGAAGGGTGTAGATTTAAGATTTTAAAACCACAGGTCGATATCTCTTTTCGTGTCCGAGATATTCGTCCTCAAAACTTTGCTCAAAAATGCCCATTTTTGGGTCATATCCCAAAAATGGTCAATTATACACCGCTGGCGATATCGCCATTAGATTCTACGAGCAAAATTACATAAGCATACCAAGTTTCATAATTTTTGAACAACTATTACAATCTCCAGAAGGAAATGTCTGAAAATGGCCAAAAATCGCAAAAAATCTAAGGTGTACCCCTTGCGATGTTTTCAGTTTTTGACGATTTTAAAGAATGGTTAATAATAAATGTATCCGTTGGAATATTTTGATGAAAATTGGTATACTTATGGTTTTTGGTACGAGAAATTTACTGGTGAGGTCGTTGAAGGTGTACCGCACACCCATTTTTGGGTATTAGGGTGGTGTGGTTTAAAAAAGAGTCGAAATTTTTAAAAAATTCTAAATTCTGAAAATTTGTATTTAAGTAGTTTGAAGGGTGTAGATTTAAGATTTTAAAACCACAGGTCGATATCTCTTTTCGTGTCCGAGATATTCGTCCTCAAAACTTTGCTCAAAAATGCCCATTTTTGGGTCATATCCCAAAAATGGTCAATTATACACCGCTGGCGATATCGCCATTAGATTCTACGAGCAAAATTACATAAGCATACCAAGTTTCATAATTTTTGAACAACTATTACAATCTCCAGAAGGAAATGTCTGAAAATGGCCAAAAATCGCAAAAAATCTAAGGTGTACCCCTTGCGATTTTTTCAGTTTTTGACGATTTTAAAGAATGGTTAATAATAAATGTATCCATTGGAATATTTTGATGAAAATTGGTATACTTATGGTTTTTGGTACGAGAAATTTACTGGTGAGGTCGTTGAAGGTGTACCGCACACCCATTTTTGGGTATTAGGGTGGTGTGGTTTAAAAAAGAGTCGAAATTTTTAAAAAATTCAAAATTCTGAAAATTTGTATTTAAGTAGTTTGAAGGGTGTAGATTTAAGATTTTAAAACCACAGGTCGATATCTCTTTTCGTGTCCGAGATATTCGTCCTCAAAACTTTGCTCAAAAATGCTCATTTTTGGGTCATATCCCAAAAATGGTTAATTATACACCGCTGGCGATATCGCCATTAGATTCTACGAGCAAAATTACATAAGCATACCAAGTTTAATAATTTTTGAACAACTATTACAATCTCCAGAAGGAAATGTCTGAAAATGGCCAAAAATCGCAAGAAATCTAAGGTGTACCCCTTACGATTTTTTCAGTTTTTGACGATTTTAAAGAATGTTTACTAATAAATGTATCCGTTGGAATATTTTGATGAAAATTGGTATACTTATGGTTTTTGGTACGAGGAATTTACTGGTGAGGTCATTGAAGGTGTACCACACACCCATTTTTGGGTATGAGGGTGGTGTGGTTTAAAAAAGGGTCGAAATTTTTAAAAAATTAAAAATTCTGTAAATTTGCATTTAAGTAGTTTGAAGGGTGTAGATTTAAGATTTTAAAACCGCAGGTCGATATCTCTTTTCGTGTCCGAGATATACGTCCTCAAAACTTTGCTCAAAAATGCCCATTTTTGGGTCATATCCCAAAAATGGTCAATTATACACCGCTGGCGATATCACCATTAGATTCTATGAGCAAAATTACATAAGCATACCAATTTTCATACTTTTTGAACAACTGTTACAATCTCCAGAAGGAAAAGTCCGAAAATGGCCAAAAATCGCAAAAAATCTAAGGTGTACCCCTTGCGATTTTTTCAGTTCTTGACAATTTTAAGGAATGTTTAATAATTAATGTATCCGTTGGAATATTTTGATGAAAATTGGTATACTTATGTTTTTTGGTACGAGGAATTTACTGGTGAGGTCGTTGAAGGTGTACCGTACACCCATTTTTGGGTATGAGGGTGGTGTGGTTTAAAAAAGGGTCGAAATTTTTAAAAAATTAAAAATTCTGAAAATTTGTTTTTAGGTAGTTTGAAGAGTGTAGATTTAAGATTTTAAAACCACAGGTCGATATCTCTTTTCTTTTTCGAGATATTAAATATTTTTTACAAAAAAGTGAATACACCCTTTCTCTCTGTTATTATTGCAGATACATATATTGCTTATTGAATTTTGTGAAAATTGTAATTATGGAACTTCCGGTATAACATTGTAAATTTAAATACAACCTATACTATTTTTTAGTTTCATAATATTTATTAAAACAGGTGAAATTTTTATTTCGTAATAATATCATCACACCTCAAGATATCCTTCCGGGATTGGTGGATTAAAAAGTCTTGTGACTCCGTTATGCAAGCAGCCGCAAATTATTTTCTTCTACTTGTTGGCAACCTATTGTCGTCGACAAGTGTCAGTTTCGTCTGGGGCGCGAGTTGTGAGACCTCTATATAATACATCTCTACTAATAACCAACAACAATTAATTAATTCTATCCTCATTCATAACTATAATTAACCATGTGATACCTCCCTCCCATCCTCATTATCTCGGTTCTCATCATCATAATATATGCATAGACATAGTCAATAATCAATTCGTCTATTTACGAAGTAGATTAGACTATCTAACATCCTCTTTATCTCCTGCTCTTGCAGCGTTGCTCTTGCTCGTGCGTAGGCCTGGCACGTTGGGCCTCGTGCCGAGCTTGGAAGCTGGGACGCACCCGGATCGATACTTAACCGGGTGGCAATGGCACGGCCAGGCAGGGCCTAGCACACTAACCTACACCCAGTGATTCGTGTCCTGCGGTTTCCACACTGCAAGAAACGAGGCAGGAAAGAATAAGGATATTGTGTCCCAATGGGCCATATAACGTATGGTTCTAAAGTTTTGCGATTTTATTTAGATATTTTGTATTTATAACAAATAACGTTTAATCAAATTCTCGTTGGAAACAAAATGTCACAATTAACTTTTCATTTTAACAGTTTAGTTTTTACCTCCCGCTACCCTTGGTAAGGGTATATTATTTTGAGGTAACTCCCCACCTGCTTCTCGTGTGTTTATTTTGCAAAAGCCTGCAGTTAGAAACATTTTTTTGCTAACTAAAAGAACATCCTGTAGGGGCATATGTAAAAATGAAAAAATGTTAACTTTACCACGTATACCGTGTGTCTGTCTTAAAGGTGTACATAGGAGATTAACATGGGAAATCAGTTTTTTGAAATTTCCTGCTCCCCTAATTATTTTAAACAAAAACACGTCAAATAAAAGTTTTAGGGCATAAAATTCTGCATCTAAATCAATAAACAGAATTATCTTTACATGCTTTGTAACGACAGAAATTAAATATGAAAATTTCGAAAATTACGTTGAAAATAATGACAGCCATGGAATTGAACAAAAAATAAATAAATGCTTAACGTTTTATCAAATTGTCAGAAATGTCAAATAAGTTAACTTACGTTGTGACCAGGTTGTGACTGATAAAACGTCAAGCATTTATTTATTTTTTGTTCAATTCCATGGCTGTCGATATTTTCAACGTAATTTTCGACATTTTCATAATTAATTTCTGTCGTTACAAAGCATGTAAAGGTAATTCTGTTTTATTGATTTAGATGCAGAATTTTATGCCCTAAAACTTTTATTTGACGCGTTTTTGATTAAAATAATTAGGCGAGCAGGAAATTTCAAAAAACTGATTTCCCATGTTAATCTCCTATGTACGCCTTTAAGATAGACACACGGTATACATTTTTAATACAGTCATTCATATTAGAAAAGCAAAAGAAAATCTAACATCTCTAAGTGATATTCACAATTACAACACGCGTGGAAAGTCAAATTTAGTAATACCGAAAATTAACTATATTAAATCAAAAAATAACCCAAACTATAATAGTCTAGTATTCTATAATAAACTACCGCAAGATATAAAAGATACAAAAACATTAACATCTTACATGAATAAACTAAAAAATTATCTCTTAAAAAAAGTTATTATAGCACAAATGAATTTCTTAGTGATAAGTCCAACCCATATTTCGAATACTATTTATATTTGAATTCAATGTATATTATATTGTTTTATATTAATTATGTGACTTTTTCTATGCTATGTACATTAGCCTTTGGAAATAAATAAATATTATTATTATAATATAGGGATCGTGCTAAAAATCACATATCGAGATTTTGGTAAATGGCCACGTTTTAAGGTCCCTAGAATCCAATTTTAACATTTTCACGATGATGTCTGTGTATATGTGTGGATCCTTCGAACTTTTACTATTATGGAACGAGCTCATTAGATTTTGGTGTAAATCGGATAACAGGAAATGGCACTTTACTAGGAACTCAAAATAGTTTTTCTTCGAAAAATACCTTTAAATGTTATTTTTTCGAGATTAATGTTATTACAAAAATTAAAGATTATTACATTTTCTACAGTTTGCATTAATACTTTTTCTATATATTTTGTGGATAAATTTATAACGACGGTAAATGGCGAGAGGTATCGTGTTGGCCACCCCAGATTTTTTTGATTTGATGCAGCATACAAGATAAATATTCGCAAAGGAATTTATAATCTTGTCGGGCGAATGCCTAAGTGTGATATTGTTGCAGTTTACCGCGAGCATAATATCTCTGTGGCAACAATTTATTGGACAATAAAAGATTGTGAAGAAGGTATACCCTGTGTTAATTTGCCCAAAAGTTGTCGACCAAAAATTTTGAGTCACATGAGAGAACAAATATTAATTGTAGCCGTTAAAGACAAAGTTGGAGTGTCACAATGAACTGTAGCCAGGAGATTCGATGTTTCGAAGACCACTGTTTTTAGAACACGTTCTCGAAATGACGTGGTGTTTCAAAAAAGAAGAAAGGCACCAAAATATACCGTGGTCCAATTAAAAAGAATCCCTAGATGTTGTCGTGCGTTAAGGCGCATTCATTTTCTCAATAAACTTATTGTAATGGATGACGAGAAATATTTTACTCTATCCCATTCAGAGATGAAAGTAAACGATGGTTTTAATACTAATGACATCGAAAACACACCAGACAATGTCAAGTTCAAAGGTAAATCTAAATTTGAGGATAAAATTTTAGTGTGGTGTGCTCTTTCTGAAGCCCGATATATCTCGCATCCGTACATTGGTCGTGTTCGAGGAGAAGCCTTAACTGCACAACTTTATATTCAAAGATGCCTCTCTAAATTGCTTCAATTTTTAAATACACATCATGCCAATGATGATATAATGTTTTGGCCTGATCTAGCTTCATGCCATTACGCCAGAATAACTGGATACTGGTATAACGAAAATAAGGTAGACTTTGTTCCGAAATTGGACAATCCTCCCAATGTACCTCAAACTCGACCAATAGAAGAATTTTGGTCAATATTGACCAGAAAAGTGTACGACAAGCGATGGGAAGCTGCAAATGAAGAACAATTACGTCGCATTTACCAAAAGATTCGAGAAATCAACCCAGATGTTGTCCAGAGGATGTTGGGGCAAGTCAGAAGAAAATTAAGGGCAATTGAAGATAATGATCCATTATTAATAATTTAAATGTTAAATATTAATTGTTATACTTATTGTTAATTGTTGTAATAATTAGTTTAAAAAGTAAAGGAGTTTTAAAAAAGTGATCAGTATCTAAAAATTATTTCAATACTGTAACGTTTTTATTTATCTGGGTGAAGTGTAAATATTAGACAATAATTTATAATTAAAATTAAGTGTTTATTAAACTATAAGGAGAGTTACTATTACTAATATTAAATAATTATTAAAAACTAATTAAGACTAAAACTATAATTAAGTAGATAACACTAAAACTAACACTATTTACTAGAGATGTGCCGATTATGACTTTGGCCGACTAGCCGATTAATCGGTTGTAAAGAGGCCGACTAATCGGCCGACTAGTCGGCCAAGCCGATCAAGGTTTCGGGGATGTCCGTGACGCTTTGATTTGATTAGATTATGTACAGTTATAAATCATATAAAAACGTTACTGTCTTTTTTTTTGTTTTTATGAAGCAGTTAATGTTTAGAATTTTTTGATATATTTTTTTACTGTACATCATGTACAGGGTGTAAATCGAAAAGTGAAACATAAGAGTTTAACATGGGAAATCAATTGCGCAAACGTTACCTAATTATTTTATCCAAAAATACTTTAAATAAAAGAAAAAAAACTCATAAAAACTGTAACTTTGTAATTAATTTTTACGTTTATATAAAGATATAAAATAATCGTTTCACATGATTAAGATGCTGCATTTAAATCTCTATAACTTTTATTTCAAGTAATTTTGCATAAAATAATCAGGTAACGTTTGCGCAAAGAAAAATTGATTTCCCATGTTAAACTCCTGTTTCACTTTTCGATTTACATCCTGTACATGCAATCTGGCTTTAATATTACTTAGATTGTTAATAAAAAAAATCCTACTCTTTTATTTAAATAAGAAGAAATAATTATAGGTAAATGTTAATTGAAGATAAGAAGATATAAATATTATGTTGTTTTGTTTGTTAATTAAGATACTAATTTTGTTTGATAAATGTCAAAGATTTGTTTTCTTTACAAGCAAGTAATTTTAGAAACAGATTGATTACCAAAGGAAAGGTTGCTTTGCTTTACATTTCAAAATGTGTAAGACTGATTATAAAATAAAAATATTAATAAACAATCAAGGCAAGAAGAAGCCGGATAGTCGGCGCTCTTTGCCGAATAGTCGCCGACTACGATAGTGGCCGGATAGTCGGCATTACCGACTAGTCGGCACATCTCTACTATTTACCAATTAACACTACTATTCATTTCCACGATATTATAAATTATTTATTTCATTACGCGTTCCAATCTTAGACTGCCGGCCTATTGCAGACTCTTGTAGACTGTTTACGCGTATGTATAACACTATATTTATATCACTATGTGCTTATAACATTCAACAGCCCGTCTACCGACCTCCACAGCATCTATATACTCAACTGACTCAACAGCGTCTGTATATTCAACTGTTCGGACAGAAGTTACCTCTTTCACAACATTATCTGTCTATTTATGTAACTCTCTGTCTAACTTCCACAGCTTCAGTATCACCGACTCTCCGTATGCCACAATTCCGAGTATTCACTTCCACTTGCCGTTACTGTCCCTGTATACATAGATTCTCAATACTCTTCAACACTACCGAGTATACTGTCCTTGCACACTATAGCTTCCCAATACTCGTCAACACTACCGAGTATTCACATCCACAGCTATCCCAATATACCAGTAACTTCCCGAGTACCTACTCGATACTAACTGCATACGCTCACTATGATACTGCTGTGCTTTTCCCTAACACTTTATTCTCTAACACTCCATGTGTCCCTATGACTCTGTTTGTAACTGACTGTCCGTCTCGAATATAGCTACGTCCCTTATGTACAGCTGCCATTATTTTCTAGAACAGCTCTAGAATATTCGAACACATAATAACAATGAACACAAAAGGTTCAGGCGACCGGAAGTAATTAAACACGTTGCGACCAGTCTGTTTGCATCGGCCGGCTACTAGCTCGATTACGTCACCGCTATAAATAGACACTCGCTTACAGCGGCGGCGACGGCGGGCGTTCCACGTTACAATACTTTAAAACCATACGTTATTATGTCCTGGACAAACGTTAAAGATACCCAATGGAAAGTAACTATATACAAACTTGTTAGCAATGTTTTAATTGTATCCATAACTCATGTCATAACATTAATCTTCAATATTTACCTTTACCTCAATTTCGCTTCGCAACATTCAAACTCAATCTCTTTGCTAAATAACCATATCTGAAGCTATTTTACATCCCACAATATACCTATTCTGCAAAAAGCTACTACCTCTACTAGCTTAGAATTACGTCTCGGATTGATCACTAACTTCTGTTGAACACCCTTCACTACGGTGGATTAATCGCATGCTTGTCACTTGTCATTGTGGGGGAGGTATTCTCGGAATTAGCCTACTACGTAATCATGAAAGATACATGTTGGGTTAGGAATGTGTTAGTGGGGTAGTGGGTTGGTCTGTTTCAAGATGTAGTAGACTGACTAAGGGCCACTTTTACAATCATTAGACAAACCTCGTATAACGCTATACCAGGTATAAAATTGAAAATTGTATTTTACAAACCTCGGATAACCCACAAATAAATAATAAACACCAGTATTTCTTATCCCATGGATATCGGTCGTATAAACATCGGATAACTTTATCCCTTGTTCTTATGGATACCACGTAAACCCAAACGATGTGTTGTTTTTCATACGTTTGACAGATGTCAATCAAGTATTTCATCATCACTGTTAGAATCGAAAATATCATTTTTCTACAGTCTATATACAAAGTAGCCATTTGCGCTCTCTTTTGTCAACGCAAAATGTCACTTTGCCGCTCTAGAGCGACAAAGTAGAAAAACGCTCGCTCCTCAAATTTCTAACTATACAATGTTGAAAAATGTTACTTGGCTACATTTTTCATGGAAACGTTTAGTCAGGAATTAATGACACTGTAGTTACACATTACCCACTTACATAACCAAATAAAGTGCCGCACTGCTGTGAAAATAAAATAGGGCATTCATTTACAAAAACGAAAGTATAAAATGCTTAGATTAGATTGCAATAGCTCAAGAAGAATGGAAAATACCGATAAGTAAAAATAAATAAAAAATAAATTTTTGATATGGTGGAGGACCTTATTGTGGCGACTGTAGAAAAAATCTTGTGTGTGTTTCGAGCGCAAATAGACATTGTCGATTTCGAGAGAATGCCTCGCTCCTGCGTCGCGCGGCAACAACCTCTCAATCGACAATGTCCCATTTTGCGCTCTTAATACACAAATAGCTATTATATCCTCTATCATCGTGAAAAATGCAAATTAGAAGGTAGAAATAATAACAATATTGAAGAAATATAGTCTAACAAGAAGATAATTTTATTGTGTCGGTACCAACCTAAAGTGATTTAACGTAATTCGTGGTGAAACTATCTGATAGATAAAAATGCATTGTAAAAGACAGTCTTGTTTATCGAAGGTATAATTACTAGGATAAAGTTATACCTCCGATAGCTATACCATAGTTTATCCATCAATTGTAAAAGTGGACCTTAGTAGTTTAGTTAATATGGTAAGAAGAACAATAATATTAGAATAGACCTTATTGAAGCTAAAGAATGTCGAACGATGCAAATTTTCTCCGAGAATGCTGGTATTATAGTGATTGCAATATTTTTGACATTTCGTCTAACAGTCCAGTTAGCAGTTGCAGGCGCCATTTTACTTACTATGTGCAGAGATAGAAAGAGATATAGCTGTTAAGTAGAAAAGATCTACTTTTATTACACAACTAGCTGTACCCGTTGTAAATATTTGTAACAAATATATTAAAAATATACAATTTATAAAGAGAAAATACTAAAAATTCTAGGAAACACAGTATCCATAATTGACCAGTTTCAGATTTGATACTAGAAGCTCAAAATAGTTTTTCTTCGAAAAATACCTTTAAATGTTATTTTTTCAACAATAATGTTATAAAAATTAAAGATTATTAAATTTTCTACAGATTTGCATTAATACTTTTTCTATATATTGTATGGTTATAAAATTATCTATAATTAAAATCCTGGAACCTACGCTTTAAACAAACAAAACTCCTTGGTTGCGCAGTTATTCAAATGTATGTAACTGACAGATAAATGTCACTGTCAAAGAACGGAAATCAATACAGTTTCCAGCATATGTAAATATGTAGGTAAGTATTTAGATTAATAAAAATTAACGATTCGCAAAAAAGTTTAAGGTAATCCTCATTTTTGGATTAGTGCATGAATTCTATTTTATCCCAGTCTTTAAAATCTAATCTTCATTTTATTATCAAAAAAGGTAGTTACTTTGATTAGATTAGACTACATTTTAAGAAATAAAATGCCAAAATTAGAGTAAAATTCGCTAATCCAAAAATAAGGATTAGTTTAATCTTTTTTGTGACTCGGGCGGTAAATGGCGGGAGGTATTGTGTTGGCCACACCAGATTTTTAAGATTTAAGTTAATACTTAAAAAAAATGTGTGTAATCTTTTCTACAAACATTTCTGAATATTAAACGCTAAAAATTATATGTTCGGTATTTTATTAAAATGGAAAGTATATTTTCACAGTATATTTCAAATGATCTAAAACAGTTAGGTTAGATAGATTTGTTAGGTTTAAAACACTAGTCTAAAAACACGTACCATTAAAATGTAAGTAAAATTGTCATCCATATAAGTCGTATCGATTATCATATGTTCAGATGAAATATTGGATAATAACTGATTAATAGGTACTTGTAACACAACAAAATGAAAATTAACTATGAAATCATAAGATGACATAAGTGATATTCATTTCTGCTTTAAAGTTCAAAATATTATATCATAATAAAATAATAGTATTAGCTATATGAATGCTTCAGTGAGTAATATCTTACCTATGTTTTGTTCAACAAAAAAATTATGATAACAATATATTCATTTTAAAAGCAAACTATATTATTTTATTACTGTTATATGCTATACATTTTAGAACAATATAATTTAATGTATCTATAAAACAAATTTTTAAAAACTTTCTACATGTACATTTTCCATAACTGATATACCTAATAAAAGCTAACAATTCATTTGTTATTTATAAAATAAAAAAAACATAAATAAAATTGAAACATTGCTAGATTTGATAAATAAATGAATTTATACGAGTGTTTGGATTAAGTAAAACCAATTGTAAAATACAAAAGCTTTTTATTATACAACATAACAGCAACAATATAGCCTAAAATAAGTAACAATAATAATAATAATAATAATTTATTCCGGAGATCATAAGTAAATGACATAGGAGACGTCAACAAAAGAATACACAAAAGTGCATAAACATGCCAATACGCATTAAATCATACATATAAAATGATCTTATGACTTATCATTAAGGAATGGACCTTTCCAATTTAAGGGCTATCTCTTTCTATCGCTGCAAATAGTAAGAAAATGGCACGAACAACTGCCAGTTGGGCTGTCAAACGAAACGTCAAAAATATTGCAGTCATTAAAATACCTGTATTCTCAGTGAAAATTTGCATCGTTAGACATTTTACCATCAATAAAAGCTTTTGTAACTTATTCCGATAAGATTTTTTAAAGTTATCTTACATTTTACGTCTAATTTTTTTAGAATCAAACGTCATAGATGTCAGTTGTTCTTACTATGCGCAGATCCCCATTGCGCATATCTTCTATCTCTTTAAATTGGAAAGGTCCATTCTTCAAAATGATAATAGTTTTTACACAGTAAATACTTTTTCAAGTGACATTTAAATTTACTTTTTGTTTTAATATCTTTTATTTCCTGCGGCAATTTATTATAAAATTTCAATCCGTAGTAGTTAGGATTGTTTTTGACTTTGTTTAATTTTATGTGAGGGATAACGAAATTTGATTTTCCTCGAGTATCGTACCTATGTGTGTCACTCTGCGTTAATAGGTTATATTTAGAATATCTAATGTGTAAAATTGTGTAATAAATGTAAATACAAACAAGATTTAATATACTTTGCTTTACAAATACTTCTTTACAAGATGTTCTATTAGTTAACAAAAATATATTTCTTACTGTCGCTTTTTGTAATCTAAAAACGCGTATAGCTGAGGTTAAACATCCCCAGCAGATTATGCCATAGCTTAGTATGGAATGATATTTTGCAAAATAGAAAGTTTTTGCTATGTTGACATTACAAAGTAATCTTACTTTTTTTATAAGAAAGCAAAGGCTGCATGGCTAAAGTTTTGCATATAGTATTTATATGTTCATCCCACATTAAGTTCTCTTGAATTTTGAGGCCCAAAACTTTGACACTGGTAACTTGTGGTACCAACTGAGCGTTACACCTTACAGACAGGCATTCGTCTTTTGTGCTCCTACAGAAACTAATTACAGCTGATTTACTTACATTTAAAGATAAATTTAAGGAGGCAAACCAAGAAGATAAATTACTTGCAATTTCTGAAATTTCATTTGGATCATTCAAAAGAACAGATACGTCATCAACGTAAGCGACGAAATTTTTTGATTTTAATAAGTTGGTCTTACCATTGATATGTAAAATAAATAAAATAAGACCCAATATGGAGCCCTGCGGTACTCCACAAGAAATGCCTTGGGCAATTGATTTTTGATTATTATAGATAACTACCTGTTTCCTGTTATGAAGATAAGAAAATAGCCAATCAGCGCAAGTACCTCATGTCATAACAATTTAAGATATTCAGTAGTTTCAAATGGTTTACGCAATCAAAAGCTTTTGACAAATCGATGAATAGTCCATAAATATTACTACCCGAGTCAAAAGTTTTGTAAATTGTGTTTAATAAGCTGGCTAGAGCTGAAAAAGTACTTGAACCTTCTCTGAAACCATGTTGTTCGCTGATTAAAATCTTATTACTTTCAAGGAAGGATAAAATTCTCGACAATATTACTTTCTCAAAAAGTTTATGAAACGCCTACATATTATTTATTTACAAGTTTTAATTGGCTGAGGATTGGCTGATATTGTTATGACATGGACATATAAAGTTTCGACATTCGGGTAGATATGGGTACGGTATCGTTTTAGAATTTAAATCAAATCCCTTTGATCTTGCCAAATAACTTCTCTATACCTACTGAATATATTTTATATTTCACAAAAAGTGATAGCTTATTTCACCAAAGGTGAAATAATTTACCTAAGATGTATGGCGCAAGATGTTCATCCAAATTCTGTGAAAGATAGTTTTAATTTTTGATCTTAGACTCTAAGATCCATTTTCACCAAGCTCAGTTTAATAATTTTTTCTTAAGTTTAAATGTTTAAATTTACCAAAGGAATACATACTATATGTAACTACAGATTTTTATTTCATCAAATCTCATTTACCTTAAATTAATCCCCTCGAATGCGATACGGATAAATATTTGGAAGGTAGATTAATTGTGCGTTTTATAATACATTGACAGTTGTGCATAAATAACATAATTTACTTAAATGAAACAGGTGTGTACATTCTATTAAAATTTGGTTCTAATTGTACAGTACCTACATAAAAATATTTATGTCTCACTAAAGTATTATGAACTGTTTATTACTAGGATACTGTGTATTTAAACATATCTATAACAGCCGGGGCGTTATATGAGGGCATAATAGTTCATTATGCCCTCATTACAATCCGATCATTGTTTATGGACTTTAAATTAGAAATAATATAAACGATATATAATGAAAATTATTTTTTTCTACAAGCACTATTAAAAATTGAATTTTTAACACGGCATACTTCAATTAAAAATGCGATATTTTAATTCTAGTGTTAAAAGTAAATTACCTGGAACAACAAATCGACATGTTTGACATATATCAATTTTTTTTACAAATACAAATTTAAATGAAATGAATGTGTTTGTAGAAAAAATAATTTATGATATACGTGTTAAAAGTGATTTTATTTTGTTCAAAGTTTTGGATCACTCCGCTTCGCGTCGTGTTCCATACTTCCTCCTCACAAAATAAAATGTCACTTTTAACACTTATATTATAAATAACTATTTTTTAAATTATAATTCATTACAATAAGGATTGATTACAACAATTAATATAATAAGAAAACAGCTATGAAAGCACAACAGAAATCATTTTAATTTAATTATAATACTAAAAATTGATTATGAAAAGGGCCTTAAACAGCAATTTACTTTCACCACACACAAAAATAGTAAGTACGTCGGATTGCAGACTGCAATGTTTCGCACTGATTTTGGACGGATGACGGATCACTATTTTTTGTTATCGACATTTATCCACGTTTGAATTCATTTTTGATATTATTTACCGTCAAATGTGACACATTCAAAGCAGTACAATCTCTCTAAAATGTAATCATATTCAGAAATAATTGCATAAGAAATAAAGAATTGAGATCTGTCATGTGAAAACGAACCTCAAAATATAATACTTACATCTTCTACAGACGAGAATAGAATAATTAGGGTAACATTTATGTGTTTCTCTTCCTCAAAGTATGCAGAAGCATTCAAAATAATTTTTTTATACCGTTTCGATGACATATCTGCCGATACATCCACCCATTCCATCATCTCCAACAATATAGAACGTGGATGTTTTAAAAATAAATAAATGTTGATAATAAACAAAACAATTAAACAACATCCTTAGCAACGCCAAAGCTGAAGCATTATTGTAATCAAAATTATTATAAATGAAAACTTATTTCACATATTCTATAGTGAGACATAAAATCTTGTATGCACCACGAGCGTAACTAGATGTAATGCCCATCGGACATCTATCCCTCGGACAGATCCTCGTCGCTCTCCAGGCATTATCATCATCGTAACACCCTTGGTACATAAAATACTATTTTATCAGAAGTAATATCACAAGACCTCCAGATTTTATCGATAAATTTTTATTTTGCACGAATTTTTTGCTTAGCAACAAATACGAAAGCAAACTGCATGGTAAATCCCGATTCCGAAGGAAGAGGGGTTTTACCTAATGTCCGTTTGCTTGACTGATTTTGCTTAAAAGCAAAAGGAATGAGTGCTTAAAAAATAAAAGTTTATCTGAGAAAATCAGAGAGGTTGTGTGGTATTTATTGAGATAAATTCCAAAGACAACGCAAAATGAAACTATTTAATTATTATTATTATATATTTAAACTTGAAATATTAATTAACTGTTTTATGAATAATTTAAACAAAACCAAAAATCTCGAAATTTTGAATGTTCGATAGTTCGATCCAATTCATACTTTATAGCTATGCCGTTATAACAATTATATAGATAAAATCAAGGATAAAATGTTCTTAATAAAACAGTAAACCACTAAAGCTTTATATTTTCATTAGAATTTGAATAATATGTCGTTAATTTGAAGATCTAGGTTCCGGACGTTTTTAAAACGGTCCAAGTTTAAAATAACCGCTAATAAAACAAGCGAAACTGCGTTATGCGTCGTTAAGTTTCAAGGGTAGCACGATGTTATTTTTACGAAGGCGTTGTAGTGCATCAGAAGACTAGAGTACACATTGACAGGTGTAGAAAAGACGATAAGCTATTGATTCTGTAGAGGTAATATTGTTAGCGTAATATTGTTAGAGTATTACAAGATTAATGTTTACTTCAATGTTTGCTATCAACAAGGTCAAGAGTGTATCATAAATAAAATCTGATGCGGTGTGCACATTATCTCTTATCACGCGGATTAGCGTTGGAGTGACGTTTTATAGGTCAGGTTCACGAAATTACAAAATAATCGAGATATAAATAGAACATAATGAAGATTGGATGATTAAGAAACTTTTAAAAATAAAATATTATGTTTATTTTTACTAATTTCTTTTTAAAAAATAAAAAGTAGAATGAAAAATGCATTGAGTATTGAATAAATGAATACCAATAATTAAAAATATTTGTAACTGTCGGCAGAACGGTAGCGTACCCGAACGGTAGCATAACCGTACGGACAATCTTGTGTATACTTAAAAAGTTTAACACCGCAAATTCTAGTTCGTTCGTCTCAGGTGTAAGCAACCCTCGAGTCGGAATTACTGTTAGAGGAAATTAAAAATAATTCTATTTCATAGAATTGCCAAACTAAATAGTTTAAAGATCAAAATATTTTGATATAATCAACATAAACGAAAAATGTTTAAAATATTTTTAACGAACTCCTGTTTTTATATATACAGTTATCCTAATCGGCCATCTATTTTCAGCCAGACATAGTAATGTATTTCTGTGCTTTCCTAGTCCAGTATTTAAATGGTTTCATGTAAAAATTTCATATCTGAATATTTCATACAATTCTATTCTTCTTTAGGGTTCCAAAAGAAACCACATCTATAAAATAATTTAAACATCAACTTTCATTCGCTAGTCATACCATACAGGGATCGTGCTAAAAATCGAATATCGAGATTTTGGTAAATGACCACGTTTTAAGGTCCCTAGAATCCAATTTAAACATTTTCACGATGATGTCTGTGTGTATGTATGTGTGCGTGGATCCTGTATATACTCTAACTCAAAAAATTTGAGACCTTGTATTTCTACCTTATTCTAATATGGAAAGGTACTTTATTTGAAGCTCAAAATAGTTTTTCTCCGAAAAATACCTTTAAATGTTATTTTTTGAGATTTACGTATATAAAAATTAAAGATTATTAAATTTTGTATAGGTTTGCATTAATACTTTTTCTATATATTTTATGGATGAATTTATAAAATTATATATAATTTAAATCCCAGAATCTACGCTTTAAAAACACAGCTCCTTGTTTATCCAGTTCAAATGTATGTAACTATGACAGATAAATGCCACTGTCAAAGAACTAATCATTTCAAATTAATAATGTAACATTTTAAAAAGAAAATTGTAAATAGAATCATAGTTATATGGAATGGGACTTAATACAATTTTCGGCATAAATAAATATGTAAATAAATAAATATATCATCACGGCATATTACCCATTACTGGGTGTGCCAATCAGCTTTGTACACTGATTTCGGTAATGATGATGACATACTTACGTTTACCAAGCGTCACCTCACGGGCACTCATTTCTGGCGTGGAGAGTGCATCACAGGGGTCAATTTTGTGCCATTTAAAATTCTAAATACTTGGCTCCGGTCGGGATCGAACCCGGTTCCCCAGATTCGCGACCAGACACTCAGGCACGCGGCCACGAGACGCCATAAATATGTAAATATGTGTATTTAAATTAATAAAAATTAAATAGCGGAAGGTATTGTGTTTGCCACATCAGATTTTTATACATATTAATCAACAAAGGTGCCTATTCTCTAACTCAGTTGTTCATTTTTAACCACTGGTTAATTTTTTTAACAAATCAAGTATGTTGACGTATAAAAAAAGGATTTTCACCTCCCGATACCCTTGGTAAGGGAGGTATAGGGATCGTGCTAAAAATCGCATATCAAGATTTTGGTAAATGACCACGTTTTAAGGTCCCTAGAATCCAATTTTAACATTTTCACGGTGATGTCTGTATGTATGTGTGTGGATCCTCCACTCTTACTCAAATACTATAATTCAGGAAATTTTGAAACCTTGTATTTCGAACTTTTTCTGTAATGGAAAGAGCCCATTAGATTTTGGTGTAAATCGGATAACGGGAAATGGCAATAGAACAATAGGAAAGGAAATCAATACAGTTTCCAGCATATGTAAATATGTAGGTATGTATTTAGATTAATAAAAATTAACGATTCGCCAAAAAGTTTAAGCTAATTCTCATTTTTGGATTTATCCAGGTATTTAAAATTTAATCTTCATTTTATTATCAAAAATGTAGTTACTTGGATTAGATTAGACTATGTTTTAAGAAATAAACTGCCAAAATAAGAGTAAAATTAGCTAATCCAAAAATAAGTAAATAAATAAATTAATTAATATATCATCATGGCTTATTACCCATTGCTATATGTGTGCCAGTCTGCTACACAGATATCGGTAATAATAAAATATTTGCACCGTGCGAGCGCTTACCAGGCGTCACCTCATGAGCACTCATTGCTAGGGTGAAGAATGCACCACAGAGGTCAATTTTGTGCCGTTTAAAATTGGAAATATTTGGCGTTCGTCGGGATTGAACCCGGTTCCCCAGATTCGCGACCTAACACTCAGGCACGCGGCTACGAGACCTCATGGAGTCTCAAAAGTAAAGATGAGCTTAATATTTTTTGTGACTCGGGCGGTACATGGCAGGAGGTATTGTGTTGGCCACACCAGATTTTTTAGTTGTCAAATCAATATCTATTGGATAAAAATTTTAACCAGTGGTTAAAAATTTACCATTGAGATAAAGAATAGGCCCGAAAAATAGATATGTTTTTGAGTTTTTTTTACATAGATTTACAGAATACGGTCGTTATAAATGATATTCTGTGACAACGGCTCACCCGTGGAAGGATAAGGTCAATGGGGTGAGTCTATGTCTAGTTTAAAAAGTTGAGTTTTAATTATATTTGTATTAATTATTCTTACCCAATTCTAGTAGAGTTTGAAATCCAGTAGAATTTACCGTTACAAAATCGAGACCCAGTAATTGGTTTAATATATAATATTACGAGTACGAGTCATAGCAGAAAATAATAATTTGTCACCACATACAGAAACAATTTAGAAAAGTTTTATATTGCTCTACCACCAATTCTCCCACAAAAAAAAAAAACAATAAACTTTAAAGTTTAAACTTTATTTCGCATTTCTCAGTATGAATATGAATTTATGTTGATGTATATCTGAATATTTTATTTGGGAAGGAAATAAAAATTTTAGAGCCTCTTCAGAGATATCTACATGTAAGGAAAAATGTGCTTCCGTTTTTACAAAAAATACAGCTTACGTTGACAGTCGTCTTTTATATATTTATAGATTTATTAACTTGAAACTGAATACCAAAGCTTTTTCATCCTCAAGAGATTGAACACTCTTTATCTTGTATCTGTCGCGGAGATAGTAACAAAGAACTCTTAAAATATATTTTACAACTTCAAATACACGTCATGATTTTTTATCTTTACTACAAAAGATGCAGATTTCACATAAAGATTGATGGGGGAAAGCTGAAATTTTGATTGTGCGAAGAAAAATTCTACAAAAGACGGTTACTGTAATAAAGTACCTACGCTATTTTATTATGCATGTTAGATTCGGTTGCAATGCAAAGTAAAATCAATAGCAATGAAAATGAAAAACAGAATGAATAGAAATTAAATTTTTAAACATAAAACAATGGACAATAAAAATAATAACAAATACATAACATTAACAGTAGCATATAATAAAGCTACAAAAAATGTTTAAATATTTTTTTATAAACCAAATAGAAACGTAACTTATAAATCAACAAATACCTACAATTAACTTCTTATTAGGTATCCCCTAAAGATAAAGTTCATAACAAAAAACCGTGTCACGGTTGTATTTATTTCAAAGTTTAGTATTGTTTTTTAAAATTGATTAAAATTTAAGATATATGCATTACTTTTTTCAAACTAATGAAAGTTTTTTATAATACAGTTACGTTCCACCATTTATGTTAAAAAATGTCCAAGACGTGAGCGAACCCGAATACGAACGAAGCTAGGGCGGAATTTACCGAACGAATACAATAGGAATGCTCTGGATTAGTGACGCACGACGAGGCGAGAGTACTCTTGCATCTCGTCTCGTCTCGTTGCATTATGCGAGACGAGAACGAGAGCGAGATTGCTATTTAAAATTCGAGGCGAGGTCGATATAACTGCGAGAAGCGAGAAATCTCGCAAGATTCTCGCGAGAGTCTCGCAATAAAAAGTATTTGTAATTTTGTAGCTTTGATTCATAAATTCAATGAAAAACGCACGGTGCGTACAGGGAGTGGAGTCAACGGTAATTCGTGCATAGAACACGTGAATGTGAAAATTATATGAATTGACTATATTTTTCTTGGAGTCTATGAGTCGAATGATATCGGTCTCAGAGCGAGGAAATGCAAAATAAAGACTAAATCGGTTTTGCATTTAATAGAACTAGATTTTCTCCAACATTTCAGTCCCTAATTCATCACAGTTAAAATTACGGTTAATAAAATCTTTGTCGTCCCTGAAAAGTAAAGGATCTTATATTAAGCGTTGATAGCAGCTAACACGGAGTGAAACGGAGTGATTGGTTGCCAGCGGGTTCCCAGTGTAGCGCTTTTTTTATAAGTAAATCTTAATGAAAAAGTAGCTTATAGTGAATGATAAATTATAGAAACTCTTAGTTACAAAAAAGAATTTTTTAAATGTTTAATTAGTTTTACTGATGACAGAATGTATTAACAAACGTTCGTATTGAAATATTTGGTGACTAGAATTTAGTGTTTCGTCTCTTTATTATAATTAAACGACTGCAAATACACGGAAGACGGAACGATTGGTGCGAACTTGTCTTTTGTAGTTCAACTGATACGTAAATACCGAGGTAAATACGTTGTGCGCAAGCGCTTATTTTTACAGCGAGACTCTCGCGTGAGAACGAGACAAAACCCATAAAAATATGCGAGAACGAGATTGCAGATCCGAAAACGAGACGATCGATACTACTCTGGATCGGTAACAGAGCTGGGCAATACTTGCAAGAAAAGTACTTTATTAGGCTTGCAAGTACTGTACTTGAAATACTTTCTATTTATAGTACTTTAAACTTGACAAAGTCTATTCACATGTACTTGGTACTTAATACTTGGAAAAATACTAGAAGTACAATGATAAATACTTGAAGTATTTTTAAAAACTTGAAGTTCTTTAAATGTACTTGAAGTATTTTAAATGTACTTGAAGTATTTTAAATGTAATAATTTAAAAGTTAACAATGTTATGAGAATTGTTTCTCTGTCAGTGTTTCTTCTGCAGTGGTGTGGTGTTATTCCTGTAGTACATAATCATGTAAATTTCATTAATAAATATATTTTCAGAGTTAATATCCAATTTTTTTTCGGCATAAATAAATAAATGCTAATCTGCATACTGTATATACCATATAATGTTTGTATTACCTAACTACAGTGCTGAGACTTTGCCGTATCGCCGGCGATCGCAAGACGTAAAAATGACGTCATTCTAACATCTCGGTTGGCGATCATAAGACGTCAATTTTACGTCATGAGATCGCTAGGTGATACGGCAGTCTCAGCGAGGAACTCTTGCTTTAAATAACCAAATAAATATCGCATATTGAAATTTTTGTGAATAATCACCTTTTAAGGTCCATATAATCAGAAAAATATCAATTATCTGAAAAAGTACTTGCACCCAAATTTACAAGTACTTTTTCAAGTACTTGACACTTTCAAGGACTTTAGAAACTAAAAAAGTACTTGTACTTCAAGTACATTTAGAAACATCTAGATACTTGGTACTTGTAACTTCAAGTACTACTTTCTGGTACTTTGCCCAGCTCTGATCGGTAATCAGTAATTATAAGGTAGCATATACTTTAAACTAAGAATTTTAGTAAAATAAAAATGTTGAAATATTACTTCGTTATAAAAAAAAAAAAATATAAACGCAACGTCACAGTCCCTATTCGGTTATTATCGTAAAATTTCGGATTCGTGAATCACTGATCCAAAAAAATAATTTGTCTTTTCTTTAAATTTGTCTTGTGAAATAGAAATTGTTTGCCCATTTAATCGTGTTTGTAGCTCTTATAGTTTTGAGTGTCAGGTCGCGAATCTGGGGAATCGGGTTCGATCCCGACCGACGCCAAATATTTCCAATTTTAAATGGTGCACTCTCCACGCCAGCAATGAGTACCCGTGAGGTGACGCCTGGTAAGCGCCCGCACGGAGCAAATATTTCATCATTACCGATATCTGCGTACAAAGCAGATTGGCACACCCAGCAATGGGTAGTAAGCCGTGATGATATATTTATTTATTTATTTATACATTTTTAATCCTATGTCCATATTTCCTGTCGGTCTTTTCAAAATAAAGATCTTCATTTGTCGAGGAAACATGAATTTATTATTTTTTAAATGAATGTGGAAAACAAATATATCTTCTGCACATCACGCCCTATAATTTACAGTCATAAATGAACTTTATAGCACCCTTAATATTCATTGCAAAGTGTAATTCGTTGCATATGCATTCGCAAGTGTATGCATCACAATTACGCAAGCATCTTTGCAATAACATTACGTCATAAGATTTTAATTGCATTAGGGTAATTTTAGTCTTGAGTAGAGCACAAAGCATCGGTGGTATAGTTATAGTTACCAAGGTGACAGGGTCAATGACCGCGTGCATGTAAATTCACTACTGTTCCGGTTACACTTAATATTAAACCGGGTGAGATCAATACAAAGACATCAATACGTTTTCTATTCCATTACCAAACTTCACTACGACCATTTTTCAACAGGAAATTCCAATCAGGCTACGGTTTATATAGTACGCGAAGGTAAATGGATGATATCATTAAATATTAATTGTCATTTTAGGATGGTGAGATTAGATACAGGACCTAACACATCAATGTCTAGGATTTACTGACTGACATGTATCAGAACTTCCTGATCAAGTTCTAAAAGTTTTATCTAAATCTTAGCGAAGTTCTAAATCAAAAATGAAGGACACTTTTCCGCATTAAGTTCGATAAAAGTAATCATAATCACCAAACTCAAACTTTCTCTAATCGTGCGGATTATAGTTATTTGTATATCAAGGCCGCGAAATCACTCTTTAGCGTCCCGAGAAAAAAATTGTCGCCGAGGCCGCTTGCGGCCGAGGCAAGACAATCTCGAGGGCGCTAAAGGATTTCGCGAGCAAGATGTACACAATATTTTTTGTGCAACCGTAAAAAATATGTAATTACAAATTTTATTAATTTTAAACAGTTTGAATGTAAATAGAAAGTTAGCTTTCAAGGTGGCTATGGGATTAACATTTGGTAAACAAAACCATGCAATTCTCAAGTGTCAAAGTGGTTGTTTACCTAATTTCGCGGCCGCTACCATGACAACGGTCGCGAAATTGAATTTCGCGGCCTGTATTGCGGCTGCGAAATGCTTAATTCGCGTCCGGTTGCACAAAAAAACTTTTATTATAGTTCAAGATCATTTCTTTAACTTCTATTATATAATCCCTGCAATTTCGACTACAATAGCGAAAACCGCATATGGTGAACCTATAGCAATAGAAAATTGGTTAACTTACAAGCTCTTTCGGTTCACAATCGCTTTCACAACGACAATCGCTTACACGACTATATATAGAGAACTGACCTGACAAGTACCTACTCAATGTGGAAATTTTATTAGTAAAAATATGCCTTGCAAGAACGACCCTAACAATTTGTTTCACTGGATGCTGTTACTCGAGGGCAGTATTCCACTATTGGCTAATAATTTTCCATGTGATAAAATTATTTTTCATATATTTAATATTAAGTATAATAGATATTTTTTTTATATAAGTAGGTTTCAGCTCCTTAACGTATTACAACTAGAGACATCTTCTGTATAATTAATAAACAATTACTTGTAAATAGAAGCGTTTAGATACACTAACGTTATCTGTATGTATTGATGAAGAGCATTATACTCGTACTTTCATTTTATTTTATTTGCATTTTGTAGACCTTTGTTGACAAGTCGGTATGGTAATAATACATATTACCGTAAAGATATAGTTATTACTTAGCTACCAACCTACTTTTGTATATGTAAACAATGGATTAATATTCTGAAACCAGTAAAATATATAACATTATTTATTAATGGGTCTATTTTATAAAAATTTGCGGTTAACGATATTATTTTTTCATTGCTTGGGAAACTGGAAAGTTTTTATTTACGAGTAAAATGTTATAAAGTTTGAAAAAACGTTCGCTGAAATTTCAGAGGTTTAAGGTTATACGTTATATGCGTAGGTATTACAATTAGACGAAAAAATTTAAAAGTACTTGAGAAACAAATTTATAAATTTTTACAGTTTCTATTCAAAGCACTTTTCAAAATGTTTGTTAAAGCCTACTTGTTAATCTTGTTAAGAACCAACTTTTCCCACTCAAATTAATTTTCCACATTAATATACGCTTTAAAAAAGTTTTTGAAAATACCATTTCCAGATAAGTTCAGAGTTCAAAATATACATTTATTAAATAAAATGTTTCATTCAACATTATGAGAAATAAATTATATAGCACAAATCCCTAAATATATTTTCTGTCTTCCCATGTTTTATTTTAGAATTCCAGAATAAAATTCCATTTTTGAGTTATTAACAAGTTAAAAACGAAATCAATCTCAAGATAAATAACGAAATGTCAAAGCGGATTACTTTTCGTAAGCCCCAGTTTCTGTCATTTTATCGTAAATGTTTCGAAACATTCTGTTGTTTATTTCAGCGAAGAGATCTAGGGGGCTCGTAGAATTCCGACCAAACTGGGATTTAGAAAACGTGAGGAAAGTATTAAACAAGCGATGTTTCTATATTTGTGTCATTCACTCGGAAAGTATGGGGTCATACCACATTTTCTAATTTATTTATTTTTTCTGAAAGTACTCTTAAAATTACTTACCAAAATATATATTATATATCACTAAGTTTCCAGTTTTACAGTAATAATTTTTAAAGTTTATATAAAATTTCAAATGATGTAATAATTTTGCGACCGTAGTGTCACCTACCTAGTAAAAATGGAACTATATTTGACGTTTAAATCATCGTGTCTAGAAACCACGCTTGAAACTTTTGGAGTATTTATTGCCTTATACCATCTTTCCCTTACATCTTGAGGCATAATAATGCGAACAAAAAATTTATTTTTACTTCTCAACGAGTTGTTCTCGCAGGACGTCAAAGAGCAATATTATACAACCATTATTGTACTATCTAAATTAATTGTACTTATTTATAATTTTATTTAGCATTTGTCGTTATTATTTGTAGTTATTTTTACCTCCCGCTACCCTTGGTAAGGGAGATATAGGGATCGTGTTAAAAAAGATATTGGTAAATGACCACGTTTTAAGGTCCCTAGAATCCAATTTTAACATTTTCACGATGATATCTGTGTGTATGTGTGTGTGGAAATTTTGAAACCTTGTATTCCGAACTTTTTCTGTAATGGAAAGAGCCCATTAGATTTTGGTGAAAATCGGATAACCGGAAATGGCACTTTAATAGAAGCTCAAAATAGTTTTTCTTCGAAAAGTACCTTTAAGTGTTATTTTATTAAATTAAAGATTATTAAATTTTCTATAGATTTGCATTAATAATTTTTCTATATATTTTATGGATAAATTTATAAAATTATCTATAATTTAAATCCCAGAGCCTACGGTTTAAACAAACAAAACGCAGTTATTCAAATGTATGTAACTGACAGTTAAATGTCACTATCAAAGAACTAATCATTTCAAAATAATATTAGTAACGTTTTAAAAAGGAAAAAGTAAATAGAACAATAGAAAAGGAATTCAATACAGTTTCCAGTATAAGTAAATATGTAGGTATGTATTTAGATTAATAAAAATGAACGATTCACAAAAATATTTAGGCTAATCCTCATTTTTGGATTAGTGAATTCTATTCTATTCCGGTATTTAAAATTTAATCTTCATTTTATTATAACGCCGGTAGCGTAATAGTCAGAGCAACGCCTCATGTCATGAGTGCCCTCGGGGCTCTGGGTTCGAATCCCACTAAGGCATGGATGTGTGTGAATGTGAACCCACTCTGTAATTGGGATTTAATCCTGTTGAGGGGTCTAAAAAAAAGGTAGTTACTTGGATTAGATTAGACTATATTTTAAGAAATAAACTGTCCAAATTAGAGTAAAATTCGCTAATCTAAAAAACTTAATCTTTTTTGTGACTCGGGCTGTAAATGGCGGGAGGTATTTTGTTGGCCACACCAGATTTTTATTTAGCATTTGTTGTTATTTGTACTTAATTTTTTTTTTTTAAAAAAACAACATGTTGCAATGATATTGACGTTACTTTCAAAACGTTGGTTATAAGGTTATGTTAGAAAAGTGACAGCTCACAGCTCTGATTCATGTACAGTGCAGGCACGAGTACGTGTGTGCCTGATGGTGAGTCTCACTATCGTGTATTTGTGTACAAAATTATGACGTCACAAAATCAGACTCAGAATCTTTATACAGAAAATCATGAATGCAAAGCATAATAATATTATATATTTTTGATGGTCATATGCATAATAATAGGTACATTTTTCATTTATGAAAGCAAAATCAACATTTTTTTACCTTCCGTCACCTTTAGGTAAGGAAGGTATTGTCCTTGATCAAAAAATTCGGTGGTGAGTTTTTGATGAATAAGCACGTTTTAGGGTCCCTAGAATACGATTTTACTATTTTTACGATGATATCTGTATGTGTGTGTGTATGTATGTGTGTCTGTCTGTGTGTGTGTGTGTGTGTGTGTGTGTGTGTGTGTGTGTGTAACAAAATTTTCGTCTACGATAACTTCCATACTACAATTCTAAAAATTATAATTCTTTCGTATTTCTCCTCGTGACATCCATGTGAAGAGCTGATTAGATTTTGGTTAGAATTGGACAACCGGAAGTACCCTCATTTGAAGATTTTAACAGTTTTTCTTGAAAAAACTATGTTAAATATCATTTTTTCACATTTAATGTTATTATAAATATTAAAGAATATTTTATTCTCTATACGATTTGACTGCATTTTATACTTAATATTAAATGGATACAGAGTTAAAAAATTATAAAGAAATTAATTTCATAAAGTAGCCATAGCTATGGAAACAGCTACTATATTAAGAAAATTTTGATTGAAAGATGTCAGTGTCAAGTGAAATTGACATAAGGTACGTCCTATCGGTGTCAGAAATATTCCTACTAGAATAAAAATATTCTTAAAGCAATAGAACGCTCAGTGGCAAATAACTGTCAAGTAAAAAATAAATACGATAGAATAGTGGGAGTGTTTATGTGTTATTGTTAGTTACCAACTAAAGCTAACTTTGTATGTTTATTTTGGATCTTCAAAATGTTGTTATTACAGAGATTATAATTATATAAAAATATATTAAATAATAAAAATATAAAGGAGGTATTTCTTTGCTTCTTTGCAGTCTAATCTGAACATTGACAAATGTAACAGAAAGGTACGCGCGACAGTCGGCTAGTACAATTTTGAATTTATCTCCAATCTATATATCTTCCAACCAGCGCTTCCAGCTCTGAAGTTGGAATGATTCGTAGGAATATTCAGATTTTTTTGACGCAAAAGAACGATCATTGAGGTAGTAGTAAGATTTCTGACACCGATGGAACGTACCTATAGTGTGTTTGTCTTATAATTTTACTGGAAATATAGGATCTTTTGATATACATTTTCTGTATGGAATTTGCATAAAATACATGCAACTGCCGGAAGGTAAGGTACAAGAAATATAATCTTTAGCAAGGAACTTTCTGTATGAAATTTGTACAAAATACATAGAACTGACGGAAGGTAATGTGCTGGCCACATCAGATTTTTTTCTTTTTGGTACGACCCCATTGTGGGAAATATAGCACTACATAGAGCTACTTCATGGTTTAGCCTTGATTTATTCTACAGTTGCAATTGGAAACTAAGTCATTTTTTCTTCTCACTTATTCAGTATTATTTGACACGGTCTAGTTTGCAAAAATTAATAGCTTTTCTAAACACTAATGCGGTAAAGGTAAAAATTATATCATTTAAGGAAAAATTTATTGAAAGAAAAAATTAATTATAATAAGCTTTTATATAATTTCAACGAAACGTAAAAGGTTTTTTAATATTATGGAAAGAAGTATTATACCACATCGCTTTAATTAAATTTTAAAAGAGATCAAAAGTTTTAAATATAGCTGCAGTCATCGACCTTAGTGGTAGCCAAGTAATAAAAAATCAATTGATTTACTATTTTAATCATACCAAACGAAATAAAATATTACTTAAATATCTGCTAAATGTCTCTGGAACATATTCAGTGTCGTACAAGAAATTATTCAATTGGGGTCCATTACAGTTTTTTTACCTTCCGTCACCTTTAGGTAAGGAAGGTATTGTCTTTGGTCAAAAAATTCGGTGGTGAGTTTTTGATGAATAAGCACGTTTTAGGGTCCCTAGAATACGATTTTACTATTTTTACGATGATGTCTGTATGTGTGTGTGTGTGTGTATGTGTGTGTGTGTGTGTGTGTGTGTGTGTGTGTGTGTGTGTGTGTGTCTATGTGTGACAAAATTTTCTAATGCGATAACTCTAATACCACAATTCCAAAAATTATAATTCTTTCGTATTCCTCTTCGTTACATCCATGTGAAGAGCTGATTAGATTTTGGTTATAATTGGTCAACCGGAAGTACCCTTATTTGAAGATTTTAACAGTTTTTCTTGAAAAAACGATGTTAAATATCATTTTTTCACATTTAATGTTATTATAAATATTAAAGTATTATTTATTCTCTACACGATTTGAATGCATTTTATACTTCATATTAAATGGACATAGAGTTAAAAAATTATAAAGAAATCAAATACCATATATATTAGTCAGCTTTGCTATAACTCTGGAAACAGCTGCTACATTAAGAAAATTCTGATTGAAAGGTGTCAGTGTCAAGTGCAGTTGACAGTATGTTTATGTTATAATTTTACTGGAAATATAGGACCTTTTGTTAGAAACTTTCTGTATGGAATTTGTATAAAATACATACAACCGCCTTAAGGTAATGTACAAGAAATATAATCTTTTGCAAGGAACTTTCTGTATGACATTTATACAAAATACATAGAACTGACGGAAGGTAATGTGCTGGCCACATCAGATTTTTTTAATTACAATTAACAAAATTGTATTGTGCATAAAAACTAGGTGTGCCAATTTTTCAAAAATATCATGTTTAAAAATTGACATCCGCCAGATGTCTCAACGTGTCGTGTAAGGTGCATAAATTGCATTAGAATTTAAATTGGACAATTGAATCATCGAATTGCTTATTTTGTCCATTTCAGAGTTACAGCAAAAACTGTTGAGTGCGAAGTTGTTCAGAATTAAAAGTTGTATGCAAAATTGTTTTTAATTTTTTTGTTGTCTCTAGCTTCTTCTCAATTTTAAGAAGAAATTTCAATATTTCTGTTTATTAGAGTCCGTGCGTTTAGAGAAAAAACCGGCGCACAGACCAAAATTCATCCGGGCGGGTCCAACTTGTGAAAGTAGGGATGGTACGACATTGTGACAGGTAGCAGCTGTTTGTTGTGTATAGGTTATAGATATAAATATGGACAAAGATATTTAATCAAAAGTCTTTTGTGCGAGTAATAAGTATATGTATACTTGTTTATGAATATTACGTATCGTAAATAACATTTAAATATTATTCAGTTAAATGTTTATTAATAGTCAACATCTGTAAGTTGGGTAGTACAACTTCTACTACGCCGATTTGTTTTTTCTCTAAACACACGGACTCTAATTGCAAAAAACTAAAATCCCTATGTTCGCACCTTAGCGTCAACACTGTATAATTAGAGAGATATACTTGTTACTCGACCTCGATTTATATATTCACTAAATTAGTAGCAGACTTGACACAGGTATGTGCGCACAGGCCCCGGATTAAACAATGACATTTAACTGGTCATGTTAGTACCAGAATGTTAGATGTTAAGATAGTAGAGCACATTGTGGTGGCGCTGCATGTAAAATGAGAATAGGGTACCTTTATAACCAGGGTATGGCCATGGCGTGGCTCACGTTTCGTCCGCCATTACCGGCCCATCTGTTATATGTGTTGTTCTTGTGCATATTATTATGTATTTTCGAGGCTATTTGTTTTATTTTAATGAAAAACGCATTTAGTTATCATATTAATATGTATTTAAAGTGTAAGTAATATTTTTATTTTGTTTACTTCTGTAGTTTGTTAAGATACCCACCACGATTACTGACATATAAAACAACTATAAATTACCAACATTAAGCACAATCATTTAAATTTTTAAAAGGTAAGTTTAGAATATACAATTATTATGTAAATAAGAACTACAGGAAATTAAATTAGACGTGATAATAACAACCAATATCATATATTCTACATAACCTCTAAATGTATGTCTTAATAATAATTGTGTATCTCTTAAATTAATTATTTTTTATTACATTTATGAATTCACAGTGTGATAATTTAATATTCATTTTTAATATAATATCACATTTATTACAAATAAATAGGGAAATGAATTACTAGATGAGAATTACTGCCTACTTATCTGCGACACTAATATGTCAAAATTTGTCACAGCTAGTAGTAATACACCGTGGATTTACTCCCTGGCACATATCCAGTGCCATCCAAGAAATATTTCAATAAGGGTCCATTTGTGATGTGTTACATAGAAAGATATAGGTACGATAAATTATAAAAGTACTTACATTAGGTGCTGTAGCTGATCTGATTGTCCCGTGGTGGCGGCTTTGCGAAGACCCGAGAGAGAAATATCGGTGGATGTTCGCCCCCTCAGCAACGGACGCCCCTGACGTCCATTGCGGCCCACGGCACTGGCGGGCAGTCACATTTCAACCGATTGCCATACTACAACAGACAATGATCACCAATGTAACAATATAATGTTTAACAAGATTTGTTTTTATTCTAATGCACCCAAATGCAAAATTTTCCACGCAATTTTTTGATGGGATAGCAAAATTATAAGGGATTAATCTCAAAAAATCTATTTTCTAAACATGTAGGTAATATAAAACGGTTTAAAAATTAATTAAATGCTCATCATGAAACGTTGTTGCTGTCAATAATTTTATGAACCAATAACTAAGATACGTGAACCCGAAGCATCCCGCGCGGTCGAATTCCACGCGGTCGAAATCACACATGGTCGAAATACTACGCGGTCGAAATCCCACGCGGTCGAAATGTACCCCCACCAGTTTGTCCGATCTACAGAAATTCAAATATTTCCACGACGTCGAATCCCACGCGGTCGAAATGTTACAAGATACAAATCCCTCGCTCCCGTACCGCTCTCTTTATCGATCGTATTGCATTCTAACAATCTATGCTTCGTGGTAGTTCCGCGTCAAAGATAATATATTAAAAAAATTTAAAACATATATTGTTATACAATTTAATGAATGAAGCAGGAAAAGAATTTACCTATACATTTTAAGTAAAATTATTGATATTTCTGGTCCGCCATTTTAGATTAGCTCTCATATTATGTGAATAAGCAGTTCATTCTTTATTTCAGTTGTAAAATTATGTATTACTGTGTCTATTATCGGCATAATTTGACAATAACGGTAACTTGATGTATGTACACATACTTATCTACTTGAAAATAAATTTAAATATTTTATAATATTAAATAAGTAGCATATCTTTGTCGCGGAACTACCACGAAGCATAGATTGTTAGAATGCAATACGATCGATAAGGAGAGCGGTGCGAGGGATTTGTATCGTGTAACATTTCGATCGGGTGGGATTCGACGGCGTTGAAATATTTGAATTTCTGTAGAACGAACAAAGTGATGGGGGTACATTTCGACCGGCTGGGATTTCGACCGCGTGGAATTTTGCCCGCGCGGGTTTCGACCGAGTGAAATTCGACCACTCGGAACGTACTCCGTGAACCAATAAAACTAGAAAACTTTTCAGCTTATTTAATTCTATCATTAAAAAATATTAAAAGATCTTTTGCATAGTTTAATTACATTATATAGTACAATAGGGGATTCCACCATTTTTAAAAAATAATTTTATCAGGAAGTATGTATAAGTAAAACTAAGACTATTAGTGAAAATCCGGCAAAAAAATCCTATTAATAAGCGAGTTATGGTCCCCCGAAGTTTGAAAATATAGATGTGACGTCACGAATATAAGTTTTTATATAAAACTGTTTTCTTCGCGGATCTAAAATGTTCTTTAAATGTATGCTATTTTTAAATTATATTTATAAAAAACAAATTAATATTATAACACTGTACAAATCTACATGCTTTATAATTGCAAGTGTATCAAATTTATTAAGTTTAATGCAATAAATTTAATAAAAACTGTTTGAGAATTGCAGTACTGGACTGGTAGCCACGTGTCCGCTATTTGAATTTGTCTACATCCATTGGTAGTAGACTCCACCCCCTAACTCGGTATTCGTTATATATTTATAGGTGGTCTTTGAGTCGCCAATCAAAATAGTATATATATATATATATATATATATATATATATATATATATATATATATATATATATATATGGGTGTTAATTAAAAAGCGGGCCATAGGCGTTTAACATGGGAAATCAGTTTTTCCTTGCGCAAAACTTCCCATTTAATTTTAAACAAAAATGTTTCGTATAAATGTTGTAGAGAATTAAATTTGAAATTTTATAAATATTACTCATTTGTAGTGATAGCCATGAAATTTAAACAAAATTGCAAAGAAATGCATATCGTTTGAATTGTCAGAACTTCGATTTTGCAGGTTACAAAATAAAATAGAAATAAAATCTAAGCAATAATTTAAATGTAGATTATAAAAACAAAATATTTTTAAGGACTTAGGAAAGAATATAATTATTAGTAATTTCTTTGTAATTTTGTTTAAATTCCATGGCTATCTACAAATGAGCAATATTTATAGAACTTAAATTTGGATTTTACAGGTTACTAAACATGCAAAATAAAATCTGTTTAGTGATGCTGGTGTATAATTATCTACAACTTTTATTTGAAACACTTTTGTCTAAAATTAATTGGGAACTTTTGCGTAAGGAAAAACTGATTTCCCATGTTAAACGCCTATGGCCCGCTTTTTAATTAACACCCTGTATATATATAAAATTCATATGAGTGACGAGCTGCTATAAGAAAAACCCCCTTATTTCCGAAATATTTCAATTATATCATTTTTTTTTACTAATATTCATTATTAAGCATCTATTTTCACTAATTTCAATTAATTCGATTGAGCTGTAATCCCCTATTCGATCGCCTCGCTAATCTAAATACATGTGTTTTTTAGTGTTCGGATTATCAGGTTGTAATGTATAATTTTGTACAAAACAGATGATTTTACTAACTAATAAATTATCAACTAATCAATATAGCTCCAACAATTTTTAATCCTATTAGGTATCTAGTTCAATAGTATTTACGTACAAAATAAATGACAGTATAAACAATACACGGGTTTTTTACTAACGAATTTATTCTTTTTATTGGAAAACTGGCGCGACAGATAATATTGTGTATTGTTTAAATTTAATATAAGCACACCCAAGCAATATTTTCCTCGTATACAAAAAGGCCTAATCCGTCAAACTCTACATATCATGAATAAAACAAATATATTCGCCTATTTTACATGGATATTATGCATTATTCCCTGGTCGTTTTTCTTGTTGATCTCATAATATAACATGAGAAAAAAGGGAAAATTGAAAACTGTCCATCGAAATTGATGAATGATTGAAAATACATCACGCTTCACTTGGTTCAATCAAAACTAACATAAAGTCAATGATTTCGGACATTCGGACGCCAATTATGAGAACATTTTTCAATATATAAGCACATTATAAAATAAAGAGATGTATAAAAATAGTTACAAACAAAACAAAAATAAATACTGACACCAGATTCTATCTTGTTTCTGTCAAATTAAAATTTGCTTTTGTTATGACAAAATGAAAGTGTTTTGTATCTTTACAACAAAACTCATCTTCTCAACTATTTCTAGTGGTGAAAAGGTGTGTATTAAATGTAAAACGACACAGAATAACCTTGATAAAATATTAATTTCACCCTTCGGCTACGTCGCACTGATGAACCCTACTAACCTGAGCGGCAAACTTTGCTATTGCTGGATTGAACCATGTTATTATGGATGATATGTTTCACTAAAACGAAGTAACACTAAACTAATATCTTTATTCACAACACTAGACTTTGTTTTAATTGACAATTTAGCTAAAATTCCTGGAAATTTGATGTAAACACTAAACACAGTTAGTAGCGGAGAGATCGAGAATATATCCGATCTCCACCGCTACATTTGACATGTGCACTGCGTTTATATGAGACGCTACGAACGACATAAAAATACCGTGGGATGCGCTTATAACGTTATAACTTTCTTTTTTAAGCTCAATACTTATAAAAAGAAAACAATACATCAAAAATAATGTTATAATGGTATGCATCACATTGTCTCACTACAAACACGATTTCTTGAACGTTTATTTAATATTTCAATATATATTATTACTTATTAAAAATGGTAATAATATTATTAAAAAATCTGATGTGGAACCTCACGACTTCCTTGTACGCAAGACCAATATGAAGTAGAGACCCAATTGTAAAATTACACGTATTTGACGTAATTAAGATGACTATTCAAGGTCATTTATGAGCTATCTGATATAATATTACTTACAGATAACTTCATTGCATTTCGTATGCATATGCGTGCAACATGAAATATTTATGGACACATTTTAACTGAAAAAATAAGCGTAATTTATTTGAAAATTATGTTTCTTTCTAAATAATGCCTTTCTGAAAGATTCATCTTCTTCACTTATATTTTTGCAAAATTCAAAAACATAGACTGGGTAAATATTAGCACAGAGGCCAGTGTAGTAGATAATTATGTATCTGTAATTCTACGACATATGTCATTTATTATTTATAGTGTGTTAGAAAGTAATGCCACTATTTACGTATATCTGTCACACCATATAAATAGACATAGGTCAAATAATCTTTCTCTTTCTAATACAAAATGTTGCTAAGCTACTGCTGTAAAGTGATGTGTATTCTTTCTTCGAACAAATGACCTTGAATAGTCATCTTTCGTGAATAATAGTATAACATCTATTTTTTTATTTTTTGTCCTAATCCATAGCAAGCTTCATTACAAAAACCAAAAAGTATATGTTTTAAATATACATATCTCGCTTATACAAAGGGCTAATTTAATAATACTTGATGTGCTAGACGCAGAATTTAATTCTCTAAAACTCTTATTTGAAGCATTTATTTCTAAAATTAAAATGAAACCATTTTATTCAAGAAAAACTGTTAACAACTTCAGGTGATATATCACTTCCGGTTAGTCTGTTTTAACCAAAATCTACTATGTTATTCCAATTGACACAAAAGTCTTTTATACCAAATTTGAAAAGTATTGGATTATAGTTTAAAATAGTTTTTCATTAAAATCTATTACAGGCTTCAAATAAAGTACCATTTCTGGAAATTATGTAATGACCAAAAAGGGAGGTGCACAACTAGATGTTATAGCAGCCCTAAATACAAAATTTCAACTTTCTACGGCTTACCGTTTTTGAGTTATGCGAGATACCTACGTACGTACAGACGTTACGACGAAATTAGTCAAAATGGATTCAGGGATGGTCAAAATGGATATTTCCGTTGAAATCTGAAAACCGAAATTTTTCGCGATTACAATACTTCCTTTACTTTGTACAAGGAAGTAAAAACAAACATAAAATTAATGTTTTATTCGTATCTAGTTACCAGAGTACCAAAAAGTCAATGAATGGAGAATTAACACGATCGTAAAATATCATATAAACGTTTTGTTGTGAGTCATACACCGCCTACTACATCTACCGGATGAAATGTGTATCTAGACCAGGGTAAAAACAGAACTACCAACTACCCTTAACTGATATTGATATTCCGAAATCCGAAAATAAACCGAATGAACCATATTTATTACTTTGCTGATACACACGTATTTAATTAGAAATGATTGTATAAAATTAGAAACAAGATCTCATTCCTTTTGCATAACAAACAAGAGAAAATAAGTAATCGAATAAATATAGAAAATTTATTGAAAGCATAAGGAATTTTAAAAAATCTGAAAAAGAATTTGTTTCAAAAATATTTCGGCCAGGTGTACCCCAGATTATATTTTGTACCTCAATGCCACATATAATTAGATAAACAAAAATAAAAACAAGATGCTACAAAAAATGAACCAGTTTTGTCACTTCCCGAGATGTTCGAATTAATCCTGAATAAAAATATAGAACCTTCACTTACCATTTGACCGACCTGCTTCCTTGAAGACACGGCCAACTAAAATACACGTCAGCCAAAGAATAAAACAAAACATTATTTATCTTATTTTACATATTTTAAAACAAGTATGAAATATTAATATTATTTATAAACATCAAATAAATCTTACAAATATTTATAATAAAGAAGTAATAATAATAATAATAATAACAGATTTGTTTAGTCCTTTTTCTTTTCTTCTCGCGTCGGTTCCTTTTCTTCGTTTTTCACCCCTTCACTTTCTTGGTCATCAATTTTGTGCAAATAAGACGGAAACCAAAAGCATGCTTGAACCAGGCGTAAAAACACCCACGCCACAAATGCAAGAACTAAATATGAACACGATGATAATAACATCTGCCAGACATTTACAGAGACTTTTTGAGTACGCATTTTTTCGACGATTAAACAAAACACTCAATAAAAATTACTGGCATCTAACGCGATGCGCTAAACATATGACAGTAAGTATATCCGTTTTCTTTTGTTTGATGACCATAGTTATGGTTACCCATAGCAACGAATTGACAACAAAGATAATTGATTTGGCTTACTTTATTAGTAAATATCTTTAATAATATAATCAATATTTTTTTTTATTAAATATACACACAAAAATTGACTAAATACAAGTATAAAAACTATTCACTTTTTTTATCTTCTGGATTTTTGTTAATAATATCTGTATTTTCTTCTTTATTGCCTTCTTTTTTATCCTCTTGTTCTTCAATTTTCTCTAAATTCGGATGCCTTTTCTCCATTTCTCGCTGAATTCTTTCCAGCATTTCTTGAGTGTTTTGTAAGTTATTCCTCATAGCATTTCTTCCTCGTACGAATTGCATAAAAAACCAACAAGAAAAACTGATAACAAATATTACCCATAAATGTTGGAAGGATAGCTGTTGGTACCAAGCATTGTCAGCTTGTTCAGACATATCAAACTCCATTTTTGAATAATATTATTGTACTGATAACTCGGTGGGATATGACGGTAAACTAAATTATATAGCTTTCCTACTATTGAAGTTCTGTTAACATGTGTTGGTTCCCTGAACAAGGGTATAAAAAATTTAATATCGCTGTCGCAATAAATTTTAATCAATAAGACTAGAGATATTAATTATTTGCGCATTATTGGATATCTTGAAAAGTGGAATTTTAATGTTATAGTTAGAATTAACAAATACTTATTCATATATGAAAAAGTATAAATTGTTAATTTATTTAAGTAAACAGGTTTTGAAGTTCATATAAATATTGTATGAATAAGCTGGTCTCACATTTTCCAAAATATTTTTCCTAGTTATAAAAATGTTATTTTTGTAAATAATTAAATTAAAATTTTGGCGCCAGGAGGTCATGAAAAACAACCCCCCCCCCTCCTGTGACATCAAAATAAATATAACACGTCATTCATAGCGCGTAGGGAAACAGTTTGTCCATAATTTTGGCGGTACATTCTGTATCAGATCATGCAAATTTTTCAAAATAATATAAATTTCAATAATTAATTTTAATATAACTAATGGATATTTTGTAATATTTTCAAATTTGGGGCTATTAGGCGCGGGCGGACACGTGACATTTGACAAGTGCTTGTAGGGCCTTACAAGGTTGCCAAGTATACAGTTTGTGTATCTCAACGACCAAATATAACTATGCTCTGTTCCATTTAAGCCATTCAGTAGATGGCACTGGTAACAGTGCAAATCTGAAGTAGCCGAAATTACATTGGGCAAACTTGTCTCTTGTCTCCAATTTCAGCTAATCAGAGAAGTCAAAACTATCCCCTATGCTCCGCAATACTGAATGGCTTAGACAAAACTTCATTTGGTTTGTTTTGATTTCGGCTGACCAGACAGAGAAACTAGAGATAGAGATATGTCTTGTCTAATCCGAATATTACTCACTAGAGGTCACCACTGAGGCCACGTAGAGTATCAGTGTCTAGTTTAAACATTGCTCACTAAAAGCGCAAGTGTTCTGAGTAAAAATTTCTTGGTTAACATTAAATAATTTATAAGGTTTAATATTAAAGAAAAATCAGCGTATCACTCACAAAACCACAACAACTAAAACAAAGACAAAATACACATGCTTCTACGTGGCCTCTAGTGAGCAACGTTCAAACTAAACACTAGACTGAACACTGACACTCGACGTGGCCTCTATTGAGAAATACTCGAACTAGACAAGACATATCTCTATCTCTAGTTTCTCTGTTTGGCCAGTCGAAATGAATATATTCAGTGAGGAAGGATAGGGAATGTTTTGTCTAGTTATATATGGTCGTTAGTGTATCTTGCCTGTGTTGCCAAATCAATTTAAGCGTAAATGGGATTTTCAAGAATCAAGAGATGGCGCTGCTCGCATTAAACAATGGTACACTTTTTGTTAAATTTGTAAGCATAGCATTGTTGTCAATTGTGATTCTTTAATTTTCGTATTATTTTCTCATTTATTAGTATTTTTTTATTTATAATTCAAGTATATATGGTAGAGATTTTGTAGTCATATAGTAGTAGTTTTATGTATATGTCAAATGTGTACCACTGTTTGTAATTCTAATATTCGCCGCTAGTTAGTGTATTCTTATTTGAAAATCCCAATACTGTATTTCAGATAAGAATAGACTTGCGGCGCTGCAGAGGCAGCCAGTTTTACACACATAAAACTTATGAATTAATTTATTTCGTAATGACATATTTGACCGCTCGAAACGTCAAAAATTGTCAGCGGCCAGTGTTCCCAAGTTAGGGGTGTTCTCCCTAAATTTATGGTATTTTTTGTGACTTTAAGGGCAGTTTAGGGGTTTTATTATTTAGAGGGTTGTTTAGGGGGTTTTGTTTTTGATATTGGGTAAAAAGTAACTCAATAAAGAGAAAACCAATTGGCGAAAAAATTCAAAGTGGGTGACGCCTGGCGGCAGATTTGTGAACTAGAGGAATAAGGAAACGTTGATAGCATACATTAAAACGTATGTAATTTTAAACAGGTTTAATTTATCTTTGTTGTAAAAGAAAGTGAGATATATAGTTTTTATTACATTTTCAGATTTAAATAATGATCAGTAAATGTCATAGACACTGCTCAGTGCCACAATGCAGTAATTACAAGTCAAAAAATGTAAGTTTACATTATATTTCAAGTGACAAAATATGATCTCGAAATTTACTTCCCATATAGTTTTGACGTCTCCAATCGGTTCAATTTTATTCTTTTTTAAAATAGGATGGTAAAATTCTTCTAGTTTTATAGCCAAAATATACACTGTTTATCATTCTTTTTAACAAGTTTTCCCCTTACTTGTTCCAAATCTGTACAACTTAATTTTTCTATTTCTTCTGCTCTGTAATACACAAACCCATATACAAATAAATTAATAGCATAATAACAATGATAACTTTTGTTGTAAAACAATAAATATAGTTTTTGTTTTTACTAACCTGTTTATATGCAACAAAACTACAACAATGTTTGCATTTGCCTCCCAATCCTGCTCTACAAACTAAATTTTGCTTTCCAGTAATTTATATTCTTATTTAATAAAATTTCAATTATATGAGGATCTCCACACAAATGACTGTTTTTTAAACAAGATCCCGATATTGTACCTGTTTCATCAACTATTATTCCACAAAGCAATACATGTCCTGCCTTAAAAATTACTTCGCATTCCTTTATAGGACGTGCAGAAGCAATGTATTCAAATATATCACCTAACTTTATGTAAATTTTCTCCATATTAAATACTTTGCACTTTGAAATGCATATTGCCAGCAATAAGGAATGAGAGAACTCTCCTTATTCCTCCGCCATCTTGCTACCGTCCGGCCTGCCATCTATAGTTCAGTTTTTTCGCCAATATCATTTTTTAGCATCAGCATGCAAGTGTTCAAAAAGTTGTATTTGCCTCCTATTATGTATGTACCGCTGACTGTTCGAATTTCGAAGAAAGTGAAGATAAATGAATTTATCTCATGTAGTATAAGTTGCGTCAAAGTCAAACCAAACACAGATGTTGTATAGTCGAAAAGTCCGAATGGTGAAGGCTTTTTCTGTCTGTATTTCTTGTGTTCACTTTTTTAGCATTGTTTCTGTAGCAATTTTATTAGTTCAAGATATTATTAAAATTAAATCCAGTACTCTTATATTAGGTCTGTTCGTTTCGCTACTTGCGTGTCGGTTTACTGCCACCTCCATACAAAGTATATGGACGCGGCAGTAAACCGTAGACGGAAAGTAGCGAAACGAACAAACCTAATGTTCAATTTATAATTATAAAAAAAATTAAAATATATTTTTTAGGGGTTTTTCTTTAATTTAGGGGGAAAATGACCCCTTGTTAGGGGATTTTTCATACGATGACCTGACAACACCTGCCCGCGCCTCACTGGCGACTGAAATGTCCTATAGAGAACGCAGCGTTCATTTAAGATGGCCGACGTAGTTGGTAATTTTTTGAGGTGTGATTGGCCGCCATGACTAATTCGGAGTGTTCGCAAGTTTGCCGCTTGGTGGCTATGGTTAATCTCAGTCGGAATTTAAAGAACAATATTTTTTCAAATTTAATACTTATAGTCCATTCGATGAAACAAACGAGTTTGGAACTAATTCTTGAACCTCTCTTCAAGAATTTGTTCCACATTCAAAAAAGGTTATAATTTTGGAGTTAGGACCACATTCTCTTGTCTCAGCGAACGGAGTGTGGAAGGCATGCACGACCCGATATTTTCATCTCTGATTAAACTGTCAGTTAATAAAAAAAATGTCTGATCTAAAAATAGACCTTTTTAATTTTAAGAGATAGAAGATAGAAATGTGAGAAATATCTCAGATAACTTTAAATTTTTTTATCGAAATAAGTTAAAATGTCTAGCGATGCAAATTTTCACCGAGAATACAGGTATTTTTATGACTGCAATATTTTTGACGTTTCGTTTGACAGCCCAAGTGGCAGTTGTTCGCGCCATTTTCTTACTATTTGCAGCGATAGAAAAGGATAGCTGTTAAATTGAAAAGTTTTATTGACTCGTTTTAAGAAAGTTTTAAACAGAAATGAAAATACCGGGCCTTAATAACTTTCCATAAAAAACAAAAGTAATCACTTTAGCGTAAATAAATTTATTTAAATAAAATAATATTTTACAAAAATCATTATTATGACTAGCTGTAAAGAAAAACAAACAATATACTCTGAAATAAATTATACAAAAAATAAATATCTGTTAAACATTATCTTGTATAAATAAACAATTCGAGAAATTTGTACAGAGAGAATAAAACAAAAATATACAACATATAACTGTGTTGGTTTGCATATTTGAGTATTGAAATAGCGATGTCATTTGCTGAAGTACAAATTCTACATTTATTGCACAGAACATTAATATCTAGTTTATACATATGAGGTATTACACCTATTGGTCGAAAATCAAATAAAATTTAGTTACATTGTGACGAAATAGCACCTTTCAACAAATATTATACGGGTGTCCACAAACAATATGAACATAGTTTTCTACGGCCGAAGATGTTTCTAACAGGTTATAAAAATAATTTGGAAAAATAGCAATATAAAATTTTATTTTATATGAAACACCCAGTATATACTAATATTTATACTTGAAGCACTGATAATATTTGATTATTAAATAGGTACACTGAGCAAAATCATTATAACTTATACATAAACATTATTAATATATCCTATCTACAATAACTAGTGCTCGAAAATTATGTTTCCAGTTGAGAAAACATAATTTTTAGACAGCTACATGATTCATTGGTCTTCCAAACAAATTTAATAAATTAAAATGATTGCAAACCACAACAATGGTGCATCAGATACAGCATCGAGATCAAAAATATTATTAGGCATACGCAACAATAACCTAATTATGTAAAAATTGCTTTATTTAAGTGAGATTCAATTCGTAGTTCGATTTAGCTTATCTTAAAGAAGTTTTTACTTGATTTACATTATAAATAAATATGATAAATATAGCTATAAAGATAAATATATTTATTACAGTAAACCAAATAAAAACTAATGATTTAACTTATAACTTAACTAGATCATGGAATGCTTTGTAAACAGTCCCTTATGTGCATCCAGGTTTGCAAGCCCTGTAAAGAATTAAATATTTTGAATTTCTTATATTTTTTCCACAAATTTTGGAAATGTCATTTATAAACGAGTTTTTAATTGTTATATTTTTATACAGAATAATTAAATTTTATCTTGTATGAAATTCTATTTTTTCCTATTAAAAAATGAGAAAAATAATTATTATATACGCACAATTTTAAAATTTAATACAGAATGTCACAGGACGAGTTTACGCTATCGTTATTTGAAAAACTATCCAATATTATTTTACGGAATTTGGTATCTAGGGGTTTTCCGACATTGCCGTTTCAGATACAATATTTTATAAACAGTAGCACTTCCTGTTTAACCGGAAGTAGACCCGAACTTTCTTATTTTAAATGGAATGCTATATTTTTTATATTACCATTGAATTCAGCAGAACATTTTATATATGGAACCATAAAAATATTTAGTCATGATCAACCACCTCCGGCGTAATGGAGGTCTATACAGAGGCATTAGGGTACCTTTATAACCAGGGTATGGCCATGACGTGGCTCACGTTTTGTCCGCCATTACCAGCCCATTTGTTATATGTGTTGTTCTTGCGCAAATTATTATGTATTTTCGTGGCTATTTGTTTTATTTTAATGAAAAACACATTTAATTATCATTTTAATATGTATTTAAAGTGTAAGTAATATATTTTATTTTATTTACTTGTGTAGTTTGTTAAGATACCCACCACGATTACTGACATATTGAAAACAACTATAAATTACCAATATTAAGCACAATCATTTAAATTTTTAAAAGGTAACTTTAGAATATATAATTATTATGTAAATAAGAACTACAGATATTAAATTAGATGTGATAAGAACAACCCATATCATATATTCTACATAACCTCTAAATGTATGTCTTAATAATAATTGTGTATCTCTTAAATTAATTATTTTTTATTACATTTATAAATTCACAGTGTGATAATTTAATATTCTTTTTTAATATAATATCACATTTATTACAAATAAATAGGGAAATGAATTACCGACAATGGGGTCTATTCTGTAACTAAGTGGTTAATTTTTAACCATTGGTTAATTTTTTTAACCAATCAAATATGTTGACATATAACAAAAAGAGGGATTTTTAGTTGTCAAATCAATAACTATTGGATAAAAATTTTAACCAGTGGTTAAAAATTAACCACTGAGTTACGGAATAGGGCCCAAGGCCATACCCTAGTACGCGCCAAAGCCAGTATACTAAAGTACCGCCATGGCGGCCATCTTGGCCTTAAAAAGCAACAATAACAATGGAGAGTTATACAGGGGTATATTTTCAGGCTGCCATCTATTGATATTTTCCTTGAACTACACTTGTAAGTCAGTTCACTCCTTTGCTATTTTACAAACAAATCGCTGTCATGGTGACAGTTGCACGATGGTTCCAAATACGAAGTGAGTGTATTGTCTTTGCAACTGTTAAGTCTCATTTCCACCGATTGTTTTAATGATTAAGAGCTATAATTAATATCTAAGCGCAATGCGCAAAAATGTTTATTATATGACAACGTTTATTACCATTTCCAGCTATGCATAAGGCTTAATGCTTAAGAACTAAGAGCAATGCTTAAGAACAAAAGTTTGAAAACTCCAAGGTTTAAGGCGTAATGCCTAAGCGTAATTGTGAGATGGAAATACATATCTGTCATCTGTCTTTCTTTATTTTCTAATCTGAACTGTCAGGTGTCAGTCTATTTTATAATTATTAAGTTTTTTTAATTTTTAGATATTAATATAGATGCCAAAAATTATGTATATGGCATGTTAAGAAAAGAAGAATTACTACTGCAATGACAGTCTGCTAGAGTTAAAAATAAAAAGGATAAAAAATGTGACATTTCTGTCGAATTAGTCACTAAACAAAGTAGCTGGAAATGGTATCCTAGTAAATTGTTATAATGCATTAAGCATACGCACATATCATTATGCATTAAAACATTCGGTGGAAATGAGGCTTTACTTCCGCTATAATTATAAAGAATACATGACAAATGTGAAATTCTTTAAATTTCCACAGCCATCCGAAGACATTGAAATATGTAAAACTCAAATATCAAAACACAAGTGACAGAAGACAGAATTTTAAAAATGGCGATGGTTTGTTTCTAATCTAATCTTCCATCTCAACTTCTACATTGTCGCATTCTTTCTTGCATGTGACGTCAAAATCATAACCCTCTATTGCGCTGCTGTTGCTGGTTGCACGAATCAAATGTCACATTGGTATTCACCAGTTTTAATTTTGGTGTGTTGAAAAAAATAAACTGAGAATTGACCACAGATAATTCCTTGTTGCTGTGCAATTAATTGTCATCATAATAAAAATAGAATATGTGCTTAATTTTTTTTTGGCATAATGTTGACGAGAAAATAGTTATTGTTGCTTTTTAAAGCCAATATGGCCGCCATGGCGGTACTTTAGTATATCTACTTGCTTTGGTACGCGCGTTTGTTGTGTATTTGATAATTTATTAATTTTGTTTGCTGTAATTATTACAAATAAAATAAATAAATATATCATCACGGCATATTACCCATTCCTGGGTGTGCCAATCTGCTTTGTTCGCAGATATCGGTAATGATGATGACATGTTTGTACCGTGCGGGCGTTTACCAGGCGTCACCTCACAGGCACTCATTGCTGGCGTGGAGTGTGCACCACAGGGGTCATTTTGTGCCATTTAAAATTCGAAATATTTGGCGTCGGTCGGGATCGAACCCGGTTCCCCAAATTTGCGACCAGACACTCACTTCTTGTAATTATTACGTGTTTCTTTATTTGTTTGTTTATCTACGAATCTACGTTTTCTTGTAGTTGTAAACAAGTAAATGGCTATGTATGATTATGGACACTTAGGTTTATGTGCTGAAGTTCGCTCCAGATGTCAACAGGCGGATGAGCGTCATAAGCGCGCCATGACAGAAAATTTCAATTTCGACAAAATATTTAAAAATTCATATCTCGCTTATTTATTTTTTTTCACTCAAAATTAATCATACTCCTATTGGTCTGAACTAATCAGAATATCAGAAATGTATTTAATTTAAATCAAAATTAAAGTAAAGAATAAAATGAGATGCAGAAAAAATATTATTACCTTCTTAGCAGTTTTCAACTGCAAAATCGAGTATCCAGTAAGAGTTTCCTTTAAATCAGCGACTTTTTGCTCCTGGAATCTTTCAATATCCATCAATGCATTTTTGGTGAAGTCTCTACATACCACACCACAATTAATATCTTCAAAATTTCTCGTTTCCAAATTACTTACGCAACTTCTTCTCTCGCACTTTTAACAGACTGCTCCTCTTCATGAATCCTTTGATCCAGCAAACTCACTTTCAATTCACGAACTTCATCCGTATCAACAGCGCCGAACAATCTCGAAATGATACTCGTTCTCCCTTGTTGCGCTTTGGTTTTCTCCGCATTCTTATTTAAAACATTATCTTCGGCGTTTTCTAGTTGAAGCTGAAGAATTTCTTGTTTCTTGCACACATTTTGTAAAGCAGAAGCGTAAAACAAATATTCTTTAAACTGATCTGCGTATAATTCTTCGTCTTCTAAAGCTGCATCGATGCTTGAGGCTAAGGAATCAAGGTAATGTCCAGCTTTTTGGAGTCCATCTCCCATTTCAGTTTCCAAGACACTCCATTCGCTGAAGATTCTTCCATACGAACCATGGAGGCGGTAGATGTTATATTGATGTTCTACTGCACGGGCACGGATTTTTAGTAGTTTGCTAATGTTCGTATGTAAATTATTGCTGTATGTTTTGATGTCTTCGATTTGGGGATTTGTTTTTTTTAAACGAACAGCTACACTTAAGGATTTTATTTTGTTTTCAGCTATTTGGAAATATCCTGACAAGAAACAAAACTTTTAACATGGAACTTATATTGAATTCTTGTGCATTTTATGAAGAAGGAAAATTCAAACGGCCTGTTATCTTATTTTGGAATAGCGGATGGTGGCTCCATGAATATATTATTAATCAGGAAAGGATTTTATATACAGAATGTATTATTTTAACCGGGCCACTTCCTATATTTAGTAAACTGTAAGTGCTACGATTTTTGTATTAATGAGACAAAAGTTGTCATCTTAACTAGCGATATTACTGATGTTTGTTTAAAAAAATCTGATGTGGACACCACACGACTTCCTTGTACACAACTTACACAAGACCAATATGAAGTATAGACCCAAGTATATAATTGCACATATTTGACGTAATTTGAAATTAGCATCTATTTTTTATTTTTTTGTTATTTTTTGTCCTAATCCATAGCAAGCTTCACTACAAAAACCAAAAATTATATACGTTTTAAATATACATATCTCGCTTATACGAAGGGCTAATTTAATAGTACTTGATGTGCTAGACACAGAATTTAATTCTCTAAAATTTTTATTTGAAGCATTTATTTCTAAAATCAAAATGAAACCATTTTATTGAAGAAAAACTGTTAACACCTTCAGGTAATATGCCACTTCCGGTTAGCCTGTTTTAACCAAAATCCACTATGTTATTCCAATTGACATAAAAGTCTTATATACCAAATTTGAAAAGTGTTAGATTATATTTTAAGATAGTTTTTCATTAAAATCTATTATAGGCTTCAAATAAAGTACCATTTCTAGAAATTATGTAATGACCAAAAAGGGAGGTGCACAACTAGATGTTATAGCAGTCCTAAATACAAAATTTCAACTTTCTATGGCTTACCGTTTTTGAGTTATGCGAGATACATACGCACGTACGTACGTACGTACGTACAGACGTCACGACGAAATTAGTCAAAATGGATTCAGGGATGGTCAAAATGGATATTTCCGTTGAAATCTCAAAACCGAAATTTTTCGCGATTACAATACTTCCTTTACTTCGTACAAGGAAGTAAAAAATGCATAGGTCAGTATGAGAAAAAACTGATTTTGGTCATTTTTATCTCCCGTCATACCGTAGGTAAGGGAGGTAATGTAATCGTACCAAAATGTCGATGGTGAGTTTTCAGTAAATAAGCACGAATTAGGGTCCCCACAACACGTTTTTACTATTTTTACAATGATGTCTGTTTGTGTATGTGACAATTTTTTCGTCCACGATAACTCTTACAACAAACTTCAGAAAATTTCTATTTTCCGTATATAAGCTGTCTACATTCATATAGGGCGCGAGCAGACACGTGACTCGAGCGACTTTGGCTGCATGCCCATGTATCCGTGTTCACGTATACGTGATCATTTGTAACCAATCAAAACCGTGAATTGATACAACGTCCGTTTCAAGAACGCAACGGACGTAAGTTGGTTAATTTCAATTTTTCACGGATACGGATGACTTGACGCATGCGCATAGGAATTAGTTTGTCAGTTTATGTATTTTGATGTTTGTTGTGGTTTTAATTATTGCTAGCACTTCTATTCAGTAAAAATACTTCGAACTCCAAATTTACGTCTATACTATTAAGGTTATTCAGAAACTCTGATTGTTGTTATGATAAAGCTGTTGTGCTCAATTGACGAGCCAAACTGAGTACAGTTAATATTAATGTTTCCGATTCCATAATACAAAACACTACTACCATCGATTTATAAATTCAGTATGGATACGGACACCGTATCTACTGCTCTCATGGGGACGGGCTAAATTTTTACGTACGTAAATCACGCAACACGGATACGTGAATACGGATGCATGGGGATGCAGCCTTTTTTGACGTGCTTGGAATCAGCTGATTTGTGTGCGCATGTCATTTTGACAAGAACAATGTCACGTTGACAAGATCAATGTTTATATTTATTTTGATTTTTAACTGCTAAAATGTTATTATTTTTAATTTCATATGTTTTACTGCCTAAAAATTGTAAAATAATAACATTAAAGCAGTTCAAAATCAAAATAAGTCAAAACATGGTATTGTCAACGTGATATTGTTCTTGTAAAAATGACATGCGCACACAAATCAGCTGATTCCAAGCACGTCAAGCTTGCTCGAGTCACGTGTCTGCTCGCGCCCTATAACGAGTTGATTAGATTTTGGGTAAAATTGGACATCCGGAAGTGATACTTTACTCGAAACCCATAACAGTTTTTAATGAAAAAATATATTAAAATGTAATTCAAAAGTTTTCAATTTGAGTACTTAAGATTTTCTTACCAAGGAAAATAACATGTTAGATTTTTTGTGCAACCGGACGCGAAATTTTGCGACCGTTGTTATGGTAAGGGCCGCGAAATGATTTTCGCGGCCGTTGTCATGGTAGCGGCTGTGAAATTAGGTAAATAATCACTTTGACATTTGAGAATTGCATGGTTTTGTTTATCAAATATTAATCCCATAGCCACCTTGAAAGGTAATTTTCTATTTACAATGAAACTGTTTAAAATTAATAAAATATATAATTACACATTTCTTACGGTTGCACAAAAAATATTTTGTACACCTTGTCCGCGAAATCCTTTAGCGCCCTCGAGATTGTCTTGCCTCGGCCGCAAACGGCCTGGGCGACAATTTTTCTCTCGGTACGCTAAAGAGTGATTTCGCGGCCTTGATATACAAATAACTATTAGCTAAAATTAATAAACCAGAAGTGATAGTTTACTTGAAACTCTGAACAGATTTTCGTGAAAAATATATTATGATATATTCAACAACTTTTTAAATTCAGTATTTAAGACTTTTATATGAAAGGAAACAACAAATCAGATTTTGGCTAAAATTGATAAACCGGAAGTGATACCTTACATTAAGCTCTGAACAGATTTTCTATATTGATATATTTCAAAACTTCTCAAATTTGGTATTTAAGACTTTTAGATTAATGAGAACGACAAATTATATTTTTTTTAAATCAAATAAACCGAAAATTATATTTTACTTGAAGCACTGAATAGATTTTCGTGAAAAATATATTATGATATATTCCAAAATTTGATATTTAAGACTTTTATATGAAGGGGATACAATCCAAAACTTTTCATATTTGGTATTTAAGATTTTTATATTAATGATAACGACGTATTATATTTTTTTTCTAAAATTGATAAACCGGAAGTAGTACTTTACAGAAAGCTATAAACAGATTTTCTAGAAAATATATATTAAAACATGATCCAAAACTTATCAAATTTAGTATTTAAAACTCAATTTGGACTATACTTATATGATAAAGTGGTACTTAATTTGGAGCTCTAAACAGATTTTTGAGGGAAAACATAATAGAATATAATCCAAAATGGAACGAGAAATTAGATTTTGTTTACAAACGATCAATTGGAAGCTTATTGCTATTTTAAACATGGAATTGACGGGAGGTTATGTGCTGGCCACATCAGATTTTTTCTTTTCCAAATTATTTTGATTTGAAATAGACACTAAATTGCACAAAAATCGTTATTAAAAGTACAGTAATCGGCACTAAAGAAATCTAGTAAACGACGATTTTATGTAAATACAGTGTTGCCTTAATGATACGGAGCACAATATCCCTTAGATCATTTATTATTTTATGAAAGTGGTGTTTGTGTTATATCTTGAAAATTTATCAACAAAATTTTTTATTTCGTACGCTATTTTATAGACAATATAATATTGTATCATTTTAAAAATTATTTGAAAAAAATAAAAGTAATTATAATCAATTTTTTGTCATTATCTAGTTACCTATAAATTTCTTAAAAATAAAAACAAAAGCAGCACTAAAATGGCGCGCTAATATTGCAACTTTAGTCCTTTTATACCAAAATCGTAGCACTTACTCATTTCTAGAAACCATAGCGGCCCTGTTAAAAAAAAATGTTAGGATAAGATAAACATGTAAAGCAACCTACCGTTGGATCGAATATTGTCCTTCCAGCTTTCTTCCTGTTGAAGAAACTCAACAAAATGTTTATCACGGCACAAAGTGGAATGCGAAGCAACTCTCAATAAAAAGTTTTCGAGCCCAGCGCGTCTCCGATCAACAAAATCAGGATCGAAAGTATCAGTGGAAACTTTCTGCCAACCATAAAGAACACGTTTCTCTGGTAAAGGCGGTAAAACTATGTACGGATACGTGAGTTCTAGATACTCCCGAAGCTGCTCAAACTCGGTGTATCGTCTCCAGACGGTGCTGAGTTTAGATAACGTCACATCCCACTCGGGGTCCGTGACTCTGCAAGGGAAAGTTACTCATTACCGCATACTATGGTCTCAACTTCTAAGTAACATTACCGTAATCCAACAGGATATATATTTGACATATTAAAAATATTCTAAGATTATAGAATGCAACACAGAACAGTACATGTAGGTACTATGAAAAAGTTTTATGTAATTTAATTAGCACAAGAAAAGGTGTTAACTCAAAAAGACATACTTAGTTTCAATTAGGTAAACCGTATAATAATCTCGAATGTTGAGCGAACCATTTGCTCTTTTTTCAGCCTCAGAAACACAGATCTCCAAATGATTAACGAGTGTATCCTAAAATTATAAACCTCCGTAAACATTTCATCCACAGCCTACTGCTTTTTAAAAATCAAAACAAATGAACATACTCATATACAAAACAACATATCGACTTTAATACAAAAATAAAATAAAACAAGTGCATAATTAATCAAAGTCAAAGTTTGATTATTGTTTGACAAATCAGGTTATGTTAAAAAACATTATTTAAATAGTAATTAATATAAATACCTTCCGAACTTCATTGCTATCTGATTCACTAGCCATTTGTGTATCTATACTAATAAAATATACTCATTGGACTTGACTAATAACTAAATAATATAAAATTAGTTCACAGAATGCAAATTTTTCATACTGCAATATCTGCAGCTCCTTTTTGACAGTTGGGCGTCTGTGCAACCAACTGGTGTGAAGTTAGAACGCAACAACTAGTGGCCGCGAACCGTCAAACATATTCTACATACAAACACATCGATTTGTACCAATGATTACAAATACACTAGACATAACTTCAAAGCATTTGTTTTGTTTTCGTTTGGACAGAAAGAGACAACTAAGGATAGAGATATGTTAAGTCTCCTCACGGAGTATTCGCTAGATGTCACTGCTTGTTCTATTAACATGAACTGTGCTATATTTGAAACATTTGAATTATTATTATTAACGAAAAGCAATTATAAAATGTATGAAACAAATTGATATTAGTATTAGGAAGTGATAAAAAGAATTGTATATAATTATTTATATTATTATATTGATTTTTAAACAATACTGTTTTTGTGTACATGCTTATTATTCTATTTATAGTTTTTTCTAAATTTATTTTTATGGTGGATCCGTACTTTGAAATAAATGTTTAAAATTAAATTGATCAATTGAATGCCATGATTATTTAATGGATCCTGGTCCAGGATATGGTTATAAATACAGTCCAAAATTCCCGTAGGTAAATTTCTCATGGTAGTATTAATTAATTGTTTTTTAATTATTATTAGTTTTTGAACAAACAAAACTGGGTCTCGATTTTGTAACTTTAAATTCTGTCTGATTTCAAATTCTGTCGGAATAGGGTTTTCCCCACTACGAATTCTACTGCTCCAGTAGAATTTGAAATATGACAGAATTGCGACTCTTCCAATTCTTTCTCAGGATAGATTTCAAATTTGAAATCTGACAGAATTGAGATTTCCTTAATTATTTTGCTGGGTAGATTTCAAATTCTACTGGTCTGGAGCAGGGAAAACCCAATTCTGACAGAATTTGAAATCGAGGACCGAACAACTTCACAACTTCCAAACAGAGGAGCAAAATGTCACAAATCCATTTATAAGGACCGTAGAGACATCTCTCGACAAACTTTAGAGTAGACTTTATATATCTCTATCTCTAGTTGTCTCTTTCCGTCCAACCGAGAACATAACAAACAATAGTGAGGTATATGGTATGTTTTGTCTAGTATATTTGTGGTCGATGATTTGTAAAACGAAACGTACGCTTGCGCGCCATAGCTGAAACAAACTACATGATACATGTGTTTTAAATTTCTTAACTTCAGTAATGAAATATTTATTCAGTACACAGTTTTCAAATTTTAAATTTGAATGAACAATTGAAGTTCAATCTTTAGCTAAAGTGGTTTGATTTGAATGAAGTCTATGTTATATGATGTCTATGGTTTATAAACATGTGCATTTGCTATGCTAACTAATTTGTAAATAAAAAGATATTTGAATAATATTAAGTTTCTTTCTTCCACTTTTATAAAAATATATTAGTTTTGAATAAACAGGAAATTATGTGAAATATATTCTTTTGATCAATATGTGCAATATTTGTTAAAATTATGTAAAGATAACCATTTTAAAAATTTTATATCAACATACATTTTGTTCTACATAATTTCTCTCTAGTTTTTATAAAAATACAAATCAGCGTTTATCAAATTTAGGCCACACCAAAGTATACATACATATATTATTTACTGTAGTATATCATAATATTTAAACTGTGATTTCAATTTATATAAAATTGTTTATTTAATAAAATTTTCCGTCCTTTTTGACTAAATTTATAGCGAAGATAGTTCCACCCAGTGGAATGTAGGCTAACTGAACTGGAACTGGAGAACCGACCTTGCCCACCAAGAATCGAGATAACCAACAGATTTGACGGTCGGTACCCCATACCCCAGTCAGTTACAATTACAAATTTGTGTAGTATGGGACTTGCCACCTATTATTTGTCTCATAATTAAAAACTATTAAATAATTAACCATCCACGTGTTTAAGTGAACTGTGAAGTTCTTTCTACATTTTGTGATAGATTTTATTGTATTGATTTCATTCTTTTTTACTGTAGTGAATATGGACAAAATAAGAAAAATTTTCTTTCCAAAAGCTTCTTGTCAAGAGGTGGGTAAGTTATTTTCATTAAAAATTGAATATTTCATTACTTAAACATGGTTTAATCTTCAGACATAATTGTGAAGATGTGATTGGTCTAAATAAATATAAAACTTTACTCTGACAAATGCATAACATTATTGACATTTTCAATATCTAATACAAGAATTATTTATAAAGTATTGATTAAATGGAAACACTTGTAAAGTGGAACATTTCGTAATTGTATCATATGCAGCTACTTTTGTATTTTTATATAAACAAATAAACTAATTATTAATTATTAAATCCTCTGTCTATTATATAATTTACTGCAGTCATCACGCGTAATAACTGCAAAAAAAACGCTAATCTTGGAACTTTTACAAATTTAGTAAAACCCGTTTCACCTTCACGTGACTTTCATATGCTTCATTCATATCTTTTATTTTTTTTAAGACGATAAACGATGCGACCGTTGATATATTTATTAAAAATTCGTGCCACTTATCGCAGATTAACTCATTTATATTAAATCGTGTAAATAGGCCGAAAAATTCATATCATAAACCTCACTAGGATGAATTTTTCACAAAATCTTTTTTCATTAATAAAAAAAATTCCATTCGATCGAATTATTATCATTTATATTAACGCAGCCACATATTTGTTGCTGACCTGCGTTATCTAGTCATGAGGTTAAAACTTTACGATTTATATCAATCAACATAAACATGTTTTCCTGATCTTCTACTACTTATGACGACAGTTTAAATAAGTACTTGTACGAGTATGTTATGAAATAATCAAATTACTGTAAAGAATAATTTTTGGCCCTGGGAACATGTACGGTAATCGTAATTATAAAGCACTTTATAATTACCTTTTTTTCTTATAAAGCTTACCCTACAATTTAGGTGCACAGGAAAACATCTAACGAACTATCATTTGTTTCACCAGAGGCGTACTGCAAAATTTTTATTCAGTGGCGGGCTGGCCATAGTGTCAGCTGGCCCCTTATACATTTGACAATATGGTGAAAATGTTAATAAATAACTTTATATTAATTTAAAAATATTATAGAAGTTCCAGTATTATTTCTGTATGTATTCGCAATCGTAGATACAATTTTCCCTCTAGTGGCGCAAATCAGTACTATGAAAAGCAATGGGCCCGTCCAAGTCTTTGACTTTTTAGAAATTACATGTCGCATATGATTTTTGAATATAAATAAATGAAATCGAAATAAAAATTGCCTTATATTTTGTATTTCTAAACCAATAATAATGTAATTATAGTAATTAACGTATCAAGGGTGTTATAAGGACAATAACGCCTGAGGTCAACAGTGTACTTTTCGAGGGCCTCTGGCCCGAGATATGTACGTTGACCGAAGGCATTATTGTCCTTTTAACTCCCGTGGTGCGTTCAACGTTTAACGTCCGACTATAATTTTTAATATTCTACGAATTACGGATCAGAAAGTTTTAATTAAATTTGCTGAGTAGGTAGGCTATGAATGCTTTTGCTTGTTTTTTAGGCTTTATTCCAGTATCATTATTTCTTTATTTACAACATTACCATAGCAACAACTCATAACACGCTCTAGGGTATTATTTAGTATATAACTACCCTGAAAGCAGATGTGTTATGATAATAATACCAGTCGGACGTTAAAGTTTTTAGCGTAAAATGATCGCCATGTTGTGACGTCAACGTCATTACATTCGTCCAGTTACCCTGTGAAAATGTTACGATACAGTGGACCATGCATATTTTGCTCATAAATTTGCAATTAGCTTTACACATACTCTAACATACACATATTACATATTTAATATTAACATCGAAAGAAAATTTACTTAATAAACAAATTTATTTTATAATTTATGTTTTAATTATTGTAATCTTAATACTTGTCATTGTTGTAATCATTTAGTAAATAGGAATGTAAATGTTCGATTACTTTTTATTATGAACTATGCTTTGATTATTGTAATCAATACTGTCATTGTTGTATTTAATTATAAATAGAAAATAGTTTAAATACTATTTTAATTATAATAATGGCACTTGGTGAGTATAATAACCTTCAATATTATATTAAAGAAAGTCTTAAAGTCACATTAATTAAAGCTAATGATTAACCTGATTATAAAAAACGAACAAAAATTATAAATTTTACTTACCAGATTTTTATTTACGTATAATATGTATTAGGGAAGTTTTTCGTAAATTATCATTTAACACTACAAATATATTTTTTGAAATGATATAATAATTATCTGGTTTACTTATTACTAAAGATTTATAATCACTGTTTGTAATGGATACGTATTTTTATTCTTGAAACATTTATTGTATATAATATTACTATTATTAATGGTAACGTATGTCGGTTCTGTCTACTTACGACGGAGTGACGCTAACGTCACAACTTTCGCGCCAAAACTTTAATAATTATTTTAGAGATTATTAACCATAATTTCAAGAAAAAAAGAATACGGAATTTCTATTTTTAAATTCTTCGTAACAAAAAATTCAAAAAAAGTTGGACAAGCCCATTGTACAAGCGCCATATTGAATAATATTTTAATTATCGCCTTCATATAATAGTATATTAAAGAACGTGTTTTATAAGACATGTTTTTTTCGCACGCGTCAAAATTTAGAAAACGAGCGTTAGCGAGTTTTCTAATTGACAAGTGCGAAAGAAAGTCTTACAAAATGAGTTTTTTATACTATTTTTATATTTTGCGCCTTCTAGAATTAACATTTACTTACTCAATTTGTGATTATATTTGTAACCATTTGTACATTTTCATGTAAATAATCTTCCCTAAATAAATAAATAATAATAATAATAATAATAATAATAATAATAATAATAATTTCGACATTATATTATTAAAATGAATTGTCAATTAACTAAAAATAAATTAGGTAAAAATGGGTTAAAGAAACGTCATCTAGTACCAACCGTCTAAAACAAAAAATTGCGTATCGAAATAAAGGTCATTACGATACGCAATTGCGTATCTTAATGACTTCATTAAGAACGCAAAATATAAAAATAGGTTTTTAAACTCGGTTTGTATACACAATCAACGAAACACAGTGAAAAATGTGAACTGTCATATGTAAAACCCATCGTATGGCGGCCATCTTGTTTCGAAAATCAGCGCCTCTATCGTTAATTTCAATTGCGAATAGTGCTGGTGCTTCGTGGGCCCTTTTTGTACCTTGGCAACAGACCTATACCGCTAATGACAATCACGAACAATATAGAAAATATTTACAAGATTACAAGGATACCGTATTTTATTCAATGTCAAAAATGCGCAGTGCGTAAAGATATGATGTACGAATATCGCGTGCAAGTCTGCAAGTTAATATAAATTCTGCTATCAGTTCAAGAATTTTATAGCATTGTAACTTTCTATTCAAGGTCAGGGTTAATTGATCGAAAAGATGTACAGTAAAGATCAAAAACTTTACCTAAACATTCCCTTAAAACATGAAACAATTGATATATTTTGCAATTGAAAACAATGTTATATTATAATAACAAAACATGAGCAAAATAATAATATTTATGAAGACCATATTTTTACACTTATTAAAATATTGAGTCACATTTATTTGTTTAAGTTAATATAAAATATTGATTTAATGTCATTCCAGAATTATTATAATATATCTAGTAAACCTATTAAATTTTCTATTATATACGTGATCGTGTTGCTAGTGATAACAATTTTCAATTATCTTTATCAAATTAAATTTTATAATTTATGTTTTGAAATATTTATCAACTACGGCACTGGAACCTTAAAGCAGATTCCTCCTGGGAGGATACGCACAGTAAAAGAGAACTTTTATTATTTATTTTCCGCTAAAACACTTCAGTCTATTGTGACTAGTCTTCATATCAACATCGCATAAATATAAAATATTTTCTGCGATCGTGTTTTTAATAGCTTGTTAATGGAAAGTGTGGAAAACTTTGAGCAAGTAGGTGTTACCTATAATAAGGTGATATTTTTAAATAATGATTTAATGTGTAGCAGCTAATTGGCGATTTATGAGTACTTAAAATTTTGTTTACATAATAGTGTCGTGTTTTAAAGTAGATTATAATGTAATATGTAAATAATTACGCATGAAACTGTACAAACATATTTTTGTAGTTTTTGTTTTATATAACAATTCTAATTTTTAAAAAACAAAAGTGATTTTATAATATTATGAAGACCACACTGCAAAAAGTGGGAATGTCGCATTTTTTAATGAAATGAGATAAGGTATGCGTCATGTACATGTACATCAAATATCAAATACGGTAGAATTTTATGTACAAACTTCCAAGGCAATAAAAATTAAAAAATTATAGTCTCAATGTTATTTAGCTTTGAAATATAGCCGTACAACAGAAGAACATTATTGCTATGAACTTAATTTTTAAATTCCCATAAACTACAATGGTCACCAGAATCAGGCCGATAAATGATATGTATATGCCATTCTCCTTTTTGCATTGTGAACTTCATATGTTTTGTAGTAATTTCTGTTATAGAGAACATTATTACTTGTATGTAAAACAGGTAGTCTAAACGCGAAAGTTTCATCAGAACTTATTTGGAGGGAAAAGGTGTTTTTTGTACGAAACCTTCATTTTTTTAAAAAAAGTAACTTCAATTCCAGAAAAAGTATATCAGTTTCGGAAAAATTAACCTCAATTTCAGAAAAAATAACTTCAATAGACCTTTTCAATGTAAAGAGATAGAAGATATTATGCGCGCAATGGAGATCTGCGCATAGTAAGAACAATAGGGTAGTTCAGTAATTACGTCATATGCGGCGCGCTTCATTTAAACTACTGTCCTACAGGTAAACACATCTTTCAAAGTGAACCTTATTGCCACAGCAAATAACTATAATTTTAAGCAGTTCATTTCGTTGCCAATATCTTACTTAATTAAGAAAAGTTAGCTGTTTAAGCTATCATTCAGTTAAGTTTGAATATTACCCTTTTAGTTAAACAAAACATGTCCTAATTACTAATAATAATTATTCTATTTAAGTTTTAAAATACTTTGCATGGAACTGCATGTTCGTTCAATCTCGAACATGTTGGTGAAACATCGCGTGAAGCGGCCGGAAGAGCCCGTTTGAAAGACAGCGAATCATTTTTATGTTACAGTACCCTAAGAACACGACATATTATTAATATATTAATGTGGATAGACAGAGTTATTTACGTACATTAAACTTAAAAAGTAAAAAGCTAAAGTTTTGAAAAGAACTGATTTGAAAATGCTCAAAAACGCCAACAAACAAAATCTCAGTCGGTATGTCTGTAAACTCTCGGATATGTTAGAAGCTGCGCAAACTTGATGCTCTGTAGGTCAGAATGTGCAGAGTTGATTTCAAATTGAAATAAAACCTTTGTTATTTATTAATGTGTATATATTGCATTATGAGGTAATAGAAAAATGTTTACAATTTGATGTTATTAATATCTCAAATTTAACTTCTTCATAATAACAATGATAACAGCATCAAATTACAGGCCTTTAAATTATGACCCTTATGTGTTCTGTCAATAGAGTCTACTTTGAAAGTATTGTTTTTGCTTAGGACAATACTTCATATTTCGCGCTATACTCTGACGTCACACTATCCTACCCCACTGTTTTTACTATGCGCAAATTCCCATTGCGCATAATCTTCTATTTCTTTAAATTGAAAGTCTATTTCAGGAAAAGTAAATTCTATTTCAGAAAAGAGACTTTTCAATTTAAAAAGATAGAAGATATGCGCAATGGTAAGAACAACTGAGATCTATCAGGGATCTATGGCGTTTGTTTCTAAAAAAATTCAAACGTAAAATGTAAGAATATCTCAGATAACTTTGAAAAATCTTATCGAAATAAATTACAAAAGCTTTTATTGATGTTAAATTGTCTAACGATGCAAATTTTCACCGAGTATACAGGTATTTTAATGACTGCAATATTTTTGACGTTTCGTTTGACAGCCCAACTGGCAGTTGTTCGCGCCATTTTCTTACTATTTGCAGCGATAGAAAAAGATAGCCGTTAAATTGAAAAGGTCCATTGTATTACTATCCGGTAATTTATCACTACCTGGCCGGATATCGGATAGTGATAGTACGTGTGAGCACCAGATAATGAAGAAAAAAAAAGATATTTTGTAAATAAGTAATAATAGAAATTTAAATTCCACCATTTTTTTTATAATTTCATCTGAACGTATAAGTAAAACTAAGACTGTCAGTGAAAATTCGGTGAAAAATTCCTATTAATAAGCGAGTTATAGTTCTCCGAAATTTGAAAATATAGATATGACGTCACGTATATAAGTTTTTATATCAAACTATTTTGTTCGTGGACCTAAATGTTTTTGAAATAGATGCTATTTCTAAATTATATTTCTAAAAAATAAATGAATATTATTATACTGTACAAGTCGACATGATTTATAATTGGAAATGTATTTAAATTATTAAGTTTAATGCAAAATATTTATATTGAAATAAAAACTGTTTGAGAATTACACTACTGGACTAATAGCCACGCCTCCGCTAATTGAATTTCTCTACTTCCATTGGTAGTAGGCTCCGCCCCTAACTCGGTATTCGTTATATATTTATAGGTGGTCTTTGAGTCGCCAATCAAAATAATATATATGGATTTCATAAGACTGACGAGCTGCTAAAACAAAAACTCCCTTATTTCCGAAGTTATTTCAATTATATCATTTTATTTCTTTATTAATATTCATTATTAAGCATATACTTTCACTATTTTTTACTAATTTCTCTTAATTCGATTGAGCTGTAATTAAATTTATTTTTTTTGAAATTGGAAGATATAGATCATTTTCATTTTGTATTTTACTAGCAATCTCACAATTAAAATAACAATAATTAAGTTTTATAGCTAAATTTGTAGTACATACTAAACTGTAGCGTTATTGATTGCCCTTATTAACGGAAGATTTGGATTTAGATTAGCGAGTAATTACCTAAATCACCTTACTCACTTAGTTCGATTAATATTAATAACCAAATTAACCTAACCTTGTTTCTAGGGTGGCGGATACGTGAAACGAGCAACACCGGACAGCCTGCACGAAGTATTCAACAAGTATGCGACACAGGAAGTCAAGGGGGAGAAGTTTATGACCCCGGAAGACTTCGTACGAGGGTATTTAGGACTATTTCCGGGCATAGACTACAATCCTGAATCTGTGAAACTTTTGGCGGGAATTGTAAATACGAGTAAAGATGGCCTTATATCATACACAGAGTTTCAAGCATTTGAGGGGTTGCTCTGCTTTCCGGATGCGTTGTACAAGACAGCGTTTCAGTTGTTTGATACTAATGGAAATGGGATGGTTTCCTTCGGTAAGGCAAAGATTTAATTGAAGAATATTATTAACTATTGATTAAACTAAACATTATTAACAATTAAACTAAAGATTAAACAAATTACATTGTTACACAGTGGGCTGGCAATGAGTCACCACTCAAAACCAAAAAAACACTACATGTTCCGATAACTAACGTCTTCACGACACGACGAACTAATCTAGACTCTCTAGAACAAAGCGCTATCTTCAGGACAGGATTATCTTAGGGGTACAGGGTGCATAGGCTAGGGCATTCAAAGGCACGCACGTATACATAATAATTTCTAAACTTAATAACCAACAAATAAATGTCGTGACTATCATAATACGATAAGAATTTCTAAACTGAATTTTGACATTTATAACTAAAATAGATAAACAGAGTTAAAATATGATTACTGAAACTATAATTTAGAAAAGTTTATAAAAAGTTATTTATCTGTTATTACTCTTACCCTGGCCTTATCACAATACATTAATACATACATATATAATTATCATTAAAAATGTTAATATATTTCATGATTTACCGATGAAATAGCTTTTAACGAAATCTTCAGAATGAAAACGTGAATTTTAGAGAAGCTATCTATCAGTTTGGAAATACAGAATATTATACTTAACCCGAGAATAAAATTTATTCTGGGAATAAAAATATTTAATCGAACTTGGAAATACCGGCCCTAAGGCGGCCATCTTAAATGAACGCAGCGCCTGTATAGGACATTTCAGTCGCCAATAATAACAAGAACATAATTTTTTTAATTGATTTTAAGATTTTGGAAGTACATTTAATCTAAATTAATATACATTAAAAATTATGAGTTATTATATTATAAATTCTTGAAGTTACACGAACTGCATTACTTTTTAAATCAAATCATTATAATTTGAAAAAGGAAACTACAGTAATTTTCTTTTAAAACGGCAGTAAATTAAATTTTTTATTGAAAAGAATAAATTCATTAAATTTTCTCTTTAATCTTATTTTTAGATATTAATGAATACAATTTTTAACATGCACTAGAATAATTTTTGAATCCAGGTTAAAAAAAAATCTGATGTGGACACCACACGACTTCCTTGTACGCAAGACCAATATGAAGTATAGACCCAATTATAAAATTTCACGTATTTGACGTAATTTGACATTAACATCTATTTTTTGTCCTAATCCATAGCAAGCTTCATTAGAAAACCCAAAAAGTATATAAGTTTTAAATTTACATATCTAGCTTATACAAAGGGCTAATTTAATAATACTTGATGTGCTAGACGCAGAATTTAATTCTCTAAAACTCTTATTTGAAGCATTTATTTCTAAAATCAAAATGAAACCATTTTATTCAAGAAAAACTGTTAACAACTTCAGGTAATATATCACTTCCGGTTAGCCTGTTTTAACCAAAATCTACTATATTATTCCAATTGACATAAAAGTCTTATATACCAAATTTGAAAAGTTTTGGATTATATTTTAATATAGTTTTTCATTGAAATCTATTATAGGCTTCAAATAAAGTACCATTTCTGGAAATTATGTAATGATCAAAAAGAAGGGTGCACAACTAGATGATATAGAAGTCCTAAATACAAAATTTCAACTTTCTACGGCTTACCGTTTTTGAGTTATGCGAAATACGTACGTACGTACAGACGTCACGACAAAATTAGTCAAAATGGATATTTCCGTTGAAATCTGAAAACCGAAATTTTTCGGGAATGCAATACTTCCTTTACTTTGTACAAGCAAGTAATAAAAACATTGCTGTATAAAAAATTATCTTTTTTGAAATGATCATAAAAACAATATATCACGATCACAACCTCACTGAATATTAATAGAGATACGACTTTTCCTCTAACAATGAAAAATTTTCCCATTTTTTCCTCTTATACACTGCTTTCGTCACGTATGCAAATATTTTAATTTCAGAGGAATTCATGGAGTTAATGAAAAAAACCGTGTTACACCAGCGAATTCCTTTTGATATGGAAGGCGGTTTTATTCAACTATATTTCGGAAAAGACAAGAAAAGATGTATAAACTATTCAGAATTCAGTCAATTTTTACACGATTTCCACGAAGAATACGCCATCGAAGCTTTTAGAAGATTCGACAAAGAAAGCTCAGGGTTTATTTCAGTTTTAAACTTTCAAGACATCATGATTAGTATTAAAAGCCATTTACTTACTAAAGAAGTGGAATCACATCTAATAGAAGTAAGACAATCTAGTTAAATTTCTCGATAAGAATTTAATTTGGTAAAGGATTATTTGTGTAATTTAGATAAAAAATTAATGAATTTCGTTTCGTAGACAGCAAGTGGAAGTCAAAGTGGTCGCCGGGTCAGTTTTCCTTATTTCGTAGCGTTTAATTCATTATTAAACAACATGGAATTAATAAAAAGGATATATTTGAATGTAACCAACGGCCATAGGACCCAAGAAGTGTCGAAAGAAGAGTTCATGCATTCTGCACAAAGCATGTCGCAAATCACACCATTGGAGGTGGATATTTTGTTTCAGTTATGCGACGTTTTGCACCAAACTGGGTAATTATCAAAATGTTTCTATTTATAGGAATAAGTTAAAGTTATTTTCGCCCCTCTCATGTAACAATGCTTGTTTTGCTGCCGGACAGAATGTTAGAATCAAGCTCAGAAGATAACGGTCTATCATCTGGGTTGGTCTTGGTTAATAATTTACTGAATACCGGTATTGTAGCACAGTTCGACGCGTCTTATACTAACCACTATTATAATTTTAGGAGGATTGTGTATAGTGATTTGAGCGTTATTGCGCCAGAACCTTATTTCAAACAGATCACAAATCGTCTTGCAGAAATTCACGCTGTTAATGTAAGTAACTGATAAAAATATTTTATTACTGTATTATGTAAACAATCATTTTTATCCTATGTTTCTTGAAATTTTTTTAATGCCACAATAAAAATTTTACATTATGTTATACATACATATGTTCTAAGTTCTGCATATTTGCTTTCATAAGTTGGTGTGTTTCATTGTATATTCTATAAAAATATAATAATAAAACAGCATGAAGCATGCAATTTTTAAAAAGGTAAAACAACAAGTTTTCGGAAAAAAATTGTATGAACGTTGCTGTGGTTTAAGGTAAGTATATTGAATCTACTTATAACTACAACAATTAATATAGCTTATGCTTTAAGAAGGTTCGCCCAGTCTTAAGCAAAAACGATACTTTCAAAGTAGACTCTATCGACAGAACACTTAAGGGTCAGAATTTAAAGGCCTGTAATTTGATGCAATTATTGTTATTATGAAGAAGTTAACTTTGAGATATTAATATCAAATTGTAAACATTTTTCTATTACTTTGTAATACAACATATACACATTAATAAATAACAAAGGTTTTACTTCAAATTGAAATCAACTCTGCACATTCTGAACTACAGAGTATCAAGTTTGCGCAGCTTCAAGCATATCCGAGAGTTTACGACATACCGAATGAAGTTTTGTTTATTGGCGTTTTTGAGCATTTTCAAATCAGTTCTTTTCAAAACATTCGATTTTTTCTTTTTAAGTATAAGGTACATAAATAACTTTATCTATCCACATTAATTTATTATTAATATGTCGTGTTCTTAGGGTACTGTAACATAAAACGGGCTCTTCCGGCCGCTTCACATGTTTTACGAACATATTCGAGATTGAAACATGTTTTTAAAAACAAATAAAATAATTGTTATTACAAATAGGATATGTTTTTTTTTAATTGAAAGGATATTATTCAAACTTAACTGGATGACATCTTAAATAGCTAGCTTTTCTTAATTAAGTTATTGGTGACGAAATGAATTGCTTAAAATTATAGTGCTTATTTGCTTTACCGCTAGGGCAGTAGTTTAAATGAAGCGCGCCGCATATAACGTTATTAATGAACTACCCTATCTCGTAAAAAATAATTTCCAACTTTAAGGTTCAAAATTTTATAATTATAATAAACTATGTCTTCGCCAACTATTCTAAAAGTTAAAAAACAATCCACCGTCTAGTTCCGTAGAAAATCGCTTATAAAGTTGACGTTTTCAACGTTCTAACACAAACTCTTATGCTAGAAACATTTCCGTAGATATTTTTTTGTTTGTTTTACATTGATATGATATGACCTTGAATAGTCATCTTTCGTGAATAAACGTACACATATTAAAATTTATATACAATAGGTCGCGAACAGTCACGTGACTCGAGCGACCTTGACGTGCTTGGAATCAGCTGATTTGTGTGCGCGTGTCACTTTGACAAGAATAGTGTGACTTTGACAAGACCAATGTTTTGACTTATTTTGATTCTGAACTGCTAAAATGTTATTATTGTACAATTTTCAGGCAGTAAAACACATGAAATTAAAAATAACTCCTCGACAGTTCAAAATTAAAATAAGTCACAATATTGGTCTTGTCAAACTGACATTATTCTTGTCAAAATGATTTGTGTGCGCATGTCATTTTGACAAGAACAATGTCACGTTGACAATACCAGGTTTTGACTTATTTTGATTTTGAACTGCTTTAATGTTATTATTTTACAATTTTTAGGCAGTAAAACATATGAAATTAAAAATAATAACATTAGCAGTTAAAATTCATAATAAATCAAAACATTGGTCTTGTCAACGTGACATTGTTGACATTGTTCTTGTCGAAATGACATACGCACACAAATCAGCTGATTCTAAGCACTTCAAGGTTGCTCGAGTTACGTGTCTGCTCGCGCCCTATACTTCTTCAAAAGTCGTTGCCATGCAAAATAAATTTTAAAACTCGCCAAAGACAGATGCCAGATAGCGATAGGACGTCAGAATTAAACTTCGTCGAATAGAAGAAAACGAAATATTAGTTCTGTTAAAAATGAATGTTAAAGCATAAGCTATATTAATAATTTTTGTAGTAATAAGCAAGTTCAATATACTTTCCTTAAGCCACAGTATCGTCCCTTCATTTTTATTAAAAATTTATGTAACGCATGTAAATTAAAATTTTATTGATTTTGTTATATTTTAATTTCTTGCACCCAAATTTGTTCGTTTTTTAAACATGCAATTTACTAATTCTTTATATCTAGGCAACATGAAAACGAACAAGAATACTAACAAGTAAATAATTATATAAAATAATAGGATACTTTTGCTAATAGAAAATCTTTTTCAGAGTCCGGAAGAAAGAAGCGTATTAATCCAAATTTTGGAAAGCGGATACCGATTCACATTAGGTTCTATTGCTGGCGGTATGTAAACTATTTTGTATTGTTCAAATAAATGTTTAAACTTAAAAGTTTTATAGCTGTCGGTGCCACAGCCGTATACCCAATAGATTTAGTCAAAACGAGAATGCAAAACCAAAGAACTGGCTCGTTTATTGGTGAACTTATGTACAAAAACAGTGTGGACTGTTTCAAAAAAGTTGTGAGACATGAGGGTGTGTTTGGTTTATATAGAGGGCTTGTACCACAACTTATGGGTGTCGCGCCAGAAAAAGCTATCAAACTTATGGTAAAGAAAAAGGCAAAATTTTTAATAAATCAGAACGTAATATTTTTGTTTTTTTAGGTAAATGATTTAGTGAGAGACAAATTAATGGATAAAAATGGGAATCTCCCACTTTATTCTGAAGTGATTGCTGGAGCTTGTGTACGTTCAGTTGTATCATTGATTAAATAATATTTATAGATTGTCATATTGTCAACCATGTTAGCATTTGTGTACCTCAATTTCAGCGCAAGGTATTGTGCTACCATCTTTGATTATTTTGAAATTTAGCCGTACGAAGATTTATATTATATTGTTTCACGCTTAAATATTGAATTTTTATCTGAAATTTTAAACAAGTTATGAAAAAATCTAATGCTGATTGGTAAAAATTAATTCATAATAAAATTAAATTTGTCAAAAAGTTACATTTACAATCACTTTAGACCCTGTTTAATTTGAATTTGAAAAGGAAATACATTTGTTTAGCAGAAAGTGAAAACTTTTTCATAATTTGATATAAGAAAATTGAAATTCTTTACAAATCTAGAAACATCCTTGAAAATTGTGACGTGGTTTCGATATGTTGTTGCTCATTTCAGGTTAAATATATAAGGTTAGAAACACAGATGGCGTTAGTAGCAAGTATGCGCATGTATTTTGTATTTGATATTTTCATACATTTTGTTTGTTGAAATTAATACATGTTTCTTTGATATTTAATTGTTTATCTATGTTTTCTTGTTCAAAAGTAATCAAATCGGTGTCTATGAGCACGTGGGTGTAGGCGCTGAAGTTAGGTGTAGATGTCAACAGGCGGACGAGCGTCATAAGCGCGCCATGGTATAAAATTTGAATTCCGATAAAAAATTTAAATTTTCACCGCTTGATATATAGTAGTCCAATCATTAGAAACATAAAAATGCCGTTTTGGTGCAAAAGGTTGAGGTTTTTTTGACAATATTTCTTTTCCAGTATTTCCTAGACAAAAATTGGTTATTATAAAAATTGTAACTTGCATTTTTTTATACAAAAAAGGATTCTTTAATTTTTGACTTCCAAAATTTTGACACGATTAAAAATAACATTACGTATTTAATACGTGTGGAAGTGGTTGATGAAAAAATGAGATATGGGCCGATTTGCAGATGTTTAATATATTAGAAAAATTTCAAGTTGCTAGTATCTCATATCCTTAAGCATACCATAGTGGTAGATAAAAATATGAAAATTTGTAGGAAAGCGTTGATAATATTTTATATAACAAGTGGCTAAACAGTGCTTTTTTCATAAGGGAGCCGTTTAAAGCACGAGCGGTATCGAGTGCTTTAAAGCTCACAAAAAGTCACGAGTTATATACATAATTTTTTGCACACCACAATTTTCAGTTGACCAAATTTAAAATAAATTTTAAAAGAAAAATGTCATTTTGATGATTTACTCAATAATAGAATTTAATACTTACAACTTTTTAAAATACAACAATGACCTTAGCAAGTAGAAAAATATATTGTCTGAAATCACATTGTGACGACAAATGTCATTAGTGGTTCTATTTCAACACAAACTTAACCTAAAGAAAAGGAAATCCCACACCCGATTATGGGTAACAGGGATTTGGAGAAGAAGTTTTTATTTTGATATTTTTTGCCTTTAGTTCTTCAAAAAGATAGAAAATGAGCTAAAATAAGAGTATTAGTGATACTGGTAATTTTTTTTATTTCATAGTTATTTTTTTATTTTACAGTTATTGTTTTATTTCACAGTTTTCGATAATGACACATTTTAGCCATTGAAAAGTGTGAAATAAAGACAACTTTAGAAGTTGGTGTTGTAAAAAATTATTTAAAAATTATTGTTGCCACGGCGAATGCAAACTGTTATAAGTAGTAAAAGCTATTAGACTAAATATAAAATATATAATATTGGATATTTTTTGTGTAATTTAATTTTTTTTATAGAAAATTGCAACCTAAATTTTTTATAATATATTCTGTCTAGGAAATACTGGAAAAAAAATATTGTAAAAAAACTGATTTCGGTTGCCATTTTCAAGATGGCGGCGCAAGCGGCGATCCCTCGGGGTCACAAACTTAACGTCATACTTAGGGCCCCCAAGTCTACAATCCTGCCAAGTTTCAAAACTATAAAAATGCCGGAATACCCCATTATTATTTTATAGATGGCGATGGCTTGTGTGGAATAAAATTGTGGTACATAAATTACTTGCGTTGCCAATCTTTCTATATATATTATTTAATTAGTGGTTTTATTTTTTCCATAATTATAGCAACGATTTTTATTTCCTAGGCGGGTGGTTCCCAAGTGATATTCACCAACCCCCTAGAAATAGTAAAAATCCGACTCCAAGTAGCGGGTGAAATCGCCGGCGGCAGTAAAGTCCGCGCGTGGTCAGTCGTAAAAGACCTCGGTCTCTTCGGGCTTTACAAAGGCGCAAGAGCTTGTTTCCTCCGAGATGTGCCATTCAGCGCCATCTATTTCCCAACATACGCACACACCAAAGCGAAACTGGCCGATGAGAATGGCTACAACCATCCGCTAACTCTCCTTCTGGCCGGTGTGATCGCTGGTGTTCCAGCAGCTGCGTTAGTCACACCAGCCGATGTCATCAAAACTAGGTTGCAGGTTGTTGCCAGGCAAGGGCAGACAACTTATAACGGAGTATTGGACGCCGCGGGGAAAATATACAAGGAAGAAGGGCCTAGAGCTTTTTGGAAGGGCACGATAGGTACGGATAATAATCAATACTTCTAAGCGGGAAATTTAATTTATTATTTTTGCAGCAAGAGTATTGAGATCATCACCTCAGTTTGGTGTTACTTTACTAACGTATGAAATTTTACAACGTTTGTTCTACGTAGACTTCGGAGGATCGTAAGTATCTTTATGTTTTGCTATTTTAGACTGAATGTTCGTTTGGCGGTAGTTCACTTTAAAATATGAAGTGGTTTATTATGTTATATGTTTTCAAAGGGATCATGCAATAAGGTATTTTTCCTTTGCTAGGTTTTTGTCCCTCTTTTATTGTTTTCACTTTGCAAGTACAGGGTGTCTCATTTACGATGTTTTTTAAGGTATCTCGGGTAATATTAATGATAGAGTAAAACCATTTGCACATTCCAGGGTCAACTTTTCCAGAAATGGTTAATAGTCACCACATGAATTTTCGATCTTCTTTTGTTTCTGAGCTACAGGCAAAAACTCGTCTTTCGCTCATTTTGAAAATATCTCATATCTTATTTATTATGATAGAGAAAAAATGTTTTTACAAAAATTTTACCGTTTTTTAAATAGGATAAAATAGCGTAATTAGATTTTTTTAAAACTTAATAATTCTTGAGATATAACACAAACTTATGATTTTTTAAATGGGAACCTATGTTGAGAATAGTCTCATTTTTTTGCTTATTTTATAAGCTTTTCAATGATATATAACAAGTCTACATTCTTTTGTTTTAAACATTAATAAAAGACGAATTATTAATTTATTGGGGTGAAAATATTGGAAATTATTAAGAAACAAATGAAAAAATCTATTCCAGATCATCATTTGCATATTTCTAATGATTTTTGTTTCAGTTTTACTCATTTTTTCAATTTATTTACTTCAAAAGCATATTAAACCATTTTGATCGGATTGTGTCAAAGCCAACTGTAACGTCGATAAATAGTAATTTAACTAACCCGAAAATAATTGGTTAAGAATAATTTTGAGAACAAAATTAATAGATTGAATCAAAATAAACAAATGATGATTTGTAATAAATTTTTTCATTTGTTTCTTGATAATTTCCAATATTTTCACCTCAATAAATTAATAATTCGTCTTTTATTAATATTTAAAACAAAAGAATGTAGACTTGTTATATATCATTGAAAAGCTTATAAAATAAGCAAAAAGAGGAGACTATTTTTAATATAGGTTCCCATTTAAAAAATCATAATTTTGTGTTATATCTCGAAAATTATTAAGTTTTCAAAAAATCTAATTACGCTATTTTATTCTATTTAAAAAACGGTAAAATTTTTGTGAAAACATTTTTTCTCTAACTATCATAATCAATAAGATATGATATATTTTCAAAATGGGCGAAAAACGAGTTTTTGCCTGTAGCTCAGAAACAAAAGAAGATTGAAAATTCCTGTGGTGACTATTAAACTTTTCTCGAAAAGTTGACCCTGCAATGTGTAAACGGTTTCGCTCTATCATTAATATTGCACGAGATACCTTAAAAAAACATCGAAAATGAGACACCTGTACAGTACCTTGCACCAAATTTTACTATACAGGTGTCTAGGATAACGTGTCCAACATGAAAAATTATAATCCATTCACGAAAGGTGCCCAATAGAAAGCAATTTTAGTGGTGTATTGTTTATCGCATGAACTTCAGTCCTAGCCATGTTGTGATATGCTATGGGGTAGAATAGTGTGACGTCAGAGTATAGGGCGAAATATGAAGCATTGTCCTAAGCAAAAACGATATTTTCAAAGTAGACTCTATTGACAGAACACATAAGGCTCAGAATTTAAAGGCCTGTAATTTGATGCTGATATTATTGTTATTATGAAGAAGTTAACTTAAAGATATTAGTAACAGCCAATTGTAAACATTTTTCTATTACTTCGTAATACAACACATATACATTAATAAATAATAAATGTTTTACTTCAAATTGAAATCAACTCTGCACATTCTGAACTACAGAGTATCAAGTTTGCGCAGCTTCAAACATATCCGAGTTTACCGACATACGGACTGAGATTTTGTTGGCGTTTTTGAGCATTTTCAAATCAGTTCTTTTCAGAACTTTAGATTTTTTCTTTTTAGTTGAAGGTACGTAAATAACGATCCACATTAATTTATTAATAATATGTCGTGTTCTTAGGGTACTGTAACATAAAAATGATTCGCGGTCTTTCAAACGGGCTTTTCCAGCCGCTTCACGTTATGTTACACAAAGTTATTTAAAACTTAAATAGAATAAGTGTTATTGTAATAGGATAATATGTTTTTTTAATTGAAAGGGTAATATTCAAACTTAATTAATATTTTAAATTGCTAAATTTTCTTAATTAAGTAAGATATTGGCGACGAAATGAACTGCTAAAAGTTAAAGTTCTTATTTGCTGTGGCAATAAGATTCACTTTGAAAGATGTGTTTACCGGTAGGTCAGTAGTTTAAATGAAGCGCGCCGCATATGACGTAATAGCTTAAATAGCTAGCTTTTTTAATTAAGTTAGATAATAATGACGAAATGAACTGCTTAAAATTCCTATTAATAAGCGAGTTATGGTCCCCCGAAGTTTGAAAATATAGATGTGACGTCACAAATATAAGTTTTTATATAAAACTGTTTTCTTCGTGAATCTTGAAACGTATGCTATTTTGAAATATATTTATAAAAAACAAATTAATATTGTAACACTGTACAAGTCTACATGCTTTATAATTGCAATCAAAATTATTAAGTTTAATGCAAGAAATTTATATTTAAATAAAAATTGTTTGAGAATTGCAGTACTGGACTGCTAGCCACGTGTCCGCTATTTGAATTTATCTACTTCCATTGGTAGACTCCACCCCCTAACTCGGTATTCGTTATATATTTATAAATGGTCTTTTAGTCGCCAATCAAAATAATATATTTGGAATTCATATGAGCGACGAGCTGCTAAAACAAAAACCCCCTTATTTCCGAAGTATTTCAATTATATCATTTTATTTTTTTAATAACATTCATTATTAAGCATCTACTTTCACTATTTTTTAGTAATTTCTCTTAATTCGATTGAGCTGTAATCCCCTATTCTTGTAACTAATTGAACGACGCCATATTGAAAAAATCCGGGCTCTCGGCCTACTTTCGGCGGGAAGTTCAAACTAATCGAAATATATACGTATGTATATTTTTAAAGATGAAAGTGAAAACGTAAATTTTGATTGTGACAGTTTAGTTAATTTTTATTATTCTTAAAAAATTCTACTGAAATGGTAATAGTGTAACTTTTAATGTCATTTACGCCACTAGAGGGGAAATTCTATTTACGATTTCTAATTTAAACTAACGCTGGTATTTTACATGATACGAAATATAATAATATTTTTCTGGCGTAAAAGTTTTCAGCGAAAATACAAAATTTCGTAATGAATGTGTCATTATTGCGTACCGTGATGTCGCTATAAAAATATTAAAATTAATTGCACCCAATAAAATTTTGAGAATTAAATTAGGAAATTAGCAATAAAAGTAAATTAATTAACATCTCTGTGTTTTTCATTTGTTTCATTATGAATTTGCTGCGGACAAATGAACGTAAATAAATTATACATCGTTGGAAAATTAAAAAAAATTATCGTCAATGGTACTTTCCAATATAGCGTCTATAAAAAATGTAACTTTAGATATCTAGAAATCCAATATTAATAAAAACAAATTGAGAATCGCCATTCGAAAGAGCTAAAAAGGGCATTAAAGAAGTGGAAACCTAAATCGAGTATTAGGAGTATTTCATCGAAAAATAAAGAACTAAAAAAATTATTTTCGTCAATTTCTAGTGGCCCATGATTTTTTTCCGGATAAACAAAACACCACTAAAGTGGGCTACTATTAGTGCAACTTTTGTCTAACCTACTTCGAATCATTTATGTTATCCTGGATATCCTAAATAACATTTATGTATTGCTCTTTTTATATTTGTTGTTCTCATTTAGGTTGGGGTAGAAGACACAAGTACAAGAATGTTTCTATATTTAAACTAGATGCATGTAAAATATAAATGTTATAGCAATAATTTGTGTGCTTTAAATGTTGTATAAAGTTGAAAAGAACAGAAATAATTATAAAATATCACTTACAGTCGACCAAGTGGATCAGAACTCAAGGTAGCATCAATGGGACTCCAACCCGACGCGAAATCAAGAAACCCGGACCACATCGGTGGCTATCAAGTTGCAACGCCAATCTTCTCCGGCATCGAAACGAAATTCGGAATTTGTTTACCCAGATTCACTGTACCTAAAACAACATGAGAACATTCCATTAACCTTTAGCTTTACTGAATACGTTTTATTAGATAGGATAGATAATTAATATTTTGAATGAGCTATTTTTATTAGGAATATTTAAAATATTAAAATTGAAATGTTATTAAAAGTTATATCAAGATATTATTGTTGTTTGATTTACACAAAATACTGTTTATGTTTGAATTGAAATTATTTTTTAAATATTTGTTTTTGATATTTATACTGATTGAACAATTTTGTTACCTTCATTAAAATATTGCGAAATATATTTACACATATTTTCAAATTTTCTCATCTTTTTTTACCTCATATTTATTCATCCAAGACATTAAACTCAGGTAGGTATTATGCTTTTATTTATAATTTATGGTATACGCTGACGATATGGATAAGAGCGGACGTAGTTTATTAATATTTTAAAAGGGTTTTACTAAAATGGAACTTCGGTTTGCATTTGCAATACCGGGGCAAATTTTAAAACCAGTATTTATTTATTTTTTATTTAGGTGTACAACAGTACATTAAAAAACAAGGATCGTAATACAATCTGTTAAGGTACGAATCCAAGTTTGGAAAACGAACCACGAGGAAAATTATATATTAGCGTATTTTTTAGGCATAGGTACCTAAAGAGTATAGAATGCAATAATCTGGCTTTAAATTTGTTCGTTTCTGACGCATTTTCAGATAGGGTGACCATATTTGAATTTAAACAGGTTACAGATACCAAATACAGGACACATTTAGGACAAAAATTACTGGTTAGGCAATTAAATAAAATACCATAATTTCTATGTTTACATACTTCAATAATTACTATTTGAGCCTTATAATTTGTGAAATAAATTAAACATTTTCCGACAATAATTTGAGATATAAAAGGTATCCATCATTGGAACTGTTTGTAAACTTTGGCCACGCAAATAGTTTCTCACACTTTTTGTTTTTTCCACATAATCACTGAATAAAACCTGATATGTACACAACTATGAATGGAAAACACTATTAAATATTTATATTAATAAATAATACACTTACTGTCCTTTTAAATATCATATTTACGGAGACTTTACCAGACGAACTGCTCGAGCTCTTACGCTTCACTTTTTGACAGCTAACCTAAATTCGCAAAATTGTCCCGCTCTCCAACATTAAAATTAATCCCATAAAAGTAAAATTTATGCAATAAAATATACTAAAGTTATAGAGAATACTTCAAGTAATCCAATGGTGTATTTTTTGTCGCGAAAAAGTCTCTAGGAAGCGTGAAAATCGGCAAAAACTGTCAAGGTCAAAAAAAAATTTGCGTGGAGGGACCTTAGGGAAAAAAAATTCCAAATTTTTTCTTCGCTTTTTTGACGATTTGAAAGGTTTAAACTGAAAATTTGAAGTGGAAATCATTTTAGAAAAGTTTAATAATTTTTTTTACATCAAAAAAACGAAGAATATGGGCAAAGTACTTCATTTTTTTACCAAACTTACAACCTTTTTACCCATATTACCTCCGTTTTGCGCAGCGGCTTTGGCACAGCTAAAACACTAGGAATTTTTTTTCTTTTACAATAATAAGTTACAATATATCTTAAAGCTAAGAATAAATAAATTACAATATATCTTATGAACTAAATATATCTGTAGCTGATCTCGAAGCGGCTGTTGCATCTCCAGGATCTTCTTATGACCACGACTGGAAATATTTTATAAATTAATGTCTTTATGACCGGATTGAATTTACAAGTTTTACTTGAGTTCATTTCCATGTCTTTCTGCTCTGGAGGAGCGACGAATTATTTGGTATCTGTAACAGACTTTTACACGAGGACTTAGAACAAAATTTGGGCTATTTATTAACTTAAAAACTAATATGGCCTATCAATGGGAAACCGCGATACATTCTACCATTCATTTGGGCGTCCCACATATACAGTCACACAATACTTAATATTTTCTGGAATATTCTTCCGTTTGTCCAGCACTAGAAATGTGGAATTGTTCGGCTATTTCTCGCAGAACTGCCGCATCCAAAATGGGTTTGTATCTGTAACAGACTCACACAGAAAGAATTAGAATTGAATTTTAATTATTTATTAACTTATAAATTAATATGGACCTAACAAAGGGAAGCCGCGATACATTCTCAATTTCAACATTCATTGGGCGTCTCACACATACACACAGACAGACACACAATACCTAATATTTCTTGGAACATTCTTCAAGACACTCGGTTTACTTCTTATCGTTTTGTATCTTCGATTTTTTTTTTTGTTACTGCAAGCGAGAAGACATTCCGTATCTGTAACAGACTTTTACACCAGGATTTAGAACAAAATTTGGACTATTTATTAACTTAAAATTAATATGGCCTATTAAAGGGAAACCACGATACATTCTACCATTCATTTGGGCGTCCCACATATACAAACAGTCACACAATACCTAATATTTTCTGGAATATTCTTTCGTTTGTCCAGCACTAGAAATGTGGAATTGTTCGGCTATTTCTCGCACAACTGTCGCATCCAAAATGGGTTTGTATCTGTAACAGGCTCACACAGAAATTATTAGAATTGAATTTTAAATATTTATTAACTTATAAATTAATATGGACCTAACAAAGGGAAACCGCGATACATTCTCATTCTCAACATTCATTGGGCGTCTCACACATACACACAGACAGACACACAATACCTAATATTTCTTGGAATATTCTTCAAGGCACTCGGTTCACTTCTTTTCATCTTGTATTTTCGATTATTTTATTTTTTACAGCAAACGATAAGATATTCCATATCTGTAACAGACTCAAACAAACATAATTACAATCAAATATTGACTATTTATTAATTTATAAACTAATAGGAACCTAACAAAGGGGACCACGACTCGAAATATTTTATAAATTACAGTCTTAACACAAGAATAAATTTACCAAATACATTTGCGGATTATTTTCCTGTCTTCCTGTCTTGGAAGAAGCAGCGAATTGTCTTATATCTGCAACTTATACAAACGGAATTAGAATAGTATTTAAACTACTTATTAACTTATAAATTAAATGGCCTATCAAAGGGAAACCGCGATACATTCTATCATTCATTTGGCGTCCCACACATACGCACAGACAGACACACAATACCTAATATTTTCTTGTAATGTTCTTGCGATAGAATTCTAACCATGTATTGTTGATTGTATTGATTGGAGCAATCGGAAAATGGTTTCATATCTGTAACATAACTTATACAGACGAAATTAGGATTAAATTGTGACTATTTATTCAATTATAATCTAACATAATGTTTTTCATTTATACAATATACAACATTCCACACATACTCGCTGTAACATTATTTTACATAACCAGAACAAATTATGAAAAAAGGTTAGAAAACAATCTAATTTAACTATTCCATGCAATATTTGTTGGTAATAATGTATAAAAATACAATAAAGTACTTACGTCAAATTAACGTTGTTGTCACGAAAATTATTTATTGATACTAAAGTATTTTATTTAGCTTGACTCACAAATTTTATGTCAAAATGACCGGTGTACATTTCCAAAACGGTTTTTATATTAATTAACAATGTACTTACTAAATTTACACATAAATTTTCACTTAATATTCACAAAATTACTAACAATAACTTTTCTCGCCATAGTTTGTTGATAACAGTTGAATTACTACGGACGGCTGTTATTGGGCGCGGAGTACTATGCGAGACAATATATTTAAATATTACAACTCTGATTTTATTCTTTTGGCTTGAATATCAATTATATTGTTTTGAATAATAATAATAATAATAATAATAATAATAATAATAATAATAATAATAATAATAATAATAATAATAATAATAATAATAATAATAATAATAATAATAATAATAATAATAATAATAATAATAATAATAATAATAATAATAATAATAATAATAATAATAATAATAATAATAATAATAATAATAATAATAATAATAATAATAATAATAATAATAATAATAATAATAATAATAATAATAATAATAATAATAATAATAATAATAATAATAATAATAATAATAATAATAATAATAATAATAATAATAATAATAATAATAATAATAATAATAATAATAATAATAATAATAATAATAATAATAATAATAATAATAATAATAATAATAATAATAATAATAATAATAATAATAATAATAATAATAATAATAATAATAATAATAATAATAATAATAATAATAATAATAATAATAATAATAATAATAATAATAATAATAATAATAATAATAATAATAATAATAATAATAATAATAATAATAATAATAATAATAATAATAATAATAATAATAATAATAATAATAATAATAATAATAATAATAATAATAATAATAATAATAATAATAATAATAATAATAATAATAATAATAATAATAATAATAATAATAATAATAATAATAATAATAATAATAATAATAATAATAATAATAATAATAATAATAATAATAATAATAATAATAATAATAATAATAATAATAATAATAATAATAATAAATAATAAACACAAGCTGTATTTATCCTACTATCCCCTGGGGCAAGTAGAGCCAAGTAAATTTGGTTCCAAAAAATATGAATCAAGCTAAAATAACATTGTGAAAAGATTTCAGACTATTTTTACAACAACTTAATTGCTAACAATTTACCCTAAAACAATAATTTTTGATGACTTGAGAACTAAACCACATTTAAAGTAATTATCGTTCATACACAAAACTCAAAACTAAATCAAGTAAACATGATACAAAAAAAAAAACTTTTACTTTTACTCAATGTCATCATGTTGTAAATTTTGGGGTGGCAAAATACTGGGCTCGAGATTCTGCCACCCCCGAATTACGCCTATGGTTGTAGGTTAACGTTTTTGAGTTCAACATACGTACGTAGACGTCACGACGAAATTAGTCAAAATGGATTCAGTGATGGTCAAAATGGTTATTTCCATTGAAATCTTAAAACCGAAATTTTTCGCGATTATAATACTTCCTTTACTACATGTACAAGGAAGTAATTTTTTTTTTCATCTAAATCGCTATTTATTAAATAATACTTTAAGTATAAAGTGTACATTTTTTTGTTATGTTGCGGGGCCCCATTAAATGTATACAATTTTATGTTTTACAATCTGTAATCTAATAGTCTGAAGAAAGTATAAGTGTACACAGAAACGTCGGTTTTTACTTCCTTGTACAAAGTAAAGGAAGTATTGTATTCGCGAAAAATTTCGGTTTCCAGATTTCTACAGAATTATCCATTTTGGCCATCCCTGGATCCATTCTGACTAATTTCGTCGTGACGTCTGTACGTACGTACGTACGTACGTATCTCGCATAACTCAAAAACGGTAAGCTGTAGAAAGTTGAAATTTTGTATTTAGGACTTCTATAACATCTAGTTGTGCACCTCCCGTTTTAGTCATTACATAATTTCCAGAAATGGTACTTTATTTGAAGCCTATAATAGATTTTAATGAAAAACTATATTAAAATATAATCCAAAACTTTTCAAATTTAGTATATAAGACTTTTATATCAATTGGAATAACATAGCAGATTTTGGTTAAAACAGGCTAACCGGAAGTGATATATTACCTGAAGTTGTTTACAGTTTTTCTTGAATAAAATGGTTTCATTATGATTTTAGAAATAAATGCTTCTAATAAGAGTTTTAGAGAATTAAATTCTGCGTCTAGCACATCAAGTATTATTAAATCAGCCCTTTGTATAAGCGAGATATGTAAATTTAAAAATTATATACTTTTTGGTTTTTGTAATGAAGCTTGCTATGGATTAGGACAAAAATAACAAAAAAATAAAAAGTAGATGTTAATGTCAAATTACGTCAAATACGTGCAATTTTATAATTGAGTCTATACGTCATATTAGTCTTGCGTACAAGGAAGTCGTGTGGTGTCCACATCAGATTTTTTAAGAATAAATGCTGCATGACTGATATTTCCAGTATTTTTGTTAAAACCAAAATTATATTAGTATAATTCATATAATGGTATCTTGAAAAAAAGAATATTTGTATGCCTATATTATTTTAGAAAATAATGCTTGCGTAATATTTGTGATTTTACTATTAATATTTATATTTGAAATTAGGAAAAGCGCCAAATAATAACAAGTTTATCATAATACACGCTCGTGCAACCTGACCATGAAAATTACCGTCATAAATAATTACATATACAGGTAATTACAAGCACATTACAAGGAAATTCGTTAAACAAAATTTTTTACTTAGCAAATCACATTTTTTAATGATTAACAAATGATTTCATGCATTGAACATTCGATCACTGCACTGGGATCATAGAGGCTTGTGGTGAAAATAGACTTCGCTGTTTCTCGTACATTATTTCGTACGCACCACTATTTTAAGTTATTTTTACAATTGGGTCATGTCCTTAGAGTTTCACGACTTTATTCTAGCGGTCATTTTGACAACATTTACTTACTATCGGGCAAAAAGGTTTATATTTCTTTATATTTCGGGGATTTTACAACAATGCGCATTTTTAAATAATTAATTAGTGTTTTTGAATCAATTCTTAAAATTTTTAATATATAAAACATGTGTAAAAAGTGATTCATATAGTGTAAAGTATAGTGCGGTACTTAATTTTATTATTTAAGAAGAGTTTAATTTGCAAAATAAAATCAAAAATGTCATCACAAGCAAGGAAATTATTTTTCGAGGTTAGTATTGTCAATGTCATGTTTTTTTTCTACACGTGTGTTACATTCAAACATCATTTCAGAGGGCAAACACGGAAAGATTACATGATATCTTTAATAAGTATGCATCTTTTGAGAAGAATGGAGAAAAATTTATGACCCCTCAAGATTTTTTGACAAAATATTTACGACTGTTACCCGAAAAAAATTATAATGAAGATTCTTTGCACCTATTTGCCAGCATAGTAAATACGAAGAAGGATGGACTAATTTCATTCGCAGAGTTTCAAACATTTGAAGGACTGCTGTGCTTTCCTGACGCTCTGTACAAAACGGCTTTTCAATTGTTCGATACGAACGGAAATGGAGAAGTTTCTTTCGGTAAATTGCTTTCAATGAAAGGGAAATTGAACAAATAATTTATTCGCGAAACAGTAAAGTTTTGCAAACATTTTTTTACCATTTATTGTTTTACATTTAAAAATTATTTTAAAATCTATTTCAGGTGAATTCGCCGAGACTATGGCAAAAACTGAACTGCACAAACACATTGAATTCAATCTGAATAGCGAATTTATCAATCTCTACTTTGGAAAAAATAGGGAGCGGAAAATCGAGTATTCGGAGTTCAGTCAGTTTTTACACGATTTTCACGAGGAGTACGCCAGAGAAGCCTTTCGTAGATTTGATAAAAAGGGAGAAGGATTTATTTCTTTAACTGATTTTCAAGACATCATGATTAGTATTAAAAAACATCTTCTGACTCCAGATGTCGAATCACATTTGATTGAGGTTTGAAAAAAAAATACTCCTTCTATCCCAAATTATTGTACCTATACTAGTTTTATATTTATCCCAAATAGGACTGTTGCAAGAGTTTTATATGATTTCTAAGTACGAAATTTGAAAATATATTGTTCTTTAAATAGCCTCAAATTTGAAAATATCGCAAAATATCCAATAGATATTTTACAATTAAATATTGAAATTGTGTCATTTTATGAAAAAGTCACGTGATCTGAAACAAAATGTGACGTCAGAGTACATACATTTTGACATGTGACAAACTATCGCCTAATTTTATTTATATAAATAACGTAAACTGTTTTCCTATTGGCTATGAATGACGTCACAGGAGTGGAGGATTGTTTTTCATACCCGTTTCTGGCGCCACTCTTTTTTATTTCATTATTTACGAAAATAATAAATTAATATAACTTTTTTAATTAGTATGAAAAATATTGCATAAACTTTCATGTAAAATACTTTAAAAAAATGTGAAACTGGCTCATTGTGGTATACACAAACTTTTGTTTTATTTTATTGCTCAATGCTGATTTTTATAGATCAACATCGGTAATTTTGTCGCGCTGTGTCAACTATTTACTTCTTGACTGCACTACTGCACATAATAGATACTGACAAATGTAGTTAATAATAATAATAATAATAATAATAATAATAATTAATAATAATAATAATTAATATTATTAGTATTTTCAGTATTTTTTGACAATATTGAAAATAATAATAAAATTAAAATAAAACAAAATACACGCAAAACTATCGATAATCTTTAGAGCATTTAATTTTTAAAGATATGCATAATCAGAATGGCCCATATTACGAGCTCACTTTTATAATAAAAGTGCTTTTATTAGAAAAGTGCGCCCGTAATCTTTATAGAAATGTATATCATAATTTGGGACGGAGGGAGTAATACATTAGGCTTAATTTTATTTATCTCATACTAACAATAACAATCCATTGAAATCTTTTTTATTTAGATGTTGGTGATTTCTAATTATATAAAAATCATTTTCTCGGGACGTGATTGTCACATTTGTCCAATTTTTTTGAAGGTCAAAGTAAAGTCAACTCTTTCTTATTTTTTAATTCAGTGCATCAAGTAATAATAATTTATTTATATTTTTTCAGAACTATTAATACCTAATCGCAATAGTTTGATTTATTGGCTAATGCTACTATCCATTATTGCAATTGTTTCTTCTTAAAAAAATCTGATGTGGCCAGCACATTACCTTCCGTCAGTTCTATGTATTTTGTACAAATTTCATACGGAAAGTTCCTTGCTAAATTAAATATTCTATTTCTTGTACATTACCTTCCGGCAGTTGCATATATTTTATGCAAATTTCATACAGAAAATTATTATTTTGCGACGTTTTCTATATACAGTGTAATGTATCTGCAGAAATAAAAGATTTATTATTATTATTTCTTGTACATTACCTTAAAGCAGTTGTATGTATTTTATACAAATTCCATACAGAAAGCAAAAGATCCTATATTTTCAGAAAAATTATAAGACAAGTCAATTTTACTTGACACTGACATCTTTCAATCAGAATTTTCTTAATGTAGTAGCTGTTTCCATAGCTATGGCTACTTTATGAAATTTAATTTCTTTATAATTTTTTAACTCTATATCCATTTAATATTAAGTATAAAATGCAGTCAAATCGTATAGAGAATAAAATATTCTTTAATATTTATAATAACATTATAAAATTATATTTAACATAGTTTTTTCAAGAAAAACTGTTAAAATCTTCAAATGATGGTACTTCCGGTTGACCAATTGTAACCAAAATCTAATCAGTTCTTCCTATGGATGTAACGAAGAAGTATACGAAAAAATTATAATTTTTGTAACTGTAGTATTAGAGTTATCGCAGACGAAAATTTTGTTACACACACACACACACACACACACACACACACGCACACACGCACACACGCACACACGCACACACGCACACACGCACACACGCACACACGCACACACGCACACACGCACACACACACACACACACACACACACACACACACACACACACACACAGAGAGAGAGAGAGAGAGAGAGAGAGAGAGAGAGAGAGACATCATCGTAAAATTAGTAAAAACGTGTTGTGAAGACCCTAATTCGTGCTTATTCACTAAAAACTTACAATCGAATTTTTGGACCGTTAACATTACCTCCCTTATCTACGGTATAACGGGAAGTAAAAAATAGTAAAAAGCTTAAAGACGGATATTTTATTTTACATTTATCTCATGACAAGAACCTATTATATCAATAAATTTAGGCTCATTTGATGTAGATTTGTTTCAGATTCATTATTTTCTTAACGAAATCAACTCGCTAATCATGTATTGTTTCTGTTTCTGTTTCTGAAAATTTGTGAGAATTCTACGAGCTACCTACTAATTTAGTAATATGTATGCAAGTACTTCTCTTTAGAATCCAATTGTCTTTGTTCTTGACCTAGCACTCAATGTGTTTCATTCTAGTATTTATTTAAGTTGTAATCTTAGTATAATGTGTGTTTTCCTCACATTTTCACGGTTTCAGACTGCGAGTGGAAATCAGGCAGGTCGGTGGGTGAGCTTTCCATATTTCATGGCGTTTAATTCGCTGCTGAATAATATGGAGCTAATTAAGAGGATATATCTGAACGTAACGAACGGCCATAGGAACGTGGAAGTAACTAAGGAAGATTTCATGCACTCTGCACAAACCATGTCGCAGATTACGCCCCTGGAAGTGGATATTTTGTTCCAGCTTTGCGACGCTTTGCACCAAACTGGGTGAGGAACTATTTTTAGATATAATTTTTGTATTGTTTGAGATGAATGGATGCATGGGGTCTCGTGAAGTGACGCCTGGTAAACGCCCCACGGTACTAATATGTTATCATCATTATTCAGTGGCGTACCTAGGGCGGGGCAAACAGGGCAAGTGCCCTGGGCGCCAGAACCAAAAGGGCGCCGGTTGGAGCCCTTAAGGTACGGTCTATCTAGAGCGGAGTCCGCGCGCGGATTACGCACTGCTGAATGCGCATGCGGATTGCGCATCAACTGTGGTCTATTTACAATACGCACTGCGCGTTGGTTTATTATATTTTAAATTTTGTTATTGCTGTTGTATAGTGTAGAATACTGAACTACGGCGAAGAGAAATATATTATTAGCTATGCTTCTAGAAGATGATGAAGAATTATTATTATTATTATTATTATTATTATTATTATTATTATTATTATTATTATTATTATTATTGTCAATTTTAGATGAAAGGAACTATGGCAATAGTCTATTAAAAAGAAGAAAAATCGAGGGCACTTTTATAGTTTTAATCCACAATCATTTAAAAGATGATGGTACAAAATTTAAAGAATATTTGAGGTTAAGTCAAGCACAATTTCCCGCCATATATTTTCACGTACAACACAGTCTTTATATGATTTTTCTCTAGCATCATATAACGCAGGATGATGTGACACACTATCAATTAATATTTCGTCTTGTTCTTTGGAAAATTTACAATAATTTTTGGTGTTTCTGCAGCCATCTTTGCCTAAACGATAAACACGTGCAGCAAAAACGAACATTCTGCGCTGCACTGGTGCGGACCAGTCGCCCCAATAGCTATTGCTGCGGACGTACGCGGCGGACGGCTATTATGCGCATGCGGAGTGCGCTGCACATAGAACGCTTGTATTTAATAACATACAAAGTAATATATGCGCATTCCGCACCGCGTACTCCGCGTGCGGATTGCGCTCCATATAGACCGTAGTTTTAGTATCCGTTTGTAACTTGGGTGCCAGAATTTGAAGTGGTAAAACTGTTGATTACTGTGCGTATTGACATAGTTCGGAACTGTTGAAGCTCTCTATCTGTTTTTTCATCGTCAAAGTGATGCTACGCAATTGTACAACCGTATGTTGACACTCGATTTTCTGACTCTACTTGGATTTTGGACGAGAGTACTCATTCCTATTGATAGAGTTCAGAAAAGACTACAAGATATAAAATATGAACTTTCATGATACCGCCTTAGATTTGAAAGGTTTACGAGATTATTTTCGCAATGAAAGAGTAACTTTGGTGACTGAAGCTCTGAAAATTGGACTTAGTCTCTGTCAAAACTGAGATGTTGAAACCGAAAAACGCCAACGGCAAATTTTTTCGAATAGCCATGCAAATAATGTTGACTATTGCAGTTTCCATCGCTAGCTGTGAAAGATCTTTCAACAAATTAGAACTGATCTTAAATTATCTGAGAGTCTCCATGGGTCAAGATCGATTAAGTGATCTTGCTTTGATGAGCGTTGAAAGAGAAGAAACTGAAAAGACCGATTTCAAGCACGTTATTAATGCCATTTTTTGATCGTAATGACCTCCGGAATATATGGTATAAGTTTGTCGTTCGAGTCGCGGAACACCCGTTATTTTGTTATTGTGCTGATTCGTTCATGGTTGAAGTTATTTCATAATATATATATATATATATATATATATATATATATATATATATATATATATATATATATATATATATATATATATATATATATATATATATATATATATATATATATATGGATATTCTTAAGTAATTTCAACATATACACTAAAGCGAGAACGATGTAATCTTGATTTTACATTGTTGACAGGGGGCGCAATTACGACCCTTGCCCTGGGCACCATTTAACTTAGGTACGCCACTGTCATTGAAGTCTGTCTAGATAGCAGATTTTTATGTGGTCTCGTGGCCGCGTGCTTGATAGCGTTTTCAGCTTACACAGTGCAAGTGCGCACTGAGTGCAACATATCACGTGACCACACTGAAGTGCATTTTAAGCTGAAAACGATTTTTTTTAGCCGCCATATTTGCACTAACACTATTGCACTTGCCTAGGGAGTCAGTGCACAAAAGTCGCACTGAGCCAGTGCGCGATGCAAATTTTTCTTAAGCTGAAAACGCATCAACTGACTAAATTTTGCACTCAATGACAAGCTTAAAACACTCAGTGCAAAAAAGTGTGCACCAGTGCGCACTCGACTTGTAAGGTGAAAACGCTATGAGTGTCAGGTCGCGAATCTGGGAAACCGGGTTCGATCCCGACCGACGCCAAATATTTCGAATTTTAAATGGCACAAAATTGACCCCTGTGGTGCACCCTCCATGCCAGCAATGAGTGCCCGTGAGGTGACGCCTGGTAAGCGCCCTCACGGTGTAAATATTTTATCATTACCGATATCTGCTTGTGTACAAAGCAGATTGGCACACCCAGCAATGGGTAACAAGCCGTGATGATATATTTATTTATTTATGAATGGATGCATAAAATACTTTTTTACGTCTGTTAAAAAAGTACATTTTTAAATTAAAATGAGTTTATAAAATATGCCTTTTTAATACATGAAAGTGTGAAAAAGTGCACTTTTTTTAACCTTGCGGAGTGAAATAATGAAATGCTATGATACTTTTTTTGACACTTTTACTGCAGACGTAAAAAGTAGTTATTTATGTAACAAGTGAGTAAAGTATATCTTTTTTTCACGGAAATGAAAATTTTTCGCACGAGCCGAAGTGTGAAAAGAGTGTCATAGCGTTTCATTATTTCACTCCGCAGTGTTAAAAAATGTACACACTCGCGTATCACTCATCGGCAAAAAATCGTGTAATACATGACAGGATGAAGAATTTCATGCTGAATTCAAATTTTCAAACCTTGTTATCTTATCATTAAGAATTTGTAGGAAAAGCATTGAATTTTTTTTAAATCATCGATAATTTACTTTTTTCGATGCCACAAGGACAGTAAACTGTTATAAATAGTAAAACCTATTAGACAAAGTATTAGATATGTAATATTACGTATTTCTTAAATAATTTAATTTTTATCATAACTATTTTTAACGTAAATATTTGAGAGTTTATCCTAGGTAAAAAATATAAGAACACTTTTTCCTACAAAAATTTACTAGCTTTAATTTTGTATTCTTGTAAAATTTTGATACGGGCTACTGTTTTTGAGAAAATAGCCTAAAACCCAAAAAACGTATTTTTGCAACCTTGATCTAAGATGGCGGATCGTGCCGAGCCTCCCCAAGGTCAAGAACTTGAATTTTTCTTCCTCGTCTCGACCTAAACAACATTTGTTAAAATCGTGTCTACCTCACCTTTTGTAAGGTCTTTTTTGTTTTCCATTGCCGGACTGTAGTTGGTCCTTTATTAAATTTTTCTTTCAATAATAATTTTGAAATAAATGTAAATTTATTTTACTCAGTTATCAAAGGCGCAATTTCAGCAATGTTGACATCAAAAATACAGAATAATGAATATCTATGTGAATCGAGCAGTGGGTGCTATATTTTTTGCACCTGGTTCCTGGGTCGTGTTGTTATATTTACGTGCTTATACCAACATTTAGCAACGGACAACTTAGCAAGTTTCACTTATACATACACCTTATGATTTAGGATTACAGTATTATCAGATATATCGTTCACATAATTATATTTAATAAATTATTCTTCCTATTAATAGAAAAAAAATACAATGCTTGCTGAGTCTTTTTTGGCCTTGTAGGTTTTATGAACTACCTATTTAACTAAGAAAATGTACCTACCCAGCTTGTAATGTATATAACTATTATCTACGACCGTGAGAGAAGATATACTTATTTCAATCATTGGAGTGCAATAATGAGTTTCATTAACGTCGTCCGGTAATGGATACCTAGGTATATTATCATTTCATCACGACCTTAGAGACATAAACAATAAATCGGTATCTCGATATTTTAAAGTCAATGGGGCAGTTTACTCAAAAATTTTTAATTTCTATAGAAGACACGATTTTTTCTTTTTCCTTAAATCATGGTAATTCGAAGAGAAAAGCGCGTTTTTTTAAATTGATATTAAGAAAGTCATGTAATAGTAGTACTTATAATCCAAAAAAAATTGTATCTACGAAAGTGACATGTATGTTGTAAAAACTAAGGTAAGGTAAAACTTTCGGGTAATTTTTACCTCCCGGTATAGGGATCGTGCTAAAAATCGCATATCGAGATTTTGCTAAATGATCACGTTTTAAGGTCCCTAGAATCCAATTTTAACATTTTCACTATGATGTCTGTGTGTATGTGTGTATGTGCGTATGTGTGTATGTGTGTATGTGTGTATGTGTGTATAATGTTATTATAAAAATTAAAGATTATTAAACTTTCTACAGATTTGCATTAATACTTTTTCTATATATTTTATGGATAAATTTATAAAATTATCTATAAATTTAATCCCGGAGCTACGCTTTAAACAAGCAAAACTCTTTGGTTGCATAGTTCATATCTTAAATGTATGTAACTGACAGGGGCTGTCCTTAAATTACGTAACGCAAAATTAGGAAATTTTTGATACCCCTCCCCCCTTTGTAACGCACCCGTAACGCAAACATGAACCCCCCCCCCATATATTACGTAACGCAGTACTTGACCCCCCCATTTTTTTACTGGATATAAAAGTATATGGCCTCCTTAATATTCAGTTAAAATTTGAAACAGAAACTATTTAAATTAATGTACATAAAGATGAAAAATAATGTACTACTCTTGCCCTACGGCTTGTCACCCCAATTTTTTTACTGTATATAAAAGTATATGGCCTCCTTAATATTCAGTTAAAATTTGAAACAGAAACTAATTAAATTAATGTACATAAAGATGAAAAAATAACAGCACAGAAATTAAAAGCATATGCATTTCCATATGCTTTTAACAAACTATTGAAAAGTTTTTCCTTATCAACACTACTTGAATTCATGTTTTAATATGAATTGCATTGCACGAATGAAAGATCACTGGCCCGAATTTCAATGTCGACTGTTATTGAAAACAAACGACTGCCTGCATACGAATTAGCACCGCGAAATTTGAATGTTTCAAAACTATTAAAGCAAGTTTAGCAATATTTTTTATATTTTATCGTTACGTAACGCACACATTAACCCCCCCCCCTCGTAACGCTGCGTGACGCTACTCTTGACGCCCACTCCACCCTTGAAGCGTTACGTAATTTAAGGACAGCCCCACAGATAAATGTCACTGTCAAAGAACTTTGGGTAATATCCCAAAAATGGTCAATTATACACCGCTGGCGATATCACCATTAGATTCTACGGGCAAAATTATATAAGCATGCCAATTTTCATAATTTTTGAACAACTATTACAATCTCCAGAAAGAAAAGTCTGAAAATGGCCAAAAATCGCAAAAAATCTAAGGTGTACCCCTTGCGATTTTTTCAGTTTTTGACAATTTTAAGGAATGTTTAATAATTAATGTATCCGTTGGAATATTTTGATGAAAATTGGTATACTTATGTTTTTTGGTACGAGGAATTTACTGGTGAGGTCGTTGAAGGTGTACCGTACACCCATTTTTGGGTATGAGGATAGTGTGATTTAAAAAAGGGGTCGAAATTTTTAAAAAATTAAAAATTCTGAAAATTTGTATTTAAGTAGATTGAAGTGTGTAGATTTAAGATTTTAAAACCACAGGTCGATATCTCTTTTCGTGTCCGAGATATTCGTCCTCAAAACTTTGCTCAAAAATGCCCATTTTTGGGTCATATCCCAAAAATGGTCAATTATACACCGCTGGCGATATCACCATTAGATTCTACGGGCAAAATTATATAAGCATGCCAATTTTCATAATTTTTGAACAACTATTACAATCTCCAGAAAGAAAAGTCTGAAAATGGCCAAAAATCGCAAAAAATCTAAGGTGTACCCCTTGCGATTTTTTCAGTTTATGACAATTTTAAGGAATGTTTAATAATTAATGTATCCGTTGGAATATTTTGATGAAAATTGGTATACTTATGATTTTTGGTACGAGGAATTTACTGGTGAGGTCGTTGAAGGTGTACCGTACACCCATTTTTGGGTATGAGGATAGTGTGATTTAAAAAAGGGGTCGAAATTTTTAAAAAATTAAAAATTCTGAAAATTTGTATTTAAGTAGATTGAAGTGTGTAGATTGAAGATTTTAAAACCACAGGTCGATATATCTTTTCGTGTCCGAGATATTCGTCCTCAAAACTTTGCTCAAAAATGCCCATTTTTGGGTCATATCCCAATAATGGTCAATTATACACCGCTGGCGATATCACCATTAGATTCTACGAGCAAAATTACGTAAGCATGTCAATTTTCATAATTTTTGAACAACTATTACAATCTCCAGAAGGAAAAGTCTGAAAATGGCCAAAAATCGCAAAAAATCTAAGGTGTACCCCTTGCGATTTTTTCAGTTTTTGACAATTTTAAGGAATGTTTAATAATTAATGTATCCGTTGGAATATTTTGATGAAAATTGGTATACTTATGGTTTTTGGTACGAGGAATTTACTGGTGAGGTCGTTGAACGTGTACTGCACACCCATTTTTGGGTACGAAGGTGGTGTGGTTTAAAAGAGGGTCGAAATTATAAAAAAATTAAAAATTCTGAAAATTTTTATTTAAGTAGTTTGAAGGGTGTAGATTTAAGATTTTAAAACCACAGGTCGATATCTCTTTTCTTTTTCGAGATATTCAATATTTTTTTACAAAAAAGTGAATACACCCTTTCTAGGAATCGTGGCTTTAAAAACCTGGGTTCAAATCCATTAAGGTATTTTTTTACCAAGACACCATTCACCACAAATTAAGTCCTCAAGGCAAAACTGTTAAGTGTTAACAATAAACAAGGATCTTTAGTTCATCAACACTTACGAGACGCCGGATACGACAACATGCTAGGGTTCTTATTTCTTATTCTCATAGACTTAGATATTAGACTTAGACATAGAATTCACAGGTGTTTAAACGTAGTGGTAGTTTAGATATACCCCACACCTAACATGTGATGCGGGTCTCATACATACATAAGTCTATGAGAATATAACTTAAGAAAAGATTGTATAGACTGGCGGATTTGTAGCCCAGCCGTGGTGTAGTTGGTAACACGTAACAGTACAAATGTTAAGATCGTGGGTTCAAATCCCGCCGGCTAGCATTCTTTTCTTTCTTTCTTATATCTGAAGCTTACTTCATATTCATCGCAGACCTTGTCCAGATGGATACAAGGGCTAAACTCGGTCTATGTAGACTAGGTTTAAACTAGGTCTAAAATTTACTATATGAATAAGTCCAGGGTGGTCTAAGTTAGACCTAGTTTAAACCTAGTCTACTTAGACCTAGTTTAAACCAGGTCTATCTCAGTTACTTACGGCTGTAAGTGTATAAATTGAACTGCTGTAGAATTCATTTAATCGTGAAGCGCACATTAAAGTTGATGAAGCAACTATTTTGTTATAATTAATTGAACTCGGATGTAGTGAATAGTTTTCCAATACAAATCTTTTACTGAATTTAATGTTTGTTTTATTTTCAGGAGGATTATATATAAAGATTTAAGTGCTATTGCTCCAGAACCGTATTTCAAGGAAATTACTAGGCGACTGGCCGAAATTCACGCTGTTTCAGTAAGTAATTAAAAAGGATTTACCGACAAATTACGTTAAAAAATAATGGCTTGTATGCTGAACAAATTCAAATACCCCTTGCGAATTCGGTTTATAGAAAGTCGACTGTATTAAATAATAGAATTTTTCTAAAAACCTAGTGCAGCTTCATATTTTAAACTGATACTTAAGGCGATTTCGGGCGACATACCCGTTCACTTCTTCGGATTACTAACGGTTAGTTACAGTATGATATGGTTAATGGTGGCGCCAAAAATCGTTGGTTCACTTGTTGACACCGTGCTTGGTGGTTATGTATATTCTGCGACATTTAAAACTGTCAAAAATAGTGTCTGACAATTAAAATGCATTAACGGAGAAAGATAGTTTTTTCCATATTTGTCCAAAAAAGAGTCAACGAAAATAATGTCAACCTGTTTGACATAAGACCACGACTCCGACTATTTTGACTTTTGACATTTCAAAAAAAGACATGTTAAAAAGAGATGGAAATAGTGAACAGGAGAGCTGACTCGACTCGCAAACCCGTTCAGCTGTGAGCACTGATCCAAGCATACCGGGTATGTTGTTCCTAGCGCCCGAATGTGTGAACGTATCTGAACGCAACATACCGCAAGTGAACGGTTGTCGCCCGAAATCGCCTTTAGGTACTTAGTCAAAACATTTTTTGATATACAGGGTGTTTGGCGTAAGTCCGGCACCAAGAATATTTCGTTTATTTTACTAGACAAAGGGGCTCATAAGAAGATCATTGCAAGAATTTTGTATCACTTCCGGGTTCAGCGGAAATGGGTACAAGTTTGAATCTAGTATAGGGAATCGATATTTTTATATTTCATTCCACAATGTACATAATTAGCCTCACAACGATACCCAAATATCATAGATTTTCTTCAACCATTTCAAAATGGCGACCATTTATTTTTAAAATAGGCATTAATATAATTCCATACAAAATTAAACATAGTGAGCTATGAAACAATTTTAATACCTTAAATTAAATCACAAAATTGTTAGAGCACTTCAACTTTATGGACAGAGGTGACATAACTAATGTAGATAAATACTTTTTTTTTTGTTTTAAGGTAATAAAATTGTTTCATAGCTTGCTATGTTTAATTTTGTATGGAATTTTATTAATACATATTTTGAAAATAAATAGTCGTTATTTTGAAATGGTTAAAGTAAAACTATGATAGTTTGGTATCACTGTGAAGCTAATTTTATGTACATTCTGAAAAATATATAAAAATCTGGTGTGGCTAATACAATACCTCCCGCCATTGACAGCCCGAGTAAAAAAAATTAAGTTGATCCATATTTTTGGATTAGCGAATTTTACTCTAATTTTGACAGTTTATTTCTTAAAATAAAGTCTAATCTAATCCAAGTAACTACCTTTTTTTCAACTCCTCAGCAGGATTAAATCCCAATTACAGAGTGGGTTCACATTCACACACATTCATGCCTTAGTGGGATTCGAACCCCGAGGGCACTCATGACATGAGGCGTTGCTCTAACCATTGAGCCACCGGAGTTATAATAAAATGAAAATTAAATTTTAAATCCCGGGATAGAATAGAATTCACCCGTGGAATTCAGTAATCCAAAAATGAGGATTAGTTTACACATTTTTGTGAATCGTTAATTTTTATCAATCTAAATACATACCTACATATTTAGTTATGCTGGTAACTGTATTGAATTCCTTTTCTATTGTTCTATTTACTATTTTTCTTTTTAAAACGTTACTAATGTTATTTTGACATGATTAGTTCTTTGATAGTGACATTTATATGTCAGTTACATACATTTGAATAACTGCGTTTTGTTTATTTAAAACGTCTGGGATTTATATTATAGATAATTTTATAAATTTATCCATAAAATATATAGAAAAAGTATTAATGCAAATCTATAGAAAATTTAATAAGCTTTAATTTTTATAATAACATTAATCCCGAAAATATAACATTTAAGGGTATTTTTCGAAGAAAAACTATTTTGAGCTTCTAGTAAAGTGCCATTTCCGGTTATCTGATTTTCACCAAAATATAATGGGCTCTTTCCATTACAGAAAAAGTTCAAAATACAAGGTTTCAAGTATTTGAGTTAGAGTGGAGGATCCAGACATACACAGATACATCATCGTGAAAATTTTAAAATTAGATTCTAGGGACCTTAAAACGTGGTCATTTACCAAAATCTCGATATGCGATTTTTAGCACGATCCCTATACCTCCCTTACCTAGAGTAGCGGGAGGTAAAAATACAGATTTCGTATGCTAGAATTAAAGTTGTACCCATTTCTGCTAAAACTGGAAGTGATGAAAAATTCCTACTATGGTCATCTTATGAGCAGTGGCGTAACTAAGAGTTCGGGGGCCCGCCCGTAAAAAGTTTTTGGGGCCCTTAGCGTTTATCATGAGGAACTATATACCACAAGAACTTGTGGAAATTGTGACTAGGCTCACTTTCATCTGATTTGTCATGTTAAAAAGCAAAATAACCAATATGTGAGGCCTGAAAATCCAAGATTAGGCACCTTTACATCCCACCAAAGTCATTGTATGATGTGGCATTTACTATGAACATGATTGGCCCGTATTGATGAAATTGGTGGCACAGTCCACTGGTGAAAGTTCAGGGAATTGATTCATCCATTTTTGGTATCTCAAATGAAAAGAACTTGGACAAAATATGGTATTAGCAAGATGGATCAGTATGGTAGCAATTTTGCGAAAATCATTCTCGTATCGTTATTTAATCCCACGTTTTGGTAATACACATTGACCGCCAGGTGTCCTGATTTGACAGCCCCAGACTTCTTTTTATGGGGTTATTTTAAAAGAAAACTCTGGATCAGTTGCAGGAAAATATTTGCCAAGAAATCGAAATTCTACTGGCCGAAATGTGATAGAAAATAAGGAGCTTGGTTTTGCATAGCAAATAATGGGCCCCTTAGCCAATATTATTTTTGGAAATTGACATTTAAAAAAATAAAAGACTATATAAATGTGTATGTTGCTACAAAAAAAAGATTAAATTCAAAATTTCGCAGTAGTAACAAAATTATAAATCAAGTAAATTGGGGCCCCTCTAGAGCCGGGGGCCCGCCCGCAATGCGGGCCCGTTAGTTACGCCACTGCTTATGAGCCCCTTTGTCCAGTTTAAGTTTGCTTATTAACATTTTCTTGTATCTCTCAAGATAAACGAAATATCCTTGGTGCCGGATTTACACCAAACACCCTGTGTATGTGTAATTATAATTTAAAAATTATCAATGTTCTGTTATTTAATGTGTACGTTTTGCGTGGTAACAATAATATAAACATGCACTTTATATTCGAATGTATTTCGAATCCATGTACATATTTTAAAAGATAATAATGAAAACACTCTTTGCTAGAGTCCCGAAGACCGTAATGTACTAATTCAAATTCTAGAGAGCACGTACAGATTCACACTGGGATCATTTGCCGGCGGTAAGTTCCCCTCATTACAGTGAAATTCTGTTTGAAATTAATTTTTAATTCATGTAGCTTTTGGAGCGAGTACCGTGTATCCTATAGATTTAGTTAAAACTCGTATGCAAAACCAAAGAACCGGCTCATTTGAAGGAGAATTAATGTATCGGAATAGTCTGGACTGCTTTAAAAAAGTTATAAGATACGAAGGCTTTTTTGGACTGTACAGAGGATTGTTGCCTCAAACTATGGGAGTTGCGCCAGAAAAAGCAATCAAACTTACGGTAAGAAAAATAATTCATTTTGCGTAACGAGGTTTTTGTAATTTAATTTTGTTTCCGACGGGAATTTTTTTTTCAGGTAAATGACTTTGTGAGAGATAAATTTACGGACAATAATGGTAATATTCCACTCTATGGAGAAATACTTGCAGGATCTTCTGTAAGTTTGAGACCAGTTTATAATAAAATCAGTAGCTTTACCTATTAATTTGTGTAAATGTTTAATAATATAATAATTTATTATTCTAATAAACTTTGAGATGCTGCTCAAAATTGGAATTTAAATAAATTATATTGTATATAATATAAAAAGTATAAGGTACTGTAATTTCATAGCGTAGCAGGAACTGTAGCTTAATAAAATGCTAAGAAAAATACTTAATTCGGGTACAGGGCTGAAGCTAGGGCATTTGGCGCCCTTCAGCAATCTCTAATATGGCGCCCCTTTTTAACATAAAAATATTTTTGAAAAATCTGATTCGTATTACGAAAAAATATTATTAAAGGAAAAAATGAATGCTTAATACTTTGAACACTAAATATTTATTTAACAAAAGTGGTACGTTGATACAAATTAACAAAATAAACCTTCTATCTTCATTTGTATTGGCAGTGATTTGACGGTGCAAGATATGAATTATAAAAAGACATTTAAATTTGATTTTCGGTTACGATCGCGTTAAGTAACTTTTAATTTTTTGAACTTTCTTTTAAATAATATGTATAAGCAAAACAGACTGTTTTATAATTTATTGCAAAATTAAATCTGATTTTACAAATTTGTAAAGTGAAACGATACGCCAAGATCTGATTTTCACTTTTAAAGTCATATAACTGCTGAGGATATTATTAATCGTCGATGTGGGGTTGCCAAGCTACCACTGCGTTTAAACATCTAGTGAACGAGTTATAAAAACATTAAAAGTGAAATATTGTTCAGCCATCGAGAGGAGAGCAGCCAATAGCCTCGGGTTCGAATCCCGATAGCTGACAATTTTTCAGAATTTATCGACCAAATTCACTAAGATAGTTGTTAACATAGTCGTTAGGTAACAACTGAGAATTAACTACGATTTTTAGCAACACTTGTAACAACTGTCATTCAATTGATATTCAGTAAATACATAATTAACGAAATTGTTAAAAACAGTCGTTCTGAACAATCGTTGTTAAATGTAGCAGTGAAGATATTAACAAGTGAGTTAAAAGGCACGTAGATTCTCAATATTTGTACATATTTCTACTCTATTCACAACCTAAAGTGACAGATTTTGATTCGTTTGACGTTTGAGTTTTTGATAAAAAATTTCTCTAATGGTAAATTTCACGATAATTTTGGACTAATTATATAACAAAGCTAGTTTTGCATTTCAGTTGTGATAACTGCTAGTTGGAAATTTTGCAAATGGTTGATTGACTTGAAAAATTGAAGTTTTGCCCTGTAATCTCTTTATAAGACTCATAGCTAGGCGTAGAAATTAAGTGTTGGGAGAATCCGATGAAGTTCTCCAGTTTAGTATACAAGTTTATTCAATTCGATGCGATCGATTTCGCAATTTCAAGAATCTTATAATCAGGAATGACGCATGACCATCGTCTAGAAGTTTTAGCAGTAAAAATAATAGAAATTTGACATTGTTGAAATGGCTGTTTAAATTTAAATGTGTAAGATAAATGAAAATAAATTTCAAAAAATTGAATTTAGATCTTTTCGGGAGATAATCTGAAAATTTGTTCGATATTAAGATTTAAAATATTTAAGTTTGGAATAAATGTAAACCCCTCATCTTGTATCATGAGACATTCGGGCATATACTGACTCAGTATGCGTGAAGCATGAGACCATCCAATTCACGAATTAAACGATACTTGCTCAGTTAGAATATCTCTGTAAATATTTTTTTCCCGATATCTCGCAAATTTCTTTGCATAAATCTAAAATCTTGTTTAAAAATGTATATAATTATTTGGCATGTAGGTTATTAGTTTATAAATAGTTTACCTTTTCTGTCGTCCCTTTATTTCCAGTAAAAGTTTATTTCCTAACACAAAATTTTCAAGAAAAACCATTTACCAATGAATGTTCAATTCTAACAACGAGAAAAATGCAGTTGCTAGTTGTTAAATTTTAGCAACTTGTAGTAATAATGAATTGGGATTTTGAACTTAGCAACAGACATTGAAATTAACAACTGAAAATGGTTGTTAATTTTAACAATTTTGCTTAGAGAATTAGGCCGATAAGCTTAGTTGGTAGAGTACTATCCCGGCAAGGTATGTAGGTCTCTCGGGTTCGAATCCCGATGGCTGACAATTTTTCACAATTTATTTCATATATTTGTAACACGAGGGGGTCTCCGAAGCTAATGATGATACTAATACTGCTTACTCCAACGATGATACACTGACTATTACCGGTGGACGCTTGGATCATTGGCGTCCACGACTTCGTGAGAAGGACTTCTTGAGAAAGGAAGAACATACATACACTTACACTTAAACTTTGATGAACACGACGGACATGGACAAATACTTGGGTTTTAATAACTAAACTTTTTAACTAAATGATTACATTATAATTAAACATAGACTAATATGTTACATTCCGTAACCCAGCGGGCAAGCGTTTAACACGCGCCCCAAAACTAAAATACTACATTCCGTCAACTAACGTCTTCCCGACGCGACGAACTCATCTAGAGTCTTACATGTTTACTCCTTGAGTATCTAAATTCGACTATCCTAAAACATAGCGCTATCTTCAGGACAGGATCATCTTAGGGGTACAGGGTGCGTAGTCTAGGGCAGGGGTCGCCAAACTTTCTAGCCTTAGGGCCATACTTATTACTCCAGTAAGTTCCGAGGGCCAAAACCAGTGCTAAATTTGAATAAAATTAAAAATGTAAAAAAAATGCGCCGCGGGCGATTTTTTTTTAGTTCAAGGTCAAATATCTTTAAATTGAATATTTATTCTGGAATGCGTAACGCGTAACTGCACTTTTTAACCCCCTTTCATGTGACAGAATAAATAAAAATACGCATCTGTAAAAAGTTATAAATAATTTAATAATATTAATACGTAAAAATAACAATAATTATTTACCGCAAAATAAAATTTCAATACAGTTAAAAAAAGCAAACTTAGAACATGTTCATGGTACTACTTACTTGTGTGAGAAAACATTCTCCAAAATGAAGTACACGAAGAATATTTACAGATCTAAGTTAACCGAAGAGCATCTTAAATCTCTTTTAATAATTGGTACAAGTAAAATTGGTCCACAACTACAAACTATTGTCAGTAAAAAATCACAATTACATCTCATTAGTATTTTTTACAAGTGAACACCCCGCGGTTTCATTCGCGTTAATTTAGCTTTTCCGTTCCTGAGGGATTTTCAGAATAAAAATCATATGTGTGATTCAAGATATATACATTCCAAACATCGATAGACATACATATACGATACTCTTTACACCAACATAACTACCGAGGTAGAAACCGCGGGATGTTCACTAGTTTATAATATTAGTAGGATTCATTTCACTTATTTGTTAATTATTATGCTTAAGTTAAATTTTCTGCGTATTATACTTGTCATTCATCTTTACCTAACAAGTAAATAAAACCGAGTTATTATCATTCTGTGTTTTTTTAACCAAATTATCACCACAACAATAACAACAATAAGCCACTAGCTGTCGCGGGCCGGATTGGTGACATTGGTCATTAGCTGTCGCGGGCCGGGTTGATGACACTGGCGGGCCGGATTTGGCCCGCGGGCCGTAGTTTGGAGACCCCTGGTCTAGGGTATTCAAAGTCACGCACGTATACATAATAATTTCTAGACTAATGATAAACAAATACATGTCGTGACTATCATAATACAATAAGAATTTCTAAACTGAATTTTGACTTAAATAGATAAACAGAGTTAAAATATGATTATTGAAACTATAATTTATAAAAGTTATTTATCTATTGTTACTTAACAAATAATGTAAGTAGGCAAATTATTAGCTTATGATTAGTATTTACAATTAAAGTTTTAACAATCGTCACTAACAAGACTTTGTTTTCAGACACGGGAAAATAACCTACTATTTACTAACAATTTCCCGATGTGTAGTTATTAATAACAACTAATAATTACCAGGTAATAGAGCGTATAAAGTATATATAACTTACACTGAATATTTGTCATGGTCTATTTCTCTTTTAGGCTGGTTGTAGCCAGGTATTATTCACGAACCCTTTAGAAATCGTGAAAATCCGTCTTCAAGTTGCCGGTGAAATAGCCGGTGGTGCAAAGGTAAGCGCGCTGTCAGTTGTGAAGGAGCTAGGACTGTTAGGATTGTATAAAGGAGCGAGAGCGTGCCTGTTGCGCGATGGTCCATTCAGTGCGATTTATTTCCCAATGTACGCTCACCTAAAAGCTAAATTTGCCAGCGAGAATGGTTACAATCACCCAATAAGTCTGTTCTGTGCGGGTGTACTTGCTGGTATGCCCGCTGCAGCGCTGGTGACTCCAGCGGATGTTATTAAAACTAGGTTGCAAGTTGTAGCGAGAAAGGGACAGACCACGTATTCAGGGATATGGGATGCAGCGATGAAGATTCAGCGAGAAGAAGGGCAGAGAGCGTTCTGGAAGGGAACCATGGGTAAGGGATGAGGATATAACAATCACATAATCATAACGTTTCGGAGCGCGTGGTTTCATTTAATACAAACAATTACTACCAGGCCCGGCCCAAGCTACAAGGCAAGCCAGGCGATCGCCTGGGGCGAAATTGATTTTAGGGCGACATTTTTTGAGACTATTTTTTGCAAAATAAATTAAAAATCAAATTATAAGTTTATTGACTGGTCCAGTGTGTAGCTTTAATCATAATGCTGACAATTCCAGTTGCAACAAACTTATATTAATTAAGTCCTATTTACATTTTTTACGTTATACTAAAGGTGCATTCACAAATGAAAATTACATTTATGATTTTTGTTTAGATTTAAGTAAGTCATTCATAAATGAAAGTTTAATTTTACCTTATTGAATGTACTGACATCTATGTAAATGCTTCAAGAAAAGGATTAAAATATCGCTAGAACAGTACTCATCAGATACCCGTGCGCCGTGAAACTTTCATTCGCTTGGCATTATTGGTTATATTTCAGCAATTAAGTTTTGCCAGTCTCCTTGTTCTTCTCGCATTTGCTTTAAAGACTAAATCTACCAAGTGAACACTAAATAAAGATGGGTGTATATTTCTATATCGTTTTAGACTCGTTCTCATTGGTGAAGTTTGTGACGTCACACTAAATCATAAACCTAAAGTTTGGACCTTGCAATGTTCAGTTTTATGATTTGGATTTAGACACACTAAATTCTGAAGTGTGAATGGAGTCAACATAATTTGCGGCCAAACGCTTTAAATCTGAAGTATAAACCATAAATCTAAACCTATTTTTTATTTGTGAATGTACCATAAGAAAGAAGAAAGGTTAAATTCGTTGGCGATTATATCAATTAAAAACATTGTCATATCAAATACTGAAGAAGTAATAGTTGTTCAGGAAATCTACTGACAAATACCCCTAACATAAAAAACTTGCAGCAATAGCTTTTATACGGAATCCTGTACAGCAAAATACACTGATGCAACAGCCCCTCGCCAATTTGGAAAAAGGCGACATATTTTGGTTTTTGACATTTTTTTTGAAAACGGTGATCCGTATAGAAATTTTATACAAAACAAGATTCTTATATTTTTACCTAGAATGAACCGCTAAAGAGTTAAATTAGATTTTCCGAATTGTGTAAAATAACGAAAAGTATTTATACCGAGATTTATACCTACACTGAGAAATATTTTTTCTTTCCTTATATACAGGGTTTGTCACGGAAGAGTTATTTTGAAAGTCCGTTTGTTTGCAACCCAAAATACTAATGACAACAGACCATATTTAATTGGTTAATGCCAAAATGACAGAACTATCACTAGACAGGCAAAGCAATCGTGAATTAAATATTCTATTTTTGAAGAGAAGAAGCTAGACGTTGTTGTAAATTGTATTTCGGGTTGCACGCAAACGGACTTTGAAAATAACTCTCCCGTGACTAATCCTGTATGTAGTATTAGACAAAAATAAAGCGACTCTGTAGAACCCAAAAGAAAAAAATTCTCTGTATTTTAAATATCCAAAATATTTTTTAAAATATTTCATTCAGATTAAGATTTTGTGGTTGGTCGCGAGTTATGGACACAAATCGTCTCTTCTAATTTTTTTAAAGTGTAAAAATGAGGGGCGCTATTTTCAATTTTCGCCTGGGGCGATCAAAAGTGACGGGCCGGCACTTATTACTTCTGTTTTTAAGCGTTACAGCTCCTTATACATGTTTCAAAAGTGACACCTGTGTTTTTGGGATTTGATTCAAAAGACTAAAAAACGATACGCGATGGTTAAGTGGCCGATAGAAATTAAAGTTTCACAAAATGGTTTCTGCAAGAATTTTTATATGCTTTCTATACTCTGTTCCATTTAAGCGATTCAGCAGTTGGCGCTCGTATCAGCGTCAGTTTTAAGTAGCCGAAATTACATCAAAGAGGTCAAAACTATTCTCTATTCTCTGCAATATTGAATGGCTTATAAGTACATATTTTATAAAAAAATATTGTTTAAATGGCCTCAAATTTTAAAACATCGCGAAATATCCATTAGATATTTTACAATTAATTTTTGAAATTTGTGTAATATTTTGAAAAAGTCACATGATTTGAAACAGAATGTGACGTCAAAATTCATACAGCTTAACATGTGACAAACTATCGCCTTTTTATATAAATACATAGGTGATGGACAAACTGTTTTCCTATTGGCTATGAATACTGTATCTGATTTCACGTCACAAGATTGTGTTTCATAACTATTTCTGGCACCAATCTTTTTATTTAATTATCTACGAAACTAAAAGGGGCCTATTCAGAACTCAATATTTGTGTAGTCGTTATGGTCTTTATGGTTGTTATGTACTATAAAGATTGTTAAAATCGAATTTGGTATTCTCAGTACTGAAAGTGGTTACTGTCAACAATTGTTAAGCGTTTTGACAGTCTTTATCATACCGACTGCTAAAGGGGCCTATTCAGAACTCAAAATTTGCGTAGTCGTTATGGTCTTTATGGTTGTTATGTACTATAAAGATTGTTAAAATCGAATTTGGTATTCTCAGTACTGAAAGTGGTTAAAGTCAACAATTGTTAAGCGTTTTGACAGTCTTTATCATAACGATTGCTAAAACTATGTATTTATGGTTGTTATCACGTTGTTATTTGACATGTGACAGGTTATTATATCAATCAAATATTATTAATATTGACCTTTCTGCCAAATATTGGTGTTTTTATATTTCAGCATGATGCAGTTTATTATACGTATATAGATTCTGCTTGGACTTGAATAAAGATCATAAGAACGATAAAGACTGTGGTGGAAGAAAGTTACTTTTGACATTCTGTGGTATTATTGAAAACTCTTTGTGATGTATGATGGTTCTCTTACATATTCAGTCAAAAAAAAAAAAAATTAAATCTCCACATAAATTTTCAAGCATGTTGAGGTCAATTGTAGGAATTAACAAAGCCGTTCTAAATAATATACAAGTTTCCAAATATGACATAAACATCATATTGTTCTTTAGTCGTTTTGGGAAAATGTTTGCTTACTAAATAAAATTAGCAATTCATTATTTTTTAAAAAATTAAAGCGTTGACAGATAAGATTAAGGTTATATTAGGTTCATATATGCATAATGAAGATAGCTGTTGTCAAATAATCTGGTTCATTCACAAGTATTATTTTGTAAAGATTGTTAATAATACCGACGTAGATTCTGAATTGACAAATTCATAAAGATTGTTACAAATGTCTTTATGATAACAATCTTTATATGCATAGCAACCTTTATTACTGTATTTCTCTGAATAGGCCACATAACTATGTATTTATGGTTGTTATCACGTTGTTATTTGACATGTGACAGCTTATTAATCAATCAAATATTATTAATATTGACCTTTCTGCCAAATATTGGTGTTTTTATATTTTAGCAGGATGCAGTTTATTATACGTATATACATTCTGCTTCTACTTGAATAATGAGCATAAGAACGATAAAGACTGAGGTGGAAGAGAGTTACTTTTGACATTTTGTGGTATTCTTGAAAACTCTGTTATATGATGTTTCCGTTACATATTCAGTCAAAATAAAAAATTTAAACCTTTCCACAAATTTTCAATCACATTGAGATCATTTGTAGGAATTAACAAACTCGTTCTAAATAATGTAGAAGTTTCTAAACATGACATAAATATCATATTGTTCTTTAGTTGTTTTCGGGAAAACGTTTGCGTACTAAATATAATTGGCAATTCATTATTTAAAAAAAAAATTAAAGTGTTGACAGATAAGATTAAGGTTAGATTAGGTTCATATATGTATAATGAAGTTAGCAAATGTCAAATAATCTGGTTCATTCACAAGTATTTTTTGTAAAGTTTGTTAATAATACCGACGTAGGTTCTGAATTGACAAATTCATAAAGATTGTTACAAATGTCTTTATGATAACAATCTTTATATGCATAGCAACCTTTATGACTGTATTTCTCTGAATAGGCCTCTAATAAGTCGATTCTGTACAAAACTGTAAGTCTTACAGATCTGTAAATCTGTAAAAAGTAGACAAAAACACGTCTACTTTTGTTGATTAATACAAAATTATACATAAGAGTGGCAGCTTACGTTGTGACAGATAAAACGTCAAGCATTTATTTATTTTTTGTTCAATTCCATGGCTGTCGATATTTTTAACGCAATTTTCGACATTTTCATAATTACTTTCTGTCGTTACAAAGCATGTAAAGGTAATTCTGTTTATTAATTTGGATGCAGAATTTGATGCCCTAAAGCTTTTATTTGACGCTTAAATAATTAGCCGAGCAGGAAATTGCAAAAAACTGATTTCCCATGTTAATCTCCTATGTACACCTTTAAAACAGACCCACGGTATAAGTATGTACGTATAATTTAATTTTTTTATGTGTTTTAGCTCGAGTTCTCAGATCGTCACCTCAATTCGGCGTGACCTTACTGACTTATGAAATTCTTCAAAGATTATTCTATGTTGACTTTGGTGGCATGTAAGTTTTTACATCTAATTTAATTTTCTCAAATTAATATTTTAATCTTTTTTAGTCGTCCCACGGGTTCTGAGTTGAAGGTATCAGATCCTAACTTCGAATTGAAATCAAGTAATCCGGATCATATTGGTGGTTACCAAGTGGCTAGACCGATTTTCACGGGCATTGAAACAAAGTTTGGGTTGTGTTTGCCAAAGTTTAATGTAGTCAAACAAACGTAATTAATAATTCATAAGCAAACCAATAGATGCAATTATATACACATTGTTATGCAGATACACGCTTGTACATATTGTAAATTATTTGTAATTATTGTTATAACATGTTAATGTTTTTATGATGTTGCATTCAGGGATATTTTATTTTTTTATAGATTATTTTAGCAATATATTTATTTTTCAAATTTGGTTAATTATTCATTTTATCTCATACTACGTCTAAATATGAATAATAATTACAAATTACTACCTTTTCAGAATATTTCAACTGATTACATGTGATTATCGAGGATAAGAATAGCATTGTTTTTTCTTTGTCAATTTTTTAAGGATTATTTTAAAGAAAAATACTTCAAATAACAGTTATAGAAACATTAATTGTCTGCATCTTTTATTTGAAGTATTTTTCTCCAACATAATCCATAAATAATTGCCAGAAAAAAAACAACGCTAATTAAATCTCGCTCGCTAAGTACCCTTTAGTTAGTTGTTCATACCAATAACAGCCAATATTAATATTGTGCATGGAGGTATGAATAATATTGGGGAGCATAAACATGAACTACAGGCAAGGGGACGGACGCAGATACTGTAGTAGTACACATTGTAGTGGGGGTTCGCGAAACCTCTAAAGAAAAACCAATATAAAACACAATATACTTATATCAAAAAATTGCAAACGGTTAACATTTATCCAACACACGTACAAAAAAATTAACATATCTTTTTTCTTCTGAAATTCGAATAAGTACGTTCTACAGTACTACAGTATTATTAAATATGATTTATTGTTCAAATTTCTGTATATATATATATATATATATATATATATATATATATATATATATATATATATATATATATATATATATATATATACAGGGTGTTTCCTTTAAAACAACCAGCGCTTTTTTGGGCGAACTAATGACTTTAGAAAAAAATGTTATATACAAGAAATGATCAAGAATAAAGGGCTAATTTATTAATAATAACAAACCAAAAATTCGACCAGTGGTTCTCAAACGGCAGAACAAAATTATATTTTTTTAAATGGTATCCTATATAATTTTTTAGCCCATTAGATAGAGATTTTTTTTCTGATTTCAACGGTATAAATATGGTATAGGGTTGTATAACAATTATTTCAAGAAAAATTGTATTAAAAATAATGTGATATTACAATAGGCTATGCAATACACATGTAATTGATACGTCTGTTGCCTAGTTACGCTAGTAGTAAATCAATTTTTTATTACATTATTTCTAGTTTTTAATACCATTTTTCTCGAAATAATTGTTATACAACCCTATGCTATATTTACATCGTTGAAATCAGAATATAATATTATATTTAAAGGACTAAAAAATTATATAGGGTGCCATTTAAAAAAAATTAATTTTGTTCTACCGTTTGAGAACCACTGGTTAAATATTCGATTTGTTACTAATGATACATTATCCCCTTATCCTTGATCATTTTTGGTATAAAACATTTTTCTCTAAAGTTGTTAGTTCGCCCAAAAAAGCGCTGGTTGTTTTAAAGGAAACACCCTGTATATATATATATATATATATATATATATATATATATATATATATATATATATTAAGCACAGCAGCAGATTATAAATATACTTTTTGAATTGGCGTCAAATTACACTGTTTGTGACGTCAGAAAGATATTAGTCAAAGAAAAAACTGGAAAGATGATGTAAAAAAAAACAAATGTATCATATGATTCATATGATTGCTTTAATGACAACTGTGACATAAAGTCTGACTTATAGTGCAGCGTGATTTTTGGTTCTTTAGCGTAGTTCTTGGTTATTTATTATTATATTATAGCGTTATATTTCATAGTTTAATGCCCAGTATTATAAAAGATGAATGAAGTAAAGCACTAGCAAAGTAAAATTTACTCTTGAAGTAAAATGGTTTATTCCAGAGATTTTCGTCAAAACAAGAATAAAAATACTAGCTAAGTAAATCTACAGAATAAATTACTCCACCGATGTTCGAGAAAGTAAATTTTATTCTGTAAAATGATTTTGACACATGTCAACATTAATTAAATTAAATTCATTATAAATTTCATCCCATGTATTATTTTTACATTTATTTATCTCCAACACGTTTGCTTTGTCTATTTCTGAGTAATTTTTTCCCCATTCTCTCTTTTTTTCCATTTTAGTTGATACTTGACACTTTATGACACACACATTTTATTTCCTATTTTGACTAATGGATTTATTTCGTGTCAGGAACATACAGAATACAATATTATTAAAACATATTCCAGTGACACATTGTTTGGAATAGATCCTCTTCAGTTGGAGACTGACATTATCGTCAGTAGTGGTCTTAAGAAATACCGTCTAGTAATGTTTTATCCTGGATTTCTCAATCTCTTTTATGCTCTAGTAGTACAAAGATTAGCCGGTATAAGAAACTGTAGCCTGAGAGCATCATTTTCCAGCTAAAAAATTATATATATTCAATAGCTCTTATTTAATAAAAATATTTACATAGTTTTGATTTTATGTTCTTATCTTTACTTGCGATAACCATTTCATTCTTCTCAGTAGTAGTTGACAGTTGTCACGACTGTCACTCGTTTAAATTCCGACGGTGACAAATGTAAGCCACACCTTCATTGGTTAGGTCCTTTCGAACGTCATCAGGCGAGAGGAGAAGCGGAAATTCAAACATTATAAATTTAAAGACAATTTTCTCATGAATAAAGAATAATACGAAAAAAATAAAAAATAGGGGCTAAATATTTTTTCTTATTATTATTTTTTTATTATTTTTTGTTTATTTGGGAAGCCGACAGTTACCCATTTATGGGCTTCCACATATTAACCATTTACAAAGTATTAACAATTTACAAAGTATTTACAAAGTTTACAGTCGAACATTTAGCATAAGAGTATAAACAAAATAACATTCTGATTATTGTAACTTAATCTAGATTACAAAGTGCACTTTTAAGTTGATGCATGTTTAAATAGAAAAAATCCAGATGTTGAAATGCATTATTGTAGGATGACATTATTCTGTTAACAGGTGAGTTTTTATAATTATTAGAATTGACTCTTGGGATATAAAATAGGTTATTATTTCTTGTGTTTACAAGTGATACGCAAAGATGGAATTTGTCAATAATATTATGATTGTCAATTAAATTGTTGAATATTTTAAATAAAAGTATCATATCAGCATTAGTTCTTCTTCGCTCAAGTGATAATAATTTTAAATCCCTAGAGGCATTTTCGTAAGATATATTGTTCATATGGAACTTATATTTCAATAGAGAAACAAATTTTCTTTGCACTGATTCAATAAGAACAATATTTTTATTATACATTGGATTCCATATTTGTGATGCGTATTCCATGGTTGGACGTACAAATGCATTATATAACAAGATTAATGTTTCCTTCTTATAATAACATTTGGACATTCTATATATGAAGCCTAGGGTTTTATATCCCTTTTTAACTATAAAATCAACATGCTCATTGAAAAGAAGTTTGCAATCAAAAATAATTCCAAGATCACGGATGGATGTTTTTCGCGTAATGTTTATTCCATTTATGTTGTAGGGATATGTAATTACATTTCTATTTCTGGTATAGCTTACTATGTAGCATTTATCTAAATTTAATTTGAGATCATTCATACAACAATAATTATATAACCTTATTAGTTATTTTCAGGAGAATTTATTACTTTGAAAAATTTAAGGTCGTCTGCAAATAGCAAAAAGTCACAATGAAGAAAACAAGCGGATATTGAATTAATGTAGATATTAAATAGCAATGGCCCTAAATGCGACCCTTGTGGAACACCGGAAGTTACTTTAATTTTCCGTGACTTAAAGCCCTTGCAGACTACTAATTGTGACCGATTTCTGATATAAGATTCGATCCAGCGCAACAGAGATCCATGAATTCCAAAAGATGATAATTTTGATAATAATTTAGAATGATTTACACGATCAAATGCCTTGCTGAAATCTGTATACACTACATCAACTTGAAGTCTGTTGTCCAAGCTTTCACTTATAAATTCAGTAAATGGTATTAAATTGTTTAATACTGATTTCTTAGCACAAAATCCTGTTTGTTCTTGTATAATTATACTATTGAAATCAAATTTAATTTTCTTTGTTAACAGGCATTCAAATTTTTTTCCAAAAACAGAAAGCTTACAAATAAAGCAAAGAAAAAAATCTGATGTGGCCAGCACATTACCTTCCGTCAGTTCTATGTATTTTGTACAAATTTCCTACGGAAAGTTCCTTACTAAATTTAATATTCTATTTCTTGTACATTACCTTCCGGCAGTTGCATGTATTTTATACAAATTTCATACAGAAAATTATTATTTTGTGACGTTTTCTATACACAGTGTAATGTATCTGCAGAAATAAAAGATTTATTATTATTATTTCTTGTACATTACCTTAAAGCAGTTGTATGTATTTTATACAAATTCCATACAGAAAGCAAAAGATCCTATACCTATTTCCAGTAAAATTATAAGACAAACACACTATGTCAATTTCACTTGACACTGACATCTTTCAATCAAAATTTTCTTAATATAGTAGCTGTTTCCACAGCTATGGCTACTTTATGAAATTTAATTTCTTTATAATTTTTTAACTCTATATCCATTTAATATTAGGTATAAAATGCAATCAAATCGTATAGTAAATAAAATATTCTTTAATATTTATAATAACATTAAATATGAAAAAATTATATTTAACATAGTTTTTTCAAGAAAAACTATTAAAATCTTGAAATTAGGGTACTTCCGGTTGACCAATTATAACCAAAATCTAATCAGCTCTTCATATGGATGCAACGAAGAGGAATACGAAAGAATTATAATTTTTGGAGTTGTAGTATTAGAGTTATCGTAGACGAAAATTTTGTTACACACACACACACATCCACACACACACACACACACACACACACACACACAGACATCATCGTAAAATAGTAAAATCGTATTCTAGGGACCTTAAAACGTGCTTATTCATTAAAAACTCACCACCGAATTTTTTGACCACAGACAATACCTTCCTTACCTAAAGGTGACGGAAGGTAAAAAACGTGCAACACCTCATTGGGTTTATACTTCATGTTAGTCTTGCGTTTGTTAATACAATGAAGATTAAATATTAAATACTGGGATATAATAGAATTCACTAAATCAAAAATGAGGATTACCTTAATTTTTTTTTGTTGATCGGGCTGTTAAATTTTGAGTTTTAGTCCGCGTTTGATGTTGGGATTATTTGCCGTAAATATGCGGTATCGGCATCTTGTAAACCAGTAAGAAGAAATAAATAAGAGTACCAGCAGAGCTGGGCAAAGTACCGGAAAGTGGTACTTGAAGTACAAGTACCAAGTATCTTGATGTTTTTAAAAGTACTTGAAGTACAAGTACTTTTTTAGTTTCTAAAGTACTTGAAAGTACCAAGTACTTAAAAAAGTACTTGTAAATTTGGGTGCAAGTACTTTTTCAGATTGATATTTTTCTGATTATATGGACCTTAAAAGGTGATTGTTGACAAAAATTTCAATATGCGATATTTATTTGGTTATTTAAAACAAGAGTTCCTCGCTGAGACTGCCGTATCACCTAGCGATCTCATGACGTAAAATTGACGTCATATGAACGCCATATGATGCGAGAAGCTGTACCGAGATGTTAGAATGACGTCATTTTTACGTTATGCGATCGCCAAGCGATACGCAAAGTCTTAGCACTGTAGTTAGGTAATACAAGCATTTATGTATATGCAATATGCGCAGATTAGAATTAATTTATTTATGCCAAAAAATTTGCAAATATATCTTTACTTTCATATTATCGCTGAAAATATATTTATTAATGAAATTCACATAACACCACACCTCTGCAAAAGAAACACTGACAGATAAACAAAGTAAGTCAAGTACATTTAAAGTAATTCAAATAAAATAAAAATAAAATAAATATATCATCACGGCTTATTATTCATTGCTGGGTGTGCCAATCTGCTTTGTAAGCAGATATCGGTAAAGATGATATATTTGCACCGTGCGGGCGCTTACCAGGCGTCACCTCTCGGGCACTCATTGCTGGCGTGGAGAGTGCACCACAGGGGTCAATTTTGTGCCATTTAAAATTGGAAATAATTGGCGTCGGTCGGGATCGAACCCGATTCCCCAGATTCTCGACCTGACACTCAGGCACGCGGTCACGAGACCCCGTAAAGTAATTCAAGTACATTTAAAATACTTCAAGTACATTTAAAGTAGTTCAAGAACATTTAAAATACTTCAAGTACATTTAAAGTACTTCAAGTACATTTAAAGTATTTTTCAATGTACTTCAAGTATTTTTCCAAGTACTAAGTACCAAGTACATGTGAATAGATTTACTTTGTCAAGTACAAAGTACTATAAATAGAAAGTACTTCAAGTACAGTACTTGAAGTACTCAAAGTACTTGCAAGCCTAATAAAGTACTTTTCTTGCAAGTATTGCCCAGCTCTGAGTACCAGCATCATAGTCGACCTAGTCGACTCTCGCATGGTTACACAGCAGTCAATAATACCTTTCAAAAAGATCAAAATTTGCGTAATTTTGAAACTCTCTGATTTAGATTAAATTAGTTGTAATTTACAAAAATTTGAATGGAACAATAAATTAAATTTCATGTTTTACGATAAAAATGTCATTTGTACAAAAAAAATACCAGGCAAGTAAATATGATTGTCATTTTTGACATGAATGTAATCATAATATTCATTAATGTATCCTTACTTTAAGCTAGATAGTACCGAAAAGTCGCCAGAAATCTTGCCAAATGCGTTTCTTATTTATATTAAATTACATGTAATAATAAAAATATTCAAGAAATTAAATTTTCAGTATAGTAATAATGCTATTTCCACAAAAATACCAGGTATTATCCCTTATATTTAAGAAAAAAATACAGTATTCATTAATATCTTTAATTTAAGCGAGCCAGTACCGAAAAACTATCAGAAATATTTCACAAATATGCCTCTGTTGAGAAAAATGGCCAGAAATACATTACTCATGAAGATTTTATGACAAAATATTTACACATGTTCCCTAGCATAGATTATAATGAAGAGTCGCTTTACCTACTTGCTCGAATAGCAAATCTATCTACTGTAAATAAATCGAATGGACTAATATCTTTCAGAGAGTTTCAAAATTTTGAGGAATTACTTAGTTTTCCCGATGCCCTGTACAAAGCAGCTTTTAATTTATTTGATGAGAACGGAAAAGGAACTATAACTTACGGTACATTTGACAAACAGAACAATTATTATATTTTAAATTTTAAAAAAATTAGTGAACTGTCGCATATGTGCAAATATGGACATAGATTTGCATAAGCAGTGGGGCGTTTGGTGTTTATAATTTGATTGTTTCAAATAAAATATTTACTAGGGCTACACAGGCCCGGATTAACCACTAGGCAAACTAGGCAATTGCCTAGGGCCCGTAATAAATAGGGCCCGGAAACGACTAATGCCTGTAAATCAGAAATGCATCATTAACAATTATTTTGAATTTTATTTTGTAACCAAAATGTAATAAATTTTAGTAAAGCTAACTGAAAATAATATTTATGTATATTCATAGAACTGAATTAAAAGTAGGGAATTATCGTCTATACATTCGTCTCCCTCTCCCATCTGGTATCTCGTGGTGCAACTATGCGATAATATAATAGCAACAATCCCAAATTTAGAATATATCTAACTTTGCCAATAAGCAATGCAGGTGGAAAGAGGACATTTTCAGTTCTCAAAAGAGTAAAAAATTATTTGAGATGTACTTTAGGACAACAAAAATTAAATAGTTTATCTATGTTGTACGTTGAAAATGATGCTTTAAGCGAGTTTTTAAATTATGAAGATTTGATTACTAAATTCACTGAATTAAAAGTACAAAAAAAATTGTAATTTATACTATTATTATATTATAATAGATATTATTTTTATGTAGTTTATTTTAGATTTATAATTTTCTAACTTGTGTTGCAATGTTATGTACAGGTTCTATTTCATTTTTCGATTATTTCTTATTGTTTAAATTTTGTATGTGCATTATATCATAAAATAACCAAAATTTCAATATTGTACCTATTTATTTTTGTTTTTAACTTTATTAAGTAACAAAATGGGGGAGGAGAGTAGGGGCCCGACGTAAACTCTTTGCCTAGGGCCCCATATTTCCTTAATCCGGCACTGGGGTTACAGGGTCCAACAGAATTAATTTTTGTCTAACATTAAATTCCAACCCCTCCTTTATCCCAGTTAAAACTACGGTTACTGTAGATCTTGCCGTCCCTGAAAAGTTAGAGATGTTATACTAAGCATCGATGGGAGCCAACACAGAGCAAAGCGCCCACAATAACTAACTGACAATTCATAATAGGGGTTTACAGCCCAATCGAATTGAGAGAAATTAGTAAAAAAATAGTGAAAGTATATGCTTAGTAACGAATATTAATATATACATGGTCTATTGTGCAGCCTCTTTTTTGTTAACAAAACTTAAACTAATTCCAATTACATGTCAGTTCGTAGTTTTCAAAAATATAAAAATTTTCATTCATTATATTATGTGTTTCAATTCACTCCTTAAAGGGCTACTTGCGTGCCATTTTTTATTTCTTATTTTGAAAGAGACGATAAAAACTTACTACCCATATTTTTTCATTTGACAAAATTTTCATTAATTGGCTAGAAAAAAATTAATGAGATTTTAATATTTAAATTACCGCCATGTATGACGTAGAATTACGCCGAACCAATGAATGGTCGTTTGAATAATAGTTTGGAGGTTAATATTTTTATTTGTCATTTTAATCTTATACGAGTATAAGCTAAGTTAAAATCCTTCAAAATCCTACTTAACAAATCGAAATACGTAATAAAATTAACAGAAACCACGCAAATTGTAAATAATAAAGAAGAGAGGCAGTGACAGAATAATGAACTAATGTCAAAATCAAATTAAAACTCGCACTCGCTCGCCATCTACAGGTTACATTCTTAAATATGCATCCCTTTCTCCAGTTCAAAATAATGACGTCAAAGAAAATCTTCTTTCTTAATTTATTAAAAAACATATTTTTTTTTAAATAAAATTTATATTTTTACGTACGTTTTCAACTTTACTTTAGGTGCTTAGTGATATATATCAGACTTTCAGTACCACGCAAGTAGCCTATTGCGATCTTATCTTGTTGAGGGGTTATAAATAAAATAAAATATAATGGAAATAAATAAAATAATTATAATGTTTTAGATGAATTCATAAATGTAATGAAAAAAACTGAATTTAGCAAAAAGATAAAATTCAATGAGGATAACAAATTCTTGGAGCTCTATTTTGGAAAAATGAAAAAGAGACCAATCGACTATTTCGAATTTCGGCAACTGTTACATGACTTCCGCAAAGAAAATTCTGTTCAAGCATTTAAGAATTATGATAAAGGTGGAAAAGGATATATTTCTGTTAATGATTTCATTTTTTTAATGATGAACTTGAACAGTCATCTACTAACTACTGATACTGAAATGCGACTAATGGAGGTATGAAAATACATTATACTTTCATTTATTATTCGTTTTTTCTTAATTAATGTTATTTATCTACACCTGTTTAGTAATATATTAATTAAGTATGTAACCATGGATACATAATACTGTTCATTAACCACGCCCCGTGGATTATGAGTCATAATCCACGGGGCGAGGTTACATAAGACACGGAACTGTCAAATTTATTGTTGAGGGTTCATAATTATCTTCATTTAGCGGTTATGCGCAAAGTATTTTGTAAGAAATAATCGTTTTATTTATCATTAATATAGTTTTATGACCATATTAACCTGGTAAGTCATGATATTTACGCTGTAAGTAATATTTCAGTAAATTGTTTAAATAGTAAGTTATTTTTATAAGAATATAAAATTTGTTACAAAAAAACAATTAAATTATTTTAACCACCAACCTGGTATCATGGTACCAGATTAATTATTCGTAATTTTCTCTTCCGTTTTTGTAATTTATTTCATCAGTAAATATTAAATTCAAGCATGTGGTTGAATTCATAATTTACGTAGATTCTAAATATATAAAAATATATAAGATATCTCATTTGAAATATGAAACTTAATGTCACTTCCGGTTAAACCGGAAGCGCTACCATCATGCCAAATACAATGATTTGTGAGCCCTTCAGTCTAGTTTACAAATATATAAAAAAAATTGAAAATAATTATAAATAAGAAAGTTATTTAGAATGGAACATTTTTCAGTGTCACCCGGTATAATATGATTTCAATTGCAGGTGTAGATAAAATATGGTATTCTACTCACGTATAATGGCAATTATTCACTTGGATGAATTACCACACTCGCCTACGGCTCGTGTTCTAAAATCATCCTCGTGAATAATAGCCATCATAATACGCTCGTTGAATAATGTACTATTATTAATCGCAAAATTAGAGTGGCTAATAAACTGTTGAGTTAGAAGTTATAACTCGCTGACGTTAAGATAAAATTTTTTATTCAGTTAAGTGCTTAAAAATGTATACATATCAGAGAACTTCTACAATGAATGGTTCTTAGATTTTAAAATTCATTGACCAAATTTGATGAATTTGCTTCTTATATTTATGGCGTGTCACTTTGTCTAAATATTTATTTCTTTCTAGCGACGTATTCAAATCGATTTTCTATGCGTGGATGAGCTCTTTCTTATTAGAAATCTCATTTCCACTGTATCTTGATCTTTTCTCCCATTTTAAATTACATTTCTTGCTACTGTCGCATAGAAATTCAAAAGTCTATTGACATCAAATATTATTTTCTGATTTTGGGCGAATGTAGTCCATTCATACAGTGGTGAATTTAGGAGGATTTAAAGAGGAATATTTATTTAAGCCACACTTACAAAGTATTATCCTGCGCTTTCTACGATACTGTTCCATTATTACAGTACAAATATAATTGGTGCGGATAGCTATATACTATATAATTTTTAATTAACGATTACCTATTAATTTTGAGCAAAAAGTGAAAGGACAAAAGTTGTTCGGAATGAAAAACTGCATTTATGTCCATACTCATAAACATTCGTAATAGTTATTTATGCTACAAGAGATGTAGGTACCATTTACTGATCGGGAACGATTTTGCGCCCGAGCGACAGCGAGGGCTAGCAAATAAGTTCAAAAGTGATCAAATGTACCTACATCTCGTGTTGCATATACGATTTTTTCCACTCCCGATGATTTATTTTTTACTTGTTCATTTTCGTATGTTAATGCTGTCAAGAAATACAGTTGAATATTGATATATTAAAAAAAAGAATCTAAGTATTCCATAGAAAATTTAAGAAGAAAAACGCTGTCATCTGTCACATTTGTCACGTCAACGGTAACTTTTGAATGGAAATATTTATGAAATGAGGACAATTTGATAGAAATTAAATCCAAAATTATAAATTATAGGAATGAATAAGTATTTGACGCAAGTTTAAAATATCTAATGACAAAAAAATTAAACGTGTCAAAATAATTTTCAAATCTTATTTTTCTTCCAAGACAGTAGGTCTTAATTACAAATCACTGAACGGTAAGTGATGTGCTTCACTTACCGTTCAGGAGGCGAGACAGTATATAAATAAAAACAAAAATCAAAGCTTACTTAAAAAATGACAAATAATTTTCAAATTTTGTGCGTCGATCGTGCAAAAAATAGTATAAGCATCACAAACGTTGAATTACCGATCTTAGACAAAATTGGGACCTTCGCTTCTGTTCTTACCGTTCTTAATACTTAATATATAATATAAACTATTATTCACGAAAGATGACTATTCAAGGTCATTTGTTCGAAGAAGGAATACACATCACTTTACAGCAGTAGCTTAGCAACATTTTGTATTAAAAGGAGAAAGATTATTTGACGTATGTCTATTTAATTTATGTGGTGTGACAGATATACGTAAATAGTGGCATTACTTTCTAACACACTATAAATAATAATGACGTATGTCGTAGAATTACAGATACCTAATCATCTACTACACTGCCCTCTGTGCTAATATTTATCCAGTGGCGTTGAGGTTTAAATCAAATTATTATTTCTTAGTTTATAGTTAAGTCTGTTTTTGAATTTTGCAAAAACATAAGTGAAATAATTGCGTAGGCTTCCACAGTCTGAGTCATGAGAAATATTCGTTTTCCGGGAATGGACTGTGTCATATTTTGAGTCAGAGCTCAACGTTTCGCCCGCAGTCGTATGGGGCATCTTCAGGAGCAAAGGGGATAGTACTGTTTTAAACAAGATTACCCGACGTGTCAACCACGCTAGAGGCCGAGTTTAATCAACAAAGGGGGGGGAGACTCATTTTACAAGGTTACCCGACGTGTAACCCACGCTAGAGGCCAAATAAACTAAGTGACATAAGTGAAGAACATAAATGTTTCAGAAAGGCATTATTTAGAAAGAAACATAATTTCCAAATAAATTACTTTTATTTTTTCAGTTAAAATCTGTCCATAAATATTTTATGTTGCACGCCTATGCATACGAAATGCAATGAAGTTATCTGCAAGTAATACTATATCAGACGGCTCACAAATGACCTTGAATTGTCGTCTTTCGTGAATAATAGTTTACTATTATAATGTATAGATTACAATAAGAATAAATACCTATGGTAATACTTCAGGCTAAGACAACCTAGAATTTTGTGCCATTGATGATAAAATGAACGTATACTATTATCACGAAAGAAGGCATTATTTAGAAAGAAACATAATTTTCAAATGAATTACTCTTATTTTTTTTGAATTAAAATGTTTCCATAAATATTTCATGTTGCACGCTTATGCATACGAAATACAATGAAGTTATCTGCAAGTAATATTATATCAGACCTTGAATAGTCATCTTTCGTGAATAATAGTTTAAGAAAATTCCGGATATAAGAACCTATTACTAAAATCCACCTGAACGTGAATGCAAAAATAGGATATCCTGCCTGACATTTAGTCATTCTATTTATCAGTAGTTTAGTTTACTTATTTTTCGATATTTCTTCCGTTGTAGTTAGCTAGTGACAAGGGCAATTGGGTGAGCTTTCCCTATTTCGTGGCGTTTGATTCTATGTTGAACAACATGGAGTTGATTATAAGGATATATCTGCAAACAACCAACGGGCGCAAGAATGTAGAGTTATCAAAGCCGGAATTCATGCGTGCAGCATTGACAATGACGCCGATTACGCCTCTTCAAGTAGATATTCTCTACGAGCTGTGCGATGCAAAACAAGCCGGGTGAGAAACTAATATATCCTAATATAGACAAAGACAAATTATGTATTTGCTTCGACGAATAATTTGTTACTATACCGTGCGTTTTATTTAACGTGAAATATGGGATTTGTCATATCCATAGTAACCATATGACACAATATATGAGCGTTCCATTTAAAATAGAACATAGCAAATGAAATATGTATTTTTTAAAATTATTTTGGAAATGAAAAAAAAAATATACACATTTAATAGAGTGTTATACGTAATACAATTTATAATAAATTTTCAAAAATCCCCCCATTCACAGCTAAACAATGTCCCTGTTGGTTATAGAACTCATTAATTACATTACTTATTTAAGCGACCGTAATTGTTTCAGATATTATGTGTTGAATCTGAATTTTCAATTCATCTAAATTTAAAATATTTCCAGTGTATACATTAGATTTTACAAATCCCCAGTACAAAAAAAATCCAGTGGTGTGAGGTCGGGGGACCTAGCGCGCCACGCAATTTCTCCGCCACGTCCAATCCAACGATGTGGAAACAAGTTCTTACAATTTGAGCATTGTGTGCCGCGGCACCATCATGCTGAAACCATATTTGTGTAATATCTAATTCTCTAACTGCACGTATTACTCGATGTTGTAGTAAGACCAGATATTTTTCAGCAGTGAGGTTTCCATCTATGAAGAATGGTCCTATAATACTCGTACCTATCAATCCAGCACATACATTAACCTTCTGTGGTCGCTGTGTTCTGGTACACGATGCAACTGGTTTTGCTTACCCCCGCTGCTTGCCCTATCGTTTTTGTAGATAATCTATTATTATTATTATTATTTCGTACCAGCGTAGTAATTTCGGCCATTTTCACCTCCGTTAAAACATTATTTCGTCTTGTTTTTTTTTACATGTTCACGTTTAACGCAACCATTTCTCTTAAAATTGTTAACAATATAGTTGAAGCACTTGGTATTGGTCGATCAGGAAATGATATACGAGAGAAATCAGATACCTGTCTGAGGCTAACATCTGCATTATACCATTGAACTATTCACACTATTTTTTGAACGGTATACATTATTTTTAACTAAGGCCCGGTATTTTCACTTCCGAATAAAGTTTCGAATAAGTATTCGTTAAATAAATTTATTCTATATATTTATCCAACGAATAATTTCATTGCGTCTTTTCACACATTTTACACAAACAAATAGCTATCTGTCGAATAACTTTAACGTTCGTGAATTGGTAGCCTTGCAGAGTGAATTTGTGTCAGTAGAGAAGGATGGAGTTTGGCGTAGCCACGTTAAGCAGACAAGGATGAAATGTGTCAACTACTTTTGAATCCGTAGTTGTCAAAATTTTGTTTGACATATTTAATGTCAATGTGATCTATATTATGCATTTTTAACCCCGGGAGACTGTAATTTAACAAGTGTACCATCTAATTCAGCACTCATATGCGGTAAGCGGGATATGTATATTGTAAAATTGTTCTTGTACTTTTTGTATATTTATTTCAGTTCAAAGTAAATGTTTGTCAATGTATTAATCAAAAGTATCCAAAATTCGAAAATATGTTGCCAGCGTCAAATGACAGGATCTTTATAATGATTTACCTATTTACTGGTTGAGATCAAATGCGATCCCCAATCCCCAAAATTATTTCTTTTATGTGGTTATGTTGCTGTCTAATGGTGTGTGATCGATTTCTCACGTTATTTATTAAGTCATAGTTGAAAATATCATCATAATATTTAATATATCCATTTTGTTAATAAATCTGCACTATGTGGAAATGTAATGAACTTACGAATAAACGGTTATTCGCTACCCAAGTACCGAATAATTTATCTCGCGAATAACAGATGTTATTCTTTCGAATAAATTTATTTGCAAGTGAAAAGACGACAAAAATATTAATCCGAAGGATAAATTTATCTAAACCTTTATTCGCAAGTAAAATACCGGCCCTTAGAAGTAACAATACAACCATAATTGACAGATAATATTCACTTGACATTGACAGCCTATGTTCTATTTTAAATGGACCGCTTTTATACATTGCTGTCATTTAGTTACTATGGAAAATGCAAATCCTATGTTTCGCGTTAAAAAATACGCACGGTTATATTTATTACTCCGTCTGTCCCAAATTATGGTATTGGAACCCGCAGAATAGCATGCGATATCAGCGGAATTTTAAGGAACTAAATTAATGGCGGCTAGAAGAACATATTAATTATATAAACGTCAAAAATCATCGTTTCGTTTAACATGAAAAGATGTTCTCACGCTTAGATTTTATAATTTCATTTGAAAATGTGTGAAAAATAAGCGAATTAAAGAAAATGAACATAGTGTACACCAAAGAGTGCTGTGTTAAAGTGTACAAAAATTCAAGACTTTCCATAATTTTTGATAGACAAGAAAAGAATTTTAAAAATATCGCAAAACTTTAATCTGATAAATAAATATGCCTTTTCTTTGCATTTCACAAATAGTATATTAAAGAACGTGTTTTATAAGACATGTTTTTTTAAATTTAATTTTTCTAATTGACAAGTGCGAAAGAAAGTCTTATAAAATGAGTTCTTTATACTATTTTTTTTATATTTTGCGCCTTCTACAATAACATTTACTTACTCAGTTTGTGATTATATTTGTAACCATTTGTACATTTTCATGTAAGTAATCTTCCCTAAATAAAAGAAAAATAATAATAATTCCGATATTATATTATTAAAATGAATTGTCAATTAACTACAAATAAATTAGGTAAAAATGGGTTAAAGAAACGTCATCTAGTACCAACCGTCTAAAACAAAAATTGCGTATCGAAATGAAGGTCATTACGATACGCAATTGCGTATCATAATGACTTCATTATGAACGCAAAATATAAAAAAGAAATTATAATAAAATTTTGTAAGTATGTACTTTTAATACAACTATTGACAGTATTGATACATAAAATTTGTAGATTCAATGATTTTACTGATATTTGTTCCTGTAGATTACACTTTCAAGTCAGAATTGCCATAAGTTAAATTACGCCACAACTAGTAATTAAATCCGGATTTACGAATTGTTGCCCTTCAACTATATTTCTTGATAGGATTCGGCTGAACAAACTTCAAAATTGTGTTGATTTGAAGTTTTATCAATATTATTAGAAAGCGCTCATTCAATATGTAACAAATCTGATATGTCCTACTGGCCGCCATGACAGATGCGCTTACAGCGCCGCCAACGGATTCTGCAGGTCCCAATATCTATGTTATAAATATTTTTGATTTATAGATTAGTACTAGAGATTTTTATACAAATTATAATTTCGTTATAAAATTGACTAATATGGTTTTAATTATGTTTACAGAAAAATAGTATATAAAGACTTATATGAGTTAGCTCCATACTTATGTTTTTCAGATGTTACTGCAAATATAAAAGAAATCTATTATTGCCATGTAAGTATTTTAATAAAGCAATTTATCAAATTTTGAGTATGGTCTGTTTCCGTGAGATGATATGCACGTTACCAATCGTATCGTAAACATGTGTTTCAAATCGTCACTGTATGAATTTTGTAATTTAACAAAATACCAGAGGTTATTCTAAGGATTTTTTTCCACTGCACATAAAGGAAATAAATTGTAGGTTTATAATATTTTAGGAAAAGATCTTTGTTTAACTCAATTCAAGTTGGATTATGACGGAATACTAGAACATCCACAGAGAAAAGTTGCGGAAACTGACGCTTCCAGAGTTGGTTGAATTCTTAACTATTAATTCGGAATTTCTTACGGCAACTAAAATTTTCACGCTGATTTTGGCTGCCAAACCGCATAGTGCGTATGTGGAAAAACCAGCAATACTCTAAATCGTGCCTCGGAACATCTTGTCAGTAGATTCGGAAAATGCGTTTTTGTATATTTATTACAACATACCTTCTCTGTAAGAGTGAGATCCCCGATAAGCCACAATAATTTGGTTAAATAAGCGCGAACACAGTGTGAAGGCAATTGAACTCCTAAAGCCAAACAACAAAGATGGTTCAATAGTGATTTTGCTGAGGCCAGTGCCAATGATAAATATGAGGCAAACGAAATGTCTGTAGATAAGGCTGAGAGAAAATAAATAAAATAAATAAATAAATATATCATCACGGCATATTACCCATTGCTGGATGTGCCAATCTACTTTGTACGCAGATATCGGTAATAATGATGACATATTTGTACCGTGTGAGAGAAAAGCTGGCACAAAGAAATTTTAGTGTTTATGCAGACTGTTTCTAAAGCTGGTGTCACAAATTTTAAGCATATACATATAGAACTAACCGAAAATGAGTAAAAAAAGCTTAATCATCGTAGGTCTGATCTTTAACTGTTTCCGAGAAAAACGAAAAATCGGAGAATAATTGACAAACATAGTAATCGAACAAAATTTTGTCTATGCCAGTAAATATTCGCCAAGGTTGCCACAACATCTAAATTAGTAAAATTATTATTATTTTTTTTTGTAAAACTAAGGTAACTTATAATTTGCGAGAGTGCAGAGGTATCTCGGAAATTATTGAAGATCGGGCCCATACTGATTATACTATTTTTACTCATTTTGGTCAGTACTATACGAGTATACCCTTAAACTTGTGATAAAGGTCTAGAAACACCCTGTATAACTAAGTATAAATCCTATATTATTTTAAGTTCGGTATTATCTTTTATTTTATTTGGTTTATAAATGAAAAATAACTATGCACAGATTTTAATTTCCCACTGCACAATTTGCTTTTCCTACTGCACATTTTGTGTCCAACTGCACGTTAGAATAACCTCTGCAAAATACGAAGTATAAACATTTATTTAGCAATAATAAACCCATTGAAAATTACGATATTATTACTAATGGATGAAATATAGCTCTTTTTATTGTGTAAAACGTAAAAGCAATATGTCAAAATCACCTTAATCACCACATGAGTGAAGAGTTCCTCAGGGCAAGAAACTGTCTAATTACAGGTTTGTGGCAACCACCCCTAAGGAACCATTGTGAATAAAATTATCACAGAGTTGGTCGTCGTACAAGATAAAATTATAAATAAGTACATGTAAAATAGTTTGAATCGTCAACAATTAATTAATTAATTAATATATATATATATATATATATATATATATATATATATATATATATATATATATATATATAAACTGATTTAAAAAAAAATTGTAGTCAAAGAATATAAAATAAAATTTATGCAGAAATAAGACACGTGTTACTGACTGCACTGGCACTCTGTGATAATTTTATTCACAATGGTTCCTTATGGGTGGTTGCCACAAACCTGTAATTAGACAGTTTTGTTGCCATGAGGAAGGCTAATGTTTAGCCGAAACGTTGGCTTGAAATAAATAATTTCACAAAAGACTGCTAGTCCGATTATTTCTTCCTTTTGGAATCCCTCATCCATTCTACAGTCGACTATCGCTAAGTTCTTGGGCTGAGAAAGTTGGGTTTCGTATCTGTGTATTATTGTATTGGTCGACTTGTATTGATCATGTCTTTCAATTGTTTTCAATATGTTTTGATTAAATCGTGATATTTTATGAATGATATAACCTTTCTGATTCTGGTGAAATCAGTGCTTTTATGCCCGGTTTCTCCAGAGCAACTTAAGACTTAAGTCATGACTTATTCTTAAGTTCCACCGTAAACTGTTGCACCACGTAAAAATGTCAAAATGTGAGACGTTAGTAGCACTTTAATGTATGTCGAAAAAACGGTGATTTATGTGTCATATATGTCAGTTGTCATATCAGTTCACGATAAATTTATATTTTGTGGAGTTACGGTGCAAGTCTTCAGCAATATGGACAAGAAACGTATAAATTACAGCAAAGAAGAAAAAAATTGCTATTGGAGGTTGTGGATCAATATAAAGAGATCATCGAAAATAAAAATAAAAAACTAATGCGGTGTCAAATATACAAAAGGACAATACTTGGAATTTAATTGCCGCAACATTTAATACAAATTTATTAAATGTATACAGAGATGTAGCAAGCCTACGAAAAATGTGGGCAATATGAAGGCTGATGCCAAGAAGACATCGGCGAAGGAAAGGGCTTTTGTTTATAGAACTGGCGGTGGTCCACCTATAAAAAATATTGACAGAACATCTTTGTCGTCATATAATTGGAACAAATAAATTCTGTTATATATTTTTCGCGGGATTCTAACATTTGCGACAATATCGACAAAATCAACTTCATCCACATTATCCACGACGTTAACGTCGTCAAATTTAGGAAAATCCGGTAAATCCGTATCGAATACTGTTGAAACGAATACAAGCATATAAACACTGACAAATACAAAGGCAGCTTTGATATATTTGACACTGTTGCCAATGTAATTTGTGACATAAGTTAAGTTCGCATTTTAATTTGCTGGTGCAACGCAATTGGGATATAAGACCTCCTTACAATTAAGTAGCACTTCAATAATCAACAACTTAAGTTACTGTGGAGAAACCGGGCATTAACTTCCGAATAATTTCTGTGGGTGCTTGAGCCCCGGAGCACCCACGTAGTTGGCGCCCGTGGTAACTAACGTACGACAAAGGCATGTGTATACGATACGACAAAGATGCTAGTACGCTTGATTAAAGTTTAGTAATTTTTGATGACGTATCAACTTGTGGAAATAGAGTTTATTTTATTCAGGGTCCTGAAAATCGAACTTTTCTCACTCAAGTTTTAGAAAGCCTTTATAGAATCTTATGGGGAAGCATAGCTGGCGGTAAGTATCTACAAATTAAGTTTGACAGACTTGCTTTACTACAATTTTTTTGTACAGCTATTGGAGTAACTGCGGTTTATCCGATAGATTTAGTAAAAACACGAATGCAAAATCAACGAACAGGCTCAGAACAATATAAAAATGGGTTAGACTGTTTAACAAAAGTTATAAAAAATGAAGGATTTTTGGGACTATATAATGGTCTTTTGCCTGTGGTATTAGGAGTTGCACCTGAACAAGCTATTAAACTAACAGTTACTGAACTTATTTTAGGCAGTGTCAAATATTACTGAATAGTTTGTTGCAGGTAAATGATTTTATAAGAGACAAATTTACGGAGAAGGATGGTTACATACCGCTACCGGCTGAAATATTAGGGGGAGCTTGTGTAAGTTTAAAAAAAAATCTGATGTGGACACCACACGACTTCCTTGTACACAAGACCAATTAAAATTGCACGTATTTTACGTAATTTGACATTAGCATCTATTTTTTATTTTTTTGTTATTTTTTGTCCTAATCCATAGCAAGCTTCATTACAAAAACCAAAAATTATAAAAAAAAAAAATATATCATCACGGCATATTACCCATTGCTGGGTGTGCCAATCTGCTTTGTATGCAGATATCGGTAATGATGATGACATATTTGTACCGTGCGGGCGTTTACCAGGCGTCACCTCACGGGCACTCATTGTTGGCGTGGAGAGTGCACCACAGGGGTCAATTTTATGCCATTTAAAATTCGAAAATATTTGGCGTCGGTCGGGATCGAACCCGGTTCCCTAGATTCGCGACCAGACACTCAGGCACGCGGCCACGAGACCCCCAAAAATTATATGTTTTAAATATACATATCTCGCTTATACGAAGGGATAATTTAATAATACTTGATGTGCTAGACACAGAATTTAATTCTCAAAAATTTTTATTTGAAGCATTTATTTCTAAAATCAAAATGAAACCATTTTATTGAAGAAAAACTGTTAACAACTTCAGGTAATATGTCACTTCCGGTTAGTCTGTTTTAACCAAAATCCACTATGTTATTCCAATTGACATAAAAGTCTTATATACCAAATTTGTAAAGTGTTAGATTATATTTTAAGATAGTTTTTCATTAAAATCTATTATAGGCTTCAAATAAAGTACCATTTCTAGATATTATGTAATGACCAAAAAGAGACGTGCACAACTAGATGTTATAGCAGTCCTAAATACAAAATTTCAACTTTCTACGGCTTACCGTTTTTGAGTTATGCGAGATACATACGCACGTACGTTCGTACGTACGTACGTACAGACGTCACGACGAAATTAGTCAAAATGGATTCAGGGATGGTCAAAATGGATATTTCCGTTGAAATCTCAAAACCGAAATTTTTCGCGATTACAATACTTCCTTTACTTCGTACAAGGAAGTAAAAATAGGTCGGTAACTAAGCATTTACGGGTAAACTAGCGAGACCTTCTTGCAGCTACCGGTCATGTGTCATATATTTTTTTTTGTGTACTCTACAACTATGTTGAAAGTATTTTTTTTTTTGCCCGGTTTTATAAACATCGAATAAACAGCTGAATTATTTCTTTGGAAGTAAATTTAATCGACAAGTAAATACAAATGTCTGTTTTATAAAACAAGTTATAGACTAAAATAACTACTTGCAGAGTAAATATTTTATCCTAGTGATTTACCGACAGAGACGTGACATATTTTGTGATTCTAACATAAAAATATTTTAATATTTTTTATAATTATGGTCTCGTGGCCGCGTGCGTGAGTGTCAAGTCGCGAATCTGTGGAGCCGAGTTCCATCCCGACCGACGCCAAATATTTCCAATTGTAAAGTTTAGAATCATGTTTTAATATATTTTTTCAAGAAAATCTGTTTATAGCTTCCTGTAAAGTAGTACTTCCGGTTTATCTATTTTAGAAAACATCTAGTATATCGTTCTTATTACTATAAAAGTCTTAAATACCAAATTTGAAAAGTTTTGGATTGTATCAATTTATTTGTCACGAAAATCTGTTCTGAGCTTCAAATAAAGTATCACTTCCGGTTGATCAATAATCTAACATGTCGTTCTCATTAATATAAAAATCTTAAATACGAAATTTGAAAAGTTTTGGATTATATATATATATATATATATATATATATATATATATATATATATATATATATATATATATTTTGACCCCTGTGGTGCACTCTCCACGCCAGCAATGAGTGCCCGTGAGGTGACGCCTGGTAAACGCCCGCACGGTACAAATATGTCATCATCATTACCGATATCTGCATACAAAGCGGATTGGCACACCCAGCAATGGGTATTATATTTATTTATTTTTCACGAAAATCTGTTCAGAGCTACAAGTAAAGTATCACTTCTGGTTTATTAATTTTAGCCAAAATCTAATATGTTTTTTCCCTTGATATAAAAGTCTTAAATACTAAAATTGAAATGTTTTGGATTATATTTTAATATAGTTTTTCACTAAAAACTGTTATGGCCTTCATGTAAAGTATCACTTCCGGTTATCCAATTTTTCGGAAAACCTAATCAATTTTTAATATGAATGCAAAAAGCTTAAATACGGGAAACAGAAATATTTGGAAGTTTGTTATAAGAGGTATCGTGGAGGGAAAAATAGTCACACAAACCAGAGCTGGGCAAGTACCAAGTATCTTGATGTTTTTAAAAGTACTTGAAGTACAAGTAGTTTTTTTAGTTTCTAAAGTACTTGAAAGTACCAAGTACTTAAAAAAGTACTTGTAAATTTGGGTGCAAGTACTTTTTCAGATAATTGATATTTTTCTGATTATATGGACCTTAAAAGGTGATTGTTGACAAAAATTTCAATATGCGATATTTATTTGGTTATTTAAAATAAGAGTTCCTCGCTGGGACTGCCGTATCACCTAGCGATCTCATGACGTAAAATTGACGTCATATGATCGCCATGCGATGCGAGAAGCTGTACCGAGATGTTAGAATGACGTCATTTTTACGTTATGCGATCGCCAGGCGATACGCAAAGTCCTAGCACTCTAGTTAGGTAATACAAACATTTATGTATATGCAATATACGTAGATTAGAATTAATTTATTTATGCCAAAAAAATTGCAAATATATCTTTACTTTCACATTATCGCTGAAAATATATTTATTAATGAAATTCACATAACACCACACCTCTGCAAAAGAAACACTGACAGACAAACAAAGTAATTCAAGTACATTTAAAGTAATTCAAATAAAATAAAAATAAAATAAATATATCATCACGGCTTATTACCCATTGCTGGGTGTGCCAATCTGCTTTGTAAGCAGATATCGGTAAAGATGATATATTTGCACCTTGCGGGCGCTTACCAGGCGTCACCTCTCGGGCACTCATTGCTGGCGTGGAGAGTGCTCCACAGGGGTCAATTTTGTGCCATTTAAAATTCGAAATAATTGGCGTCGGTTGGGATCGAACCCGATTCCCCAGATTCTCAACCTGACACTCACGCACGCGGCCACGAGACCCCGTAAAGAAATTCAAGTACATTTAAAATACTTCAAGTACATTTAAAATACTTCAAGTACATTTAAAGTACTTCAAGTATATTTAAAGTACTTCAAGTATTTTTCAATGTACTTCAAGTATTTTTCCAAGTACTAAGTACCAAGTACATGTGAATAGATTTACTTTGTCAAGTACAAAGTACTATAAACAGAAAGTACTTCAAGTACAGTACTTGAAGTACTCAAAGTACTTGCAAGCCTAATAAAGTACTTTTCTTGCAAGTATTGCCCAGCTCTGACACACACGCACACGCGCACCCGATCGTGAAAACATAAATAAATATATCATCACGACATATTACCCATTGCTGGGTATATCAATGTGCTTTATATGCAGATATCGGTACTGATGACATATTTGTACTGTGCGGGCATTTACCGACGACTTGTCTAATCGCGATTTAGTTCAATTCGATTTTGTTATTCAGGCAGGCCTCTGTCAAGGTATCACCATCCCTTTAGACATACTGAAAATCCGTCTTCAAGTAGCAGGTGAAGCTGCCGGGAAAGAGAACAACACCATCATCGCCGTTTTGAAAGAACTTGGTCCTACTGGTCTTTTCAAAGGCTTTCGGGCTTGTTTTATGAGGGATATACCTTTCAGCGCTATTTACTTCCCTGCGTATGCCAACATGAAGCTCTATCTAGCTGATGAGAATGGTTATAATAACAAGTGGAATTTGATCACAGCAGGGCTGTGCGCTGGGGCGCCAACAGCATGGTTGTTGACGCCAGCGGACGTGATAAAGACGAGATTGCAAGTTGCTGGACGGGAAGGACGGAGTAGCTATAAGGGGGTATTTGATGCTGCGAGGAAAATACGGAAGGAGGAAGGAGTGAAAGCTTTTTTTAAAGGAGCTATACGTAAATACCATATTTTTTTGAAACAGGTTATTTGAACTTGTGATTTCCACAAATTTGTTCAAAGCAAGAATAAACAACACTGAATAACATCTAACACATGTTAATATACTGATTCTAGGAACAAATGAAAATTAGGTTTATGGTTTTTGTTTAGGTTTCAGTAAATCATTCATAATGTAAGTTTAAATTACCTGAAAATTAGTTTTGATATGTACTGATATCTGTGTAAATGCTTCAAAACCAAGATTAAAATATCGGTAGAGCAGTACTCAAGACACCTGTGCGCCGTGAAACTGGCATTCGCTTGGCATTATTGGTTATATTTCAGCAATTAAGTTATGACAGTCTCCATGTTCTTCTCGCATTTGTTTAAAAAGCCGAATCCATCAAGTGGATACTAAATAAAGATGGTTGTATATATCTATATCATTTCAGACTTGTTCTCATTGGTGAAGTTTGTGTCGTCAAACTGACAGGTTTATTCTGTATAAATATCGTTATATAACTATCGTTATTTATAAATATAACGATATGATCCTGAACGTCAACTTGTAAAAATCGTATTCAGTAAGTAATATCGTTATAAACGTCCTCATACCGTTTATCACAACGACTTTAACCAATTTTTTCAGAAAAGCTAGTAACTATTATTGTAAATTAGATTGTCATTGTAATGTCATTTTGCAAAAAATATTGTCATTATTATTTTAATTATTATTTCTTTATAGAGTAAAGAATATGTATAAATATCGATTATTAAATAGATTATTATCCCATAAAAGACTTTCACGACCACAAACGTTTCTTCTAAAATTTAAATGTAGTTGTTAATTATATATTTGATGCATGAATAAATGTTTTGTTACCTATTTTCCATTTCTTCCGGCACAAATATAAATAATAAATTAATTAACCCTTCCATTTGCTTACATTTTACATTTACGGATTGAATAACGACAAGTGAATCCTTATCGTTCATGAACTACTTAAAATAACGACAATACGATTTCAATATAACGATACGTTATGGTATAACGACATTCTTACAGAATAAGTCAGTTAATCATAAACCTAAAGTTCGGACCTTGTAATGTTTAGCTTTATGATTTGGATTTAGAGACCCTAAATTCGGAAGTGTGAATGGAGTCATTACATAATATGCGGCCAAAGTCTTTAAATCTAAAGTATAAACCATAAATCTAAACCTAATTTTCATTTGTGAATGCACTTTGAAATGTACTGATTCACAAAAAATAACCACCATTACAAATATTTTTCTTGTTGTAGCTCGATGTTTGAAAATAGCACCTAGTCTTGCTATTACTTTAACAGTATACGAATTACTTCAAAGATTATTCTATGTTGATTTTGGTGGCTTGTAAGTGTATTTGCTATATTTATATGTTGCCACTTTAATTCTATGACATTTTTTAGTCGCCCAGCTGGTTCTGATGTCAAACCGAAAAAAACAAATTACTATACGAACATCGAAGAAAATCCTGACCACATCGGAGGTTACAAAGCAGCAAGACCTGTATTCGCGGGCATGGAAACTAGATTTGGGTTGAGTTTGCCTAAATTCAAAATTCCCGACAAAGAAGTGGACAAATGATAAATAAGAGTAATATGTACAAGTGCCAATGATTATGTAAATTGTTTTATAAATATATTAGTTTTACAAACATACCTATTTCATTGCACTTTTTTATTCAAATTTTAAACCGTGTTTATCAATAGTTTCTTAAACTTTTGAAGGCGCGACCCAAATTTAACTATTGTATTGGTCTCGCGACCCACTATGTAGAAAATTATTTTTAAAAAAATCTGATGTGACCAGCACATTACCTTCCGTCAGTTCTATATATTTTGTATAAATGTCATACAGAAAGTTCCTTGCAAAAGATTCTATTTCTTGTACATTACCTTAAGGCAGTTGTATGTATTTTATACAAATTCCATACAGAAAGATTCTATATTTCCAGGAAAATTATAACACAAACATACTGTCAATTGCACTTGACATTGACACTTTTCAATCAGAATTTTCTTAATATAGCAGCTGTTTCCAAAGTTATAGCATAGTTAGCTAATATATGATATTTAATTTCTTTATAATTTTTTAACTCGTTATCCAGAGAATAAAATATTCTTTAATATGTATAATAACACTAAATGTGAAAAAATGATATTTAACATCGCTTTTTCAAGAAAAACTGTTAAAATCTTCAAATGAGGATACTTCAAATTCATCGTAAGAAAATTCATCGCAAGTAAGAATATTTATTTGTTAGATTTGGTTAAGTTTAAGTAGTTAACATTAGGCAAGGTTAGATTCAGGGCCAGCTTAAGCTATAAGCAAGCCAGGCGACCGCCTGGAGCGAAATTGGTTTTGGGGCTACATTTTTTGAGACTATTTTTTTGTTAAATAAATTAAAAATCAAATTATCAGTCCAGTGTGTATTATTATATAGTATAGGACCTCATTGCTTAAAACCATTGCCATATCAAATACTGAAGGAGTAATAGTTGTTCAGGAAATCTACTAAAAAATACCCCCAACATCAAAAGATATTGCAACAAAAGCTTTTATACGGAATCCTGTACAGAAAAATACACTGATGCAACAGCCCCTCGCCAATTTGGAAAAAGGCGACATATTTCGGTTTTTGTCATTTTTCTTGAAAACGGTGATCCGTATCGAAATTTTATAAAAAACAAGATTCTTATATTTTTTACCTATTTCGGGTTGCACACAAATGGACTTTGAAAGTAACTCTTTCGTGACTAATCCTGTATATGGTATTAGATAAAAATAAAGCGACTCTGTAAAACCCAGAAGAAAAAAAATCTCTGTATTTTAAATATCCAAAATATTTACAAAAGAGTTACATTTAGATTAAGATTCTGTGATTGTGAAATGACGCGTGGTAGGCGCCTTCATTGGTTTTATGTCGGCGGCAAACATTGAAATCCGTAATTCCCGGTAATGCCTAGTTGTTACAGGGACTGCAGGCAAACAGTGGAATGATCAAAAAACCGCTACACCAGGCCCGGACTGGGCCGCCGGGATACCGGGAATTTCCCGGTGGGCCGTGGCCCGGTCAGTTAGCAAATAAATACTTATTTATTTATTTCTTAAGGGACCATTTTTATTTTGTCTCATATTTAAATTTACATATCTCGCTTATACAAAGGGCTAATTTAATAATACTTGATGTACTAGACGCAGAATTTAATTCTCTAAAACTCTTATTTGAAGCATTTATTTCTAAAATCAAAATGAAACCATTTTATTCACGAAAAACTGTTAACAACTTCAGGTAATATATCACTTCCGGTTAGCCTGTTTTAACCAAAATCTGCTATGTTATTCCATTTGATATAAAAGTCTTATTTGCCAAATTTGAAAAGTTTTGGATTATATTTTAATATAGTTTTTCATTAAAATCTATTATAGGCTTTCAAATAAAGTACCATTTCTGGAAAATATGTAATGACCAAAAAGGGAGGTGCACAACTAGATGTTATAGAAGTCCTAAATACAAAATTTCAACTTTCTACGGCTTACCGTTTTTGAGTTATGCGAGATACATACGCACGTACGTACGTACGTACGTACAGACGTCACGACGAAATTAGTCAGAATGGATTCAGGGATGGTCAAAATGGATATTTCCGTTGAAATCTCAAAACCGAAATTTTTCGCGATTACAATACTTCCTTTACCTACTTCGTACAAGGAAGTAAAAATACAGGTAAAAATATTTTTGCCATTATTATCCTTTATTGTAGAAATTTCCAGAAATTAGTACTTATTGAACCAATCTTCGGTAAGATAGCGAGGTAAGGCAAAAATATGTCTGTAGGCCATGGGCCGAAATAAAAAATTCCCGGGCCGATTCTTAGTTCCAGTCCGTCCCTGCGCTACACTATAGATGATTAATATAACATCCCAAACTTTTCATGGACGGCAAGAACTACATTAACCGTGGTTTTAACTGGGATAAAGGAGAAGCCGGAATTTATTGTTGGACAAAAATTAGTTCTGTTGTACTATTCCATTGTTTGCCGGCAATCCCTGTACCAACTAGGCATTACCGGGATTGACGGATTATGGTACTTGCCGTCTACAGAAACATTGCCATTACAGAAAGCTGCTGGAAGAAGCAGATTGGCATTCCAAGAAATGGATTTTATAAGATAATTGAGTCATTGCATAAGTATATCAAGTTTCCTAATAATAATACAATATTAAAATGTGATCCACTTACTTGTACCCAATTTATTTAGTACAACCTTAACTTTATAATAATAAAACTACTTGCATTACTTTTAATACAACAAGAATGAAATTATGAAACAAATCGCTGCACAAATATGTACTTTTTGCGATAATGAATGGGCGCGCGGTTCAGATGTAGTGAATCGTGAATACAAAATGCACTTCATGCACCATATGCACCGTTTGTGCGCTGACCGCCCTTGTGATGTCAATTGTATGCGTACGGTCTCCGCCTACTATATATAACATTAACTTCCACTGCAGCCAACCACTTTGTTTACTGTGCCTACCAAAACACTGGTGAATATACTTGTGTGGTGTGTCCTGTGTCTGTGTAGTGGATTGTTAGTGTGTCGAGGTAGGGTGGAATAATTATCTTATTCGGCAGTGGGATTTGGTAATTTGCAATTTGAATTAATATTCACAACCAAACCAATCTCCACTTGCGGTTGTTAGTACAAAGTCCCTACAGTGCCACTTTTATTTATTAAGGACACTAAACGATAATCATTTTAGGCCCCAATCAAATGTTTCAAATAGAATTATCGGCAAAGTTTGCGTCCCAGTCAATCACAATATTAATTGTAATTCCAAAGGTGGTCCTACAACAAAATATGTAGTTTCTTTCAACAATAAATACATTTCTTTCCTTTCACTTCAAAATTAATAATAGATGGAGTTTAAGGTTAATTATAACTAAAACTATTGTAACGTTTTTATTTATTTATTTGGGTGAAGGGTAAATATTAGACAATTATTATTATTAATTCAAATTAAGTGTTTATTAAACTATAATGAAAATTACTAATACTAAACAATTATTAAAAACTAATTAAGACTAAAACAATAATTAACTAGATAACACTAACACTATTTATTTAACTAGTTAACACTACTATTTATTTCCACGATATTACTAATTAATTATTTCATTACGCGTTCCAATCTTAGACTGCCGGTCTGTTGCAGACTCTTGTAGATTGTCTACGCGATATTTATATGACTATATACTTATATCATGTTCAACTGTCCGTCTACCGACCTTCACAGCGTCTATATACTCAACTGACTCAACAGCGTCTGTATATTCAATTGCTCGGGCAGAAGTCACCTCTTTCACAACACTATCTGTCTATTTATGTACTGTCTAACTTCCACAGCCTCAGTATCACCGACTGTCCGTATGCCACAATTCTTCAACACCACTGCCGAGTATTCACTTCCACTTGCCGTTACTGTCCCCATATACCTAGCTTCCCAATACTCTTCAACACTACCGAGTATTCTCTTGAACAGCTATCCCGGTATACCAGTAACTTTCCGACTCGCCGTTTCTGTTCTTGTACACTATAGCTTCCCAATACTCGTCAACACTACCGAGTATTCGCATCCACAGCTATCCCAATATACCAGTAATTTCCCAAGTACCTACTCGACATCAACTGCATACGCTCACTACGATACTGCTGTGATTCTCAACTCACTAACACTTTACTCTCTAACATTCCATGTAAATGTTTCTATGACTCTGTATGTAATTGACTAACTCCCGAGCACTGCTTCGTCCCTTTTATACAGCAGCCATTATCTTCTAGAAAAGCCCTAGAATGTTCGACCGCATAATAACAATGAACACAGGTTCAGGCGACCGCAAGTAATTAAACACGTCGCGAGCAGTTTGTTTACATCGCCCTTAGCCTTAAAATTAATTTTAATAAAAACTAAATACGTATTTCGAGAATTAAGTTCTCATCATCAGTAGTACAAGGGAAAGTTAAACAGAGTAGTCAAGATTACTCAATATGTCAACCATGCCATAGGTTCTAACAACTCTGAAAAACAAGGGAGAGAACTGGGATTATATATGGACGGGAGTCACAGGGGAATGATTACCTATAAACTAAGATAATTTTCGTCTAATAATAATGAGTAATTAAATTTTAACTCGTCCAATAAAATTTAACTTTGTATTAAATCGAAAAGTTTTGAGTTTGGTATGGGACCGAGATCTACGTTCATCAAATTATTTTTGTATTTATTTATTATTAAACTCTCGTATGCATCTACAATATATATTATATATTTTTAAATTTATGAACACGATATTTATGATGAGTTGCCACATTGTCACACCTTCTTTAGTGTTTATCGTGCATAAACTAATTATCCAAACCATGTGTAGTAATCATTCCATTGTCTACAGTTCCATCTAACCACCAAACAATGGACTGGCGTATAATACCCTGCATTCTAATCAGTGCAACCCTAATCACATATTGTCCAGCCACTATAACTCCTCAACTTCCTCTTACACCCCCTCAACCCCCCGAATCCAATATTGACACTGAGGACATCTGGTGGACACAAGCAGGTCGTTCCCTAGGCCTCACTATCAAGGACTGTCTCACTGTGACGTCACCACTGCCTTCAGCGCCGCGCAACGAGCAAATCCGCAACCAGGTGACGATGTTATCGTCCTGTTTGAAGCACTACGCGAGCTTGACCTTAAAAAGCATGCTCAGCGATGACGTCATACCTTTGATGGAGGGGATAGACTTGGTGAAAATCAACGGAAGCGAAGGAAGAAGGTTGGTATTTTATTATTAGTTTCCTGTTTCCTCGGGTTGATTTCTAAATGCGATTGAAAGATATTTGATCCTGAGATATCATATGAATGGCAAAAAATTTAAATTAGGAAGAACAGAATTTCACATTTAAGTAAATTTAATATTCAAGATGGGAGTAGGTGCAGGATTTTTTTGTGAAATTGCAACATACTTTAAAAGAAAATGAAAATTTATGCAGAACACTTTAGCAGACAATGTATTACTATTTACGCTTATTCTACGTCGACTGGAAAATTTCTCTCTATATTTCATGTTATAAAAGTGTAATGTAAACATAATGGGAGAAAAATGTTGCAATAAATTTTAAAATTTTAAAAGAAAACTGTACGGAAAATTTTACAATAGTTATTTAAGTTAAATAAAATACAGCTTCGACAATCTCTGCTATAAATCTGTAATGAGTGCTGAACACATTATTATTTGCCGATTTCTAATTTTAATTTAGTTGAAAGTTATCACCATAAAACTATGTTGCTATGCGTTTGCAGAGTGGTTGCTATGTAAATAGTAACAATAGGCAGTAAAAGTGACATTTTTCAGACTGTTAGTTAAAAAAACGCACTTTTATTGTCAATCGGCAAAAAATATTTTAGTACTTGGGACTTTTTTGAACAAATATTGTGTCTCATTTAAAAGTGCCATTATTGGGTTTAGATCTTGAAACTATAAAGATGCATTCACAAATGAAAATTAGGTTTATGGTTTTTGTTTAGGTTTAAGTAAGTCATTCATACATGTAAGTTTAAATTACCTGAAAATTAGTTTTGATATGTACAAACATTAAGATTAAAGATTAAAATATCGGTACAGCGGTACTCGACCAGTGGCGTACCTAAGTGAAATGGTGCCCAGGGCAAGGGTCAACGTAATTGCGCCCCCTGTCAACAATGTAAAATAAAGATTACTTCTTTCTCGCTTTAGAGTAGCGAGATATTTGTATTGTTGTTGAAATTACTAAAGAATATCCATATATATTTAAGAAGATCATTAACATTAATTATGTATCAGTTTTAATTTGTTGAAAGATCTTTCACAGCTAGCGATGGAAACTGCAATAGTCAACATTATTTGCATGGCTATTCGAAGATTTTTCGCCGTTAGCGTTTTTCGGTTTCAACATCCCAGTTTTGACAGAGAGTAAGTCCAATTTCCAGAGCTTCATTCACCAAAGTTTTTCTTTCATTGCGAAAATAATATATTTAACCTTTCAAATCTAAGGCGGCATCATGAAAGCTCATATTTATATATTGCAGTCTTTTCTGAGCTTTATCAATAGGAATGAGTACTCTCGTCCAAAATCCAAATAGAGTTAGAAAATCGAGTGTCAACATACTGTTGTACAATTGCCTAGCATCACTTCTTGTTTCACTCGTTTGAATTTGAATTGAATCATCTATTATAGTGTCGAGAACTTGGAGTATGCCATCAAGGTAGTTATTTATGCACTCCATCTTGTTTTAGACTCAGATTTAATAACTATCGGCACAGCGTTTTTGAGTATTTCCCAGTGTTGAGTATACGATGAAAAAACAGATAGAGAGCTTCAACAGTTCCGAAAAATGTCAATACGCATAGTAATCAACAGTTTTTACACTTCAAATACTGGCACCCAAGTTACATACGGTTACCAAGGGCTCCAAGCGGCGCCCCCTTGATTCTGGCGCCCAGGACACCTGTCCTGTTTGCCCCACCCTAGGTACGCCACTGTACTCGACAAATGCTCTACAAGACACCTGTGCGCCGTGAAACTGTTATTCGCTTGGCAATATTGGTTATATTTCAGCAATTAAGTTATGACAGTATCCATGTTCTCGCATTTGTTTAAAAAGCCGAATCCACCAAGTGGATACTAAATAAAGATGGGTGTATATATCTATATCATTTCAGACTCGTTTTCATTGGTGAAGTTTGTGACGTCAATCTAAATCATAAACCTAAAGTTTGGACCTTGCAATGTTTAGCTTCATGGTTTGGATTTAGAGACCCTAAATTCTGAAGTATGAATGGAGTCATTACATTATATGGGGCCATAGTCTTTAAATCTAAAGTATAAACCATAAATCTAAACCTAATTTTCATTTGTGAATGCACCTTAAGGCTTGATTTACATTAGCGGTACAATGACGGTACGGATACTTCTTGCTCCAATGTATTTTAATGGACCCATTTATATCTACGTTTACGGTACAATGCAGGTACGATGACGACTCTTTGATATTTACTGATTTACATACCGTCATTGTACCGCTAATGTAAATCAAGCTTTAATGATTTTTTTAATCTCAAACTTTCTAGCGTGTCTCTCGAAAAAATTAAACCGTGATTATTATTAACATAGTAAACCTAATTTTATGGACTTTTAGTTTTAATTATGCATTTTATAGTCAATATATTGATTAAATACATATCTATAAATTTAATTATAATAATGTATAAGTAAAGTATATTAGTTGCTAATTTCATCTGACTTATATACTTTGTATTATAATATAATGAATGAAAATACAATTATGACATAAATGGATATTTGTATCTGTCATATTTACTTGCAATAACCATTAATAATTACGATAATATGTATTAAAAGTTCCATTATTGCCAAGTATAAAACAAAGAAACTCGTAAAATTGTAATTACTCAGATAAAATGTATATTCTTCGGTATATTAATTCCCTATAAATATCGTAATTTATCTTTCGTATTTATTTTACGACTATATTGGAATTTTATAGCAGGGCATAGTCATAGAATAACTAGAGAAAATTGATAGATTCACATAAAATAATCATTAAAATAGACAATTAGGATTATGTACTATCACGTTTGGTAATAAAACAAAAAAATCATTAAACCAACGAAATAGTAGTTATTTGTATCACTACTTTAGAAATTGCGCCATTCTGAGTGTGCGCATTATTTTGACAGTCCTCTAAATACGATAACTTACAAAATAGTTTCTGAACGTGTAACATATTTTTGTGCTGATTTCTTCATAAATATATTGAACGAATTTAATGTATATTGTCCATATTAAATTGGTAGTACGGATTTTTTTAGTTTGGCAACAACAGAAGATTTGAATTTCATATGTTATGAATTTTTAAACATAACAAAATTTTTTTTTGGTTGTACACTGCAAGTTCAAATATACATTTAAATTAAAATGTGTTCATTTAAGTTACAATTAACGACTTAGTTTTAAATTTGTAAACATTTTGATAATAGGGTTGTTGCAAGAATTTTTATATGACTTCTAAGTACTAAAGTTTAAAAGATATTATTTTTTAAAGAGCCTCAAATTTGAAAATATCATGAAATATACATTAGATATTTAAGAATTAATTGTTGAAATTTGTGTAATATTTTGAAAAAGTCACGTGATCTGAAACAGAATGTGACGTCAGAACACATACAGTTTAACATGTGACAAACTATCGCTTACTTTTATTTATATAAAAAAATGTAAACTCTTTTTCTATTGGCAATGAATGACGTACAGTATGTGCTCCGACGTCACAGGAGTGGGGGGTTGCTTTTCATGACTGTTTCTGGCGCCAATCTTTCTATTTCATTATTTGCGAAAATATCAATAAATTATTATTATTTTTTATGTTACTATTAAAAATATTGCATAAACTTTCATTTAAAATACTTTTAAAAAATCTAATGTGGCCAGCGCATTACCTACCGTCAGTCGCGTCAGTCCTATGTATTTTGTACAAATTCAATACAGAAAGTTCCGTGCAAAAGATTTTATTTCTTCTACATTACCTTCCAGCTGTTGTATGTATTTTACACAAAATTTCTAGAAAAGATCCATTTCCAGTAAAATTAAAAGACAAACACACTTATGTCAATTGCACTTGACACTGACATCTTTCAATTAGTATTTTCTTAATATAGTAGCTGTTTCCATAGCTGTCTACTTTATGAAATTAAATTTATTTATAATTTTTTTAACTCTGTAGAGAATAATATATTCTTTAATATTTATAATAACATTAAATCTGAAAAAATGATATTTAACATCGTTTCTTCAAGAAAAACTGTTAAAATCTTCAAATGAGGGTACTTCCGGTTGACCAATTATAATCAACATAATGAACTCTTCATATGGATATAACGAAGAATACGAAAGAATTATAATTTTTGGAATTGTAGTATTAGAGTTATCGCAGGCGAAAATTTTGTCACACACACACACACACACACACACACACACACGCGCACGCGCACACACACACACACACACGCGCACGCACACACACACACACACACACACGCACACACACACACATACAGATATCAACGTAACAATAGTAAAGTCGTATTCTAGGGACTCTAAAACGTGCCTATTCATCAAAAACTCACCACCGAATTTTTTGACCAAAGTCAATACCTTCCTTATCTAAAGGTGATGGAAGGTACAAATGTGATACCGGCTCATTCTTGTGATGCAAAGGATCAAAAATTGACAGATTACCAGAATAATAACGCCAACTCCTAATCGTGAAATAAGACTATGCTTTTTACTCATTAGTATTACGACTGGGAAAATAAATATAATTAAAAATATGTTTTATTGCGAACTTCTTTACAAATGTCTATAAATAAATAACACACATTTTCTTTATTATTTCTAAAATATATCATTTCTCAGAATAGGAGTATAATAATATTTTTTGTATTATTGCATTCCAAATACGACTACCTTCATATTGCTTTAAATGCAGCAATGTAATCTGGAGTAGGCGGTATAGTATTACATTCTCATGAAAAATGTTGTTTGATGAAAGATTTCTGTAGTTTACTGTCAGATCTCTTTGTGAGATTATGTCAAATGAATTTGTGTGCACGGAAATAGTATACACTGGCTTTCAAAAAAAACGCTTACACCTATTTTTTTGCTATATTGAGTCTGGCATCTGTCAATCAGCATTTTCTTAATATAGTAGCGGTTTCCATAATTATAGCATAGCTGGTTGCTTTAATTTCTTTATAATTTTTTAACTCTATATTCATTGAATATGAAGTATATAATGTAATCAAAACGTATAGAGAATAAAATATTCTTTAATATTTATAATAACAGTAAAAATGGAAAAATTATATTTAACAGTGTTTTTTCAAGAAAAACTGTTAAAATCTTAAAATTAGGGTACTTCCGGTTGAGCAATTATAACCAAAATCGAATCATCTCTTCACATGGATGTAAAGAAAAGGAATATGAAAGAATTAGAATTTTTTGAATTGTAGTATTTGAGTTATCGGATCCGAAAAAATCGTCATACACACACATACACACACACATGCATACATACATCATCGTAAAAATAGTAAAATCTTATTCCAGGGACTCTAAACCGTGCTTATTCATCAAAAACTCACCACCGATATTTTTGCCCAAAGACAACACCTTCCTTACCTAAAGGTGACGGAAGGTAAAAATAAGTATAAGGACTCGAGTTTTGTGCGCTAACTATTGTTTTTGTCAGGATTAAAAAAAAAATCTTAAATAATGAGTCTAATTTACCAGTCGGAAGACATCGTGTATCTTCGGTGGTACTGCCGGCCTTGATGGCTAGGCTGTAGTATTTTTTAATTGCCCTAGCGTGTACCCTCTGATATTTAAAAATTTAATTCTACACTGTTAAACATGAACACCACCAACATTTTAACAAAAAATTACAGAACTTCAAAGAAAGTTTCCCATAAAGCACCAATATTTTTAAATTCTGAGCCTTTTTCTTAAAATAAATATTTTTGAAAAGTCTCTAGTTTCACCGGAAAATGGAAATTTTGCAAATTTTAATAAAATATGAGACCCTCACTGCAATCTACAGACAAAAATCAATACTACATACCCGGAAATTTTAAAAATATTAATAATTCTTTTTATGTTTCATAACACATTCAGATAGATTAAATATATTGTAGTTTACAGTATTTTTGATATTTAATTTTTTTATTGAGTAAAACTAATAAATCGATAGATTTTGCATTGAATGATCAAAAATCAATATAGGTTCTGCCATCTGTACGGAATATCCTCAACTAAAATGTTTATAATATATTATTTAAACAAATGTATTTTAACTTAAAAAATTATTTTTTAAATATGTTTTTCAATTTTATGCTTTAAAAATGAATAACAACTAATCTTTTGTAAATTGTTAATAACAATATTTATAACCTCAAAACTCAAATGACAGCTGACGGAAATTGTTAAACAATTGTACCTACAATGAATAGAACAGAAAACAAAACAAATTTAGGCAATTTTTATTTGACTTCAAGGTGGTATTTAGTAAGAAAACATTTGTTTAAACAGCAGATATGCAAATAAGTTATATTTCAGGTGCTATAAACCGGTTTTCAAATGTTATGGATAATAACATAAATCAGTTTGTGTTTGGAGTACCTACTAAACTTGAAAAACCGGTTTGTGGAAGTGAACTCGTTATAAAAACAATATTTTATGTGTTATAATAATAGGGTATGTATATTTGTAAATAATAATTATTATATGGCATTGTTATTACTAAATATGCATTGATTATAGAATTGTAAATCAGCTGATTACAAGATTCATCATTCATCTAAATGCAAACATTACAAATGTTTGGAGTTATCCTGCGAAGAATATTGTTTAAGGGATAAAATATCGTAGGACTAAACTTCAGGGGCTGTTTGTATGTTCTGGCTACTTAATTCAGTTTTGGATTACAGCCAAATAAGAATGCAGGCCAGTACATATATCAAATAAATGAAATAATTCAGCAGTATTAAGACATTTTTCATGTTGTAGGTACTTGGGGACCGTACAAAACGATCTGCAGGTATCTCAAAAGTACTATTCGATGCAGCAAATTTTACAAAAGGTTGCCAAATTGTATTCGAAGACTCTACTATGCATAACAGTAGAATTGTTAATTTAGTTTTTTTTTCTAGAATTTAGTATCATTGTAAACTGAATCTGCTGATTTATAATTGATTTACTTTTGATGAAAATTTTGTATTGAAATTATTAACCAAGAAAAAATATAAGTATGTCAAATGAAATGTATAAGATTTTAACGATATATTATAACTATAGTTTATAAATTTGATACTTTTGTACCCAGAATTTCATGCTGAGTCTTTTGATATATAACATAACTTTTCATGAAAATTTATTGCAAAAAAATGGGATGAAAACGATGTCATGTCATTGTGATTAGGTGTATTTTTAAATATATTTCGTATTATATGTTTATTTCTGCAAACTACATTATAAGTACAATATTTACAATAAATTATTGTTAACAATTAATGTTTTTAATATTCATAAACAATTAAAAAGTTCTTTTTTATACACTTTTGTAATGTATATAACCAAATATGGTATTTATTAATATAAAATTTGGATAATATGTGTAATATTTTATTTATTAACCTCCTAGAATACATATAATAACAATAATTAATATAAAAAACATAATACATTGTCAAAATTTGAAGAAATTCCAATGTTTTTATTTCGGTATTTAGGCGCCGGCGCTTCTCATATTTCACATACCACAAATAATTTGTTACTATAACACAAGACGTATTCAGGAATTTTTTTGCTAACCAATTCTCGAGTATATCGTCTCTGAAAATATAGTTCAATCATTTATTTTGTACTTTTTATGAACTATTGTGTTATACGAGCCCTAACCACTATATGTTCGGACGGACAGATTTTTTTAATAAATAATCTATTTTTATTATATACATAAAATTGTTTCTGTTCTGGCTACTTTTATTTGTTTGGCGATCCAAATTACTATATTTTCCACCCCATTATTTTGATGTTTACGAATTTTAAATTTGAATTAAAAACACAATTTTGTCGGTCTGATATATTTCTTGACCACTAAATGTTCGGACGCCTACGTAATGTTAACAATATGGATGGTAAAATTAGTGATAGTAGGCGCAGGAAGAAAAAAACTGTCATTAATAATTTTTGTCTGTTGGTTTTGACATTTTCTACAATAATCATGGTTCGTGGATTAGCAACTTCTATAAAAACACGCGAATTAATTGTTAAAAAACATTATGAAGGCATGTCGATGTCGCAAATTGCTTCTGACCTTGAAATACCAAAATCAACGATTGGGGACATCATCAAGAAGCAACAAGAAGCGGGTACCCTAAATATTAGGGGAAAAAGTTCTGGGCGTCCACGATTAATAAATGAAAGAAAAAGAAGAGTTCTGGTCAAAATTTGCAAGGAGCAAAGAAGGTCAACCTTACGGGACATTACAGCCCTTTGGAATCAACAAACTGGTCTAAGTATTGGCAGAGAATGTTGTCGGGCTTGGATACACAAATCTGGACTCAGTTTTTATAAGGTATGAAAACATCAAAGTTTAGTAAAACATGCGTGACATTCTGATAATTTTTGAAGGCTAAAGAGAAGCTTTTACTAACAGAAAAACAAAAGAAAAAACGTCTTGCTTGGGCTAAGGAAAAGATTTTATGGACTGTTGAGGACTGGAGCAAAGTAATATTCAGTGATGAGGCCAAGTTTGACATTAGTGTAGGAGATTGTAGGAGGCGTGTAATTAGAAGCAAATCAGAGGCGTTTCATAAAGACTGCTTAAAGCGTACAGTTTCCTCAAGGAATTATGGTTTGGGGCTGTATGTCGGTGAAAGGTCTCGGAAAATTACATTTTGTAGATGGGACAGTTAATGCATCAAAATATCAGAACATCCTGGCAAACTATCTGATACCAACCATTCATGAATTGCATCCTAATGAACCAAACATAATTTTTCAACAAGACGGCGCTTCCTCTCATTCTGCCAAATCTACAAAAAAGTGGTTTGCAGATAATAAAATTGACGTATTAGATTGGCGGTCCAGCAGCCCCGATCTCAATATTATTGAGACTGTGTGGCATAAAATGAAACAACGTCTGAGAAATGATCCTCAGCGCACTATTCCGGATCTTCGTGCTAAAATTCATGAAATTTGGGACTCATTTTCTACAGAAGATTGTCAGGAGCTTATATCAACAATGCCATTGAGAAAAAAGCAGTAATTAAGGCTAAGGGGGATGTTACGCCGTATTAAAAATAACTGTTGGATTTTTTTCTGTCCGTTTGATTGTTCAGTAATATTTCAAGTTGTGTTTAATTCAAATTAATTTAAGATATTTGTTCCTTTAAAGAAGTCTGAATAAAACGTTCAAATGAGTAGAAGAATAATACAATAATCAAAAATAAAAATAATAAATCGAAAAAAAAAATACCGACCAAATTCTATTGATTGCCCATCGTCCGAACATATAGTGGTTAGGGCTCGTATTTGTTGATTTACATATAAACAATAGCCAAAAAAACTATTGAATGTTTTCTGAAAACAATTATTTTTAACTACGGTACTGGATTTGATGAAGGTCAGATGTTTGTTGATAATAGGTAGAGACATCATGTGCAACGGTGGTTGCAATTAGTACTAACGAAAAAAAGCAACAAATTCATATTTTAAAACAATTAATACGAAATGGTTTATTTTAAAATATAGCTGTATCAAATAATAAAATCTGAAAAAATAGGGTTGTTTGTATATTTCCCCAATGCCCATTGTAAGTATATTTGTTTATCCTTACTGTTATTTGATATTTAATATAATAATTATTGTTTATATTAATTAACAAGTAATTATTTGTTATTTTTTTGAGGCTAAATATAAATAAACTCATAAAAAAATATTACTTAAAAATCATTATTTATAAATTGTTTATAAAATCATAGTTCATGTTATTGCCGAAAGATGCCTCAACTGGTATTGATTTTTGCTAATCCAATGCAAAATCAATCGATTTTTTTGGTTTTACTCAATAAAAAATTATATTGTCAAAAAATATTTTAAACTGCAATATATTTAATCTGTCTGAATAGGTTATGAAACATAAAAATAATTATTAATATTTTATAAATATTTCCAGGTATGTAGTATAAATATTTACCTGTAGATTGCAGTGGGGGTCTTATATTTCATTAAAATTTACAAAATTTTCATTTTCCGGCTAAATTAGACACTTTTGAAACTCATTTATTTGAAGAAAAAGATTTAGAATTTAAAATAGGTGAGGTATTATTTGAAACTTTTTTTGATATTCTTTAATTTTTTGAGCTAACATTCCGTTAATCAGTCAGCTGATTTTGTTGATAAATAATAACAATAAATATAATTATTGTTTATATTACTTAACAAGTAATTATTTATAATTTTTTTTTTGAGGCTAAATGTAAATAAACTCATAAAAAATATTACTTAAAAAACATTATTTATAAATTGTTTATAAAATCATAGTTCATGTTATTGCCGAAAGATGCCTCAACTGGTATTGATTTTTGCTAATCCAATGCAAAATCAATCGATTTTTTGGATTTACTCTATAAAAAATTATATTGTCAAAAAATATTTCAAACTACAATATATTTAATCTGTCTGAATAGGTTATGACACATAAAAATAATTATTAATATTTTATAAAAATTTCCAGGTATGTAGTATAAATATTTACCTGTAGATTGCAGTGGGGGTCTCATATTTCATTAAAATTTACAAAATTTTCATTTTCCGGCTAAATTAGGCACTTTTCAAAGAGATTTATTTGAAGAAAAATACTTAGAATTTAAAGTAAGTGAGGTATTATTTGAAACTTTTTTTGATATTCTTTAAGTTTTTGATCTGACATTCCGTTAATCAGTCAGCTGATTTTGTTGATATATAGTAACAATAACAATTCGTGGTATAAAGAGTATAAATAAGTAAAATCAATTTAAGGGTGAAAAGGGAATCTAAGAAGAACAGAAGGGTGCGTTTTACATAATTACAATTGTTAGATAAGCATATCTTTTAAATTAAACAATCTTTTAGTTAAATTTCCGTTCATATTTACAGGGCCTCTCCGTGCGGGCGGGCAGATTGTGCCCCGTACAAAGGCCACACAATTCCTGAAATGATTTTGTTTTTTCAGTACAGACGTCTTCTTTAAGGGGCTTAATTTTCATATGCCCCCAAATGCGCATATAAATAATACTAGGTAAAAAAATGTATCGATAGGTCTGGTGTGAAATCAGTGTGACGACAAGCGATCGAAAGATCAATAATAACGATCATGCACATTAGATGAAATATTAAAGACAAGCATCGTTTGACGATACACAATCTGAAAATGTAATAAAATCGATTACGCGCGGCGCAGTAGATTAAACTAAAGTATATTTGTTTATCGTTACTGTCATTTGACATTTAATATTATTATTGTTTATATTAATTAACAAGTAATTATTTGTTATTTTTTTAGGCTAAATGTAAATAAACTCACAAAAAATATTACATAAAAATCATTATTTATAAATTGTTTATAAAATCATAGTTCATGTTATTGCCGAAAGATGCCTCAACTGGTATTGATTTTTGCTAATCCAGTGCAAAATCAATCGATTTTTTGGTTTTACTCAATAAAAAAATATATTGTCAAAAAATATTTTAAACTACAATATATTTAATCTGTCTGAATACGTAATGAAACATAAAAATAATTATTAATATTTTATAAATATTTCCAGGTATGTAGTATAGATATTTACCTGCAGATTGCAGTGGGGGTCTCATATTTCATTAAAATTTACAAAATTTTCATTTTCCGGCTAAATTAGGCACTTTTCAAAAACATTTATTTGAAGAAAAAGATTTAGAATTTAAAATAAGTGAAGTATTATTTGAAACTTTTTTTGATATTGTTTAATTTTTTGATCTGACATTCCGATAATGTCAGCTGATTTTGTTGATATACAATAACAATAACAATACGTGGTGTAAAGAGTATAAATAAGTAAAGACTCAATTTAAGGGTGAAAAGGGAATCTAAGAAAAACATAAGGGTGCGTTTTGCAGAGTTACAATTGTTTGTAATCATATCTTTTAAATTATACAATCTTTTAGTTAAATTTCCATTTATATTTACAGGGCCGCTAACGTGCGGGCGGGCAGATTGTGCCCTGTACAAAGGCCACATAATTCCTGAAATGATTTAGTTTTTTCAGTACAGACCTTCCTTAAGGGGCTTAATTTTCATATGCCCCCAAATGCTCATATATATATATATATATATATATATATATATATATATATATATATATATATATTTATATATAATACTAGGTAAAAAAATGTATTGATAGGTCTGGTGTGGAATCAATTAATTTTATATTGAATTATATTTTAACTAAAATACTACTCCATTTTACAATTATTCCTAAGATTATATTTACTTAAGAACGAAAATCATTGTAAGAAAGGGTAAATATCTTCAATAAATTTTGACCTTGACAAATCTGTATATTTAAAATGTCATCTACATTTGAGATATTTCACGCATTTTTTGTCCAAAATGAAATTCACACTTCTCGAATTTCGGGACACAACGTAAATAGAATAAGCCATAAGGGTAGCTTCACTAATTTTGCCTGAATTTGGTCTATATGTAAAATATTAAATATCAGTGCTGTCGAATGTCATATTCAAATTTCGTATAATTATCTTTCTCTAAGTGCGTTAGTAAGACAAAGATAAAGCTATTAGACATACGAATCTGTTAGAATATAGGAAATCATAACTAAGACAGATATTAATATACAATTATTTGTTATTTGTGGTTCAGAAATCAATGACGTGAGGGTCAAGCGAAGCGAGAAAAATCGGTGCATGAATCGGTGTATAGACACTTAATAACATTGTGTATCACCATTAAAAATGCAGACTATTTTGAAAAAAAATATTTTACTTGGAAATACATTTTAAACACTTTATTTTTGTGTCACATTGTTTAATATATTTTTTCTATATATTTTCGACAAACCTTAAGATAATATTTGCTCAAGAAAAAGCTATTTTCTTAAAATAACTTTTTTTCTGCCACGTACACAAGTATTTGTCATCTTTATTTTTTTGTGTATTTTCTACACCTATAATTCCATAAATGTTATTAAACCATTGCAATGGTGTAGTTAGCGTTTAGTGGGCCATGTATCAAATGAGTGGTGTTAAATAACAGTGCGAAACATCATCTCAATAATATATAACTGTTGAGCAAAAGAAGGGACTCCTAGAAAATATTCTGATGTACTAAGTTAAATAGAGATAAAGCACTAAGCACTAAATTAGAGAATAAATATTTTCAAATAAATAAATAAATATATCATCATGGCATATTACCCATTGCTGGGTGTGCCAATCTGCTTTGTACGCAGATATCGGTAATGATGATGACATATTTGTACCGTGCGGGCGTTCACCAAGCGTCACCTCACGGGCACTCATTGCTGGCGTGGAGAGTGCACCACAGGGGTCAATTTTGTGCCATTTAAAATTCGAAATATTTGGCGTCGGTCGGGATCGAACCCGGTTCCCCAGATTCGCGACCAGACACTCAGACACGCGGCCACTAGACTTCAATATATATTTTCAAAATAATAATAAATACATTTTTTTTACTACGGTTGATTGGTAGAGCATCTTTTGCTTGGGGGGGGGGGAGGGGGTCCTGTATCATCGAACCATTTCCTATATGTAACAGCAATTTAATATTGTAGGGAGGAGAGTCAAAAGCTATGATACATTTTAGAAAATTATTATTTATATTAAATTTTCTTTTCTTATCGGTCCGGGCCCTTATACCCTATAGAATTTCGAGCTGGGTGGCGTAAAGCCATGCCCGTGTACAGTAAAGAACGGGCAATGTTCTAAGCGCTCAGGACTTTGACGGAGGTGGTTCCTTTATCTCACTCTTATTCGTCAAACATCAGCGCAATACAAAGCCATCTGTTTACGTCTTACGTCAAGATGATTAAACATCAAAATGGAAGAATTTTTTGTTTTCGGATATGCGGCAAGTTATAGCCATTCATTTCCAAGCCTGTCTTTTGAGTGTGTGAGAAATATACAAAGACTTAGATAAATGTCAGTGTGTCTCAGAGCTACAACAATAACACTGGATTCTGTATTCTGTATTGCGCTGGAGTTTGTCTATGTAATGAGATGGAATCACCTCCGTTAAAATCTTGAGCGGTTCAGAACACTGCCCGAGACTAGCCGAATGCAATTTACATTGATACATTTCGAAAGTCGCTCGCTAACTTCACTGTGTTTTCTTGTTTGTTTATTAATCGAAATCTGATTTCAAAGTTACTAAATCAGACCCCTGTACAGCAGAATGGCTCTCGACGGGCCTGAGTGCAGGATAGTTAATTTGAAAATTGCTTATTACGAGCAACTTTCGAATTGTCGTTATTTTTTATCGTGGGGTACGGTACGGTCTTTAAACGCTTAGTAATGATAGACCAAGCATGATTAAACATTGCTAGGGTAGAAAATAATATTTGTGTATGGACAAGGTGTAATCGAGGCCACACGAGAATACAGGCCTACATGCTCAATTCGTGAGGTCACAGCTAGCCTCTTGATGTCACGTCACGCCTCGAACGACAGCAGTGTAAACATAGGAAATATACAGAATTTTAAACAAATAGGATTGTAAAATGTGATTTATAAAGATATACAAATCGTAAATAACGATTAAAATATATAATAACTATTTTATATACATAAGTAAACAAATTAAATAAAAAAACGAATTATAAATGGCCTAAATATAGAAATAAACTCATGTTTTATTTTTAAATAATACAAGAAACAAGAACAGTTTTTTCTATAATTATTTAGTTAGAATACATGGGGCAAAGGGACTAAGGCACAACCAATCGGTTGGACTAGGGACAAATGCAACAGTATTGCAAGCAGAAGTACACGCAATATTAACCACCGTGCAATTACTATTGGAGAAGAACTACCACAATAGAAGAATCTCCATAGTAACAGACAGCCAAGCCGCACTCAAAGCTTTAAACTCGTGTGAGGTAGGCTCAGGATTAATTCTGGACTACATCCACAGATTGAATGCCTTAGGAGCGAGTAACAAACTAACACTGATATGGGTACCCGGGCACTTAGATATCGAAGGAAACCGGGTAGCCGACCGTCTTGCAAAAGACGGGCCAAATATACCTTTCATAGGACCCGAACCTGCCTGCGGAATAACTGCGGAAACAGTCAAACAGGAAATTAATACATTGCTCTGGCAATGGCACAAACGGCACTGGACAGCCATATCAGGCCAGAGACACTCCAAGCTCTTCCTGAACGAGCCATCCAAGAAAAGAACTGACAACTTACTCTTAATGAGCAAGCAAGATGTTAGATTAATAACAGGACTGGTAACAGGACACTGTCAATTAAATAAACATTTGCACAGGTTGGGCCTTAAACAAGAACCAACATGCAGAGGATGTGGAGAAGAGGATGAAACTCCTCAACATCTAATATGTCACTGCGAAGCATTTATGGCAAGCAGACATAGTCTTTTAGGAGCAAAGAAATTGCATACTGAGACACTAAAGGACATCAGTCTAAAGAAAATCCTGGAGTTCACAAAACAAACAGGACTTCTAGAACAGAAGTAAAACACGGAGGGTACAATAGACCAGAAAGGTCGCAGTATAGGGACAAAGATGAACCACCTCTCGATAATAATAATAATAATAATAATAATAATAATAATAATAATAATAATAATAATAATAATAATAATAATAATAATAATAATAATAATAATAATAATAATAATAATAATAATAATAATAATAATAATAATATTAATAATAATAATAATAATAATAATAATAATAATAATAATAATAATTATTTAGTAAAATGTTTCTGAATATCACTAAAAAAATTTCGAAACTAAATTTGATGTTCTGCATGATATACATTCACCACATATTAGGAAAACTCGTTTAGCTTGTAATTTCTCTAATATCAGGTATATCAATTTAGCCATGTTAGCGTAATTAGTCCTGCAAATTGGCACAAAGCATTTTAAAACCATTTTTGCAATATCCTTCAACAAAAAACCATCGAAATTTGACGTTCTATGCTGCGCTGTGTCGTGCATCAACTCCCAATGACTGCTGTAGCTATACTGTTTTTATAGGGCTAGACTAGCCGATTATCGCGCTAGCCTCATAGTTGACGTGACGCATTGTGCAGGGATAATCATTCAGGCCTGTATTCTCGTGTGGCCTCGGTGTATTCTTTGTCTCTTTATATGATTTTTAACTTTATAACTATTTTGACTCTTACGTACATTCGTCCATACACCTACACGCATTGTCATTTTTTCTTTTCATTTCTTTTGTCTCCCTACGTTCTACAATCCTCACTACTTCTACTATTTATATCCACTATCTCTTCCCTGTGTGCGACGATATCTTCCTGTCGGTAGTAATCGCAGTCCATCTCATGTTTCAGAGGCTCGCGAGCAGATTCACGTGACGACGACGCCTCACTCGACGGCTGGCGCAACATGCTGATCGATAGCCTGGTCGACGTGCTCGATACACACGCCATCCGCATCTCCATGCACGAGCTACAAGTTGCTGGCAACGGCCACATCGAAACAGGTGAGAGATAAAGGATTATAGAGTACGCGGTAGAGAAGGTGGAATATATTTCGAGTCATCTCATTGCATACTAAGAACTGGATATTTGAAGCTTCGACGGAATATAAAGTATTTGTGTTATATACAATTCGGATGACGAATTGTAAGTGATAATGTAAGCGTGTTCAATAAAACTAATTTTTCCCACTCCTGATATTGTGTTTCCATTAGCGACAAGACTTCCCTACGCTCTTTTTGTGAAATACCAACAGTTAAGGTGCATTCACAAACGAAAATTAGGTTTATGGTTTTTGTTTAGGTTTAAGTAAGTCATTCACAAATGTAAGTTTAAATTATCTGAAAATTAGTTTTGATATATACAGCATCTATGTAAATGCTTCAAAAACAAGATTAAAGATTATCGGTAGAGAAGTACTCAACAAGACACCTGTGCGCCGTGAAACTGACATTCGCTTGGCATTATTGGTTATATTTCAGCAATTAAGTTATGACAGTATCCATGTTCTTCTCGCATTTGTTTAAAAAGCCGAATCCACCAAGTGGATAGTAAATAAAGATGGGTGTACCTATATATCTGTATCATTTCTCGTTCTCATTGGTGAAGTTTGTGACGTCAAACTAAATCATAAACCTAAAGTTTGAACCTTGCAATGTTTAGGTTTATGATTTGGATTTAGAGACCATAAAATCTGAAGAGTGAATGGAGTCATTACATAATATGCTGCCAAAGTCTTTAAATCTAAAGTATAAACCATATATCTAAACCTAATTTTCATTTGTGAATGCACCTTAAGATATTTGAACTTGTGTCAAATATTTGCTCATTCTTACAATTTATGATTTTGAATTTAATTTCTATCAGATTGTCCTCATTTCATAAATATTTCCATTTAAAGATTACCATTGACCTGTCAAATGTGATAAATGACAATGTTTTTCTTAAATTTTTATATTTAATGTTATTATAAATACTAAAGAATATTTTATTCTCTATACGATTTGATTACATTTTATATTCAATGGATATAGAGTTAATACATCTGATGTGGCCAACACAACACCTCCCGCTATTTAATTTTCATTAATTTAAATATACATACTTACATATTTAGTTATACTAGAAACTGTATTAAAATCCATTCCATATAACTATGGTTCTATTTACTATTTTCTTTTTAAAAGGTTACTATTATTAATTTGAAATGATTAGTTCTTTGAAAGTGACATTTATCTGTCAGTTACATACAGAGACAATTATTGATTGGACAGACTTATGGGTGGCCTTGTAATAAAGTGTTTGGTGATGAGGGGTAAAAGGAACACGGGGAAAATAGTTCCTTGCATATTTCTTCAGAGTTCTTTTTCTTTCAAATATCTAGTTACCGTGGTTTAGTTAGTTGCATATGTTGATAGATGGCGAACTTTATGACGATACAAAAGCATTGAGTTTCCAATCTCTTTTTAGATAGTTGTCTCTGGTATGAACTGTCCAATCAAGTAGTTGTATTTGTTTAAAGCGCAGGCTCTGTGATTTTAATTATAGATAATTTTATAAATTTATCCATAAAATGTATAAATAAATAAATAAATAAATAAATAAATAAATAAATAAATAAATAAATAAATAAATAAATAAATAAATAAATAAATAAATAAATAAATAAATAAATAAATAAATAAATAAATAAATAAATAAATAAATAAATAAATAAATAAATAAATAAATAAATAAATAAATAAATAAATAAATAAATAAATAAATAAATAAATAAATAAATAAATAAATAAATAAATAAATAAATAAATAAATAAATAAATAAATAAATAAATAAATAAATAAATAAATAAATAAATAAATAAATAAATAAATAAATAAATAAATAAATAAATAAATAAATAAATAAATAAATAAATAAATAAATAAATAAATAAATAAATAAATAAATAAATAAATAAATAAATAAATAAATAAATAAATAAATAAATAAATAAATAAATAAATAAATAAATAAATAAATAAATAAATAAATAAATAAATAAATAAATAAATAAATAAATAAATAAATAAATAAATAAATAAATAAATAAATAAATAAATAAATAAAATAAATATATAATCACGGCATATTACCCATTGCTGGGTGTGCCAATCTGCTTTGTACGCAGATATCGGTTATGATGATGACATATTTGTACCGTGTGGGCATTTACCAGGCGTCACCTCACGGGCACTCATTGCTGCCTTAGCAAGGGTAGCGGGAGCTAAAAAGAAATTAAATTTCATAAAGCAGCCAGCTGTGCTATAACCATGGAAACATCTACTATATTAAGAAAATTCCGATTGACATGTCATTGTCAAATGCAATTGACATAGTATGTTTGTGTTATAATTACTGGAAATATAGAAACTTTCTGTATGGAATTTGTACAAAATACATAGAACTGACGGAAGGTAATGTGCTGGCCACATCAGATTTTTTGAAATTCTCTTTAAAACTAGGGTGTTTGTTTTGTCACACCTTTTATTATGTCTATTAAATTATGTTTACACTGAAACCTTATTACAATTTCGAACACAATTTATTTAATAATATTATCATAAGAATGCTTCGTAACAGATTTATTTTAGCTTGTTTAATTCTTCCTATAATAAGCTTTCACTTAAATGGAATTATTACTTAACCAATAAATTGCTAATGCTATTATTGTTTGTTCCATAAGATACTTTAAGAAGATAAAAAAAAATCATTACACTTGGGCAAAGTTTGTTACAGTAATCCTGATTATGACAATCTTCAATAATCAGAAAATAATTTGAAATTCCTTCAACACTGACGTTGAAAACTTTGTATAGCTAGTTGGGTGGAAAGAAAAGTGTACTCCTGTGGAGTTATTAGAGGAATATGAGAATCCTTAGAGATCTTGAAAAGTTGAGAAATTAAATAACTTCATAGAAAATTATGTGGTAGAAGGAAGAGATGAGCTGCAGACTTTAAACTTAGTTTCAAATGAATAGAAATCGTACTTGAGCCTTCATTTTACTCTTATTTCAACGACTACGTTAAATACTAAATAAGTAATAAGGCAGATTAGATTAAAACAGAACGGGCAGTGATAACTTAATAATTCACTTAAGAAATGAAATGTCGTGGCCTCTAATTTTGCATCTTCATTATTCGTTCATTGACATTTCTCATTTATGGTAAATTCAGTGCTTGTGCTCGTCGTAGCTTAACATCGCAATTTATTTTTTGTGTTATTCAATATAATAATAATAATAATGATCATTAACGGCTTAAATAATTGTAAAAGTTTTGTCATGAAAGTTGTGACGTCAGCGTACCTGCTACAGCTACTAGATAATACATAGCTGATTCGTCCACCATATTGGTGCCAAAATGAACCCAGTAAATTATGAAATAAAAGTGCATTTCTTATAAGTTTATGTAGTAACTATTTTTCATAATTAAATACAACTTCCATATTTACCATATTACTCGTATATTCATTTAAAATAATAAAACAAGAAAAAATATGGTTTGTTAAGATTTTTGAGGCTAGAGAAAAATATATGTATTGTATAAGTACCTGTAGAAATTATAACCATTTCTCAAATGATTTGCACAATTTGGAGCAGAACAACCCGTCAATGTGGATAATTTCTGTGATTAATAATATTGTAACACTGATATTGAATGATTGAAGTGGCACCAAAATGGCGGACGAGTCAGCTGTAATTTATCTAGTAGCTATAGTATCTGCTACAGCTACTAGATAATACATAGCTGACTCGTCCGCCATATTGGTGCTAAAATGAACACAGTAAATTACGAATAAACTTTGATGTGACCAGCACATAATTTCTCGCCAGATATTTTACCTGGTTGTACGCATAAAAAGAAAAATATTTTTAAATACAAATACATATATGCATGTCTCACTACAAAATAATTCTCACATATATTTGCAAAATCTATGGGATATTTTAATATAAATTATGTACAATACATACATTTTCTTTATATTCAATATCCTGAAATTTTCTTTTTCTACTTTCCTTTTCTTTTTCTTTATATTCGTCATTTTTTCGCAAATTCCCTTTTATATTCTTTTTTACGTATATTCTTTTGCGTTGTAGACTTTTTTTTATTTTCATAATCTTCATAATGATGTACAAATATTTTTGACAGTGGCATACAAATATTTTTGACAGCGACATTTATGTGTCAATTACAAACATTTGAATTTCTTGCCATGAAGTAATTTGATCTGAGATTTTTTACATCAAATTATTTTATATGCATTTCTTTATCTCTAAAACTATAGAAGATATAATAATGAATTTATATTTATCGAATAAAGAATTTAACGTTCTTTAATATAAGTATTTACATAAATTTTCGATAAATAATATTTAGATGATTTTTTCTTGTAACTACTACTTCCGGTTGTCCAATTGTTACCAAAACTTCCCATTATTGTTAGATTGAGGAATCCGTAGTTAAAAATGTCTTTAGTCTTATAGTATTTGAGAAATCGTGGATCCAACATCCACACACACACACACACACACACACACACACACACACACACACACAAACACACACACACACACGCACACACGCACACACGCACACACGCACGCACGCACGCACGCACGCACACACGCACACACGCTCACACGCACACACGCACACACGCACGCACGCACGCACCCACGCGTATATATATATACATACACACACACACGGACATCATCGTAAAGATGTTATAATCGGATTCTAGGTACCTTAAAACGTGCTTATTCATTAAAATCTGGACATGCGAGGTAAAAATGCATTTCTTATAAGTTTGTCTAGTAACTACTTTTTATAAAGAGTATTTTAAATGAAAGTTTATGCAATTTTCATAGTAATATAAAAATAATAATTGAATGTTATTTTCGCTAATAATTAAATAAAAAGATCGGCGCCAGAAATAGTCATAATAAAGAACCCCCCACTCCTGTGACGTCGGAACACATACATAGCCAATAGGAAAACAATTTACTTTATTTATATAAATAAAAGTAGGCGATAGTTTGTTACATGTTAAACGGTATGTGCTCTGACGTCACATTCTTTTCGAGGTCACGTGACTCTTTCAAAATTTACACAAATTTCAATAATTAATGGATAATGGATATTTCGTGATATTACCAAATTTAAGGCTTTTTAAAGAACAACATCCTTTAAAATTTAAAATATGTAATAAATGCAATAAATAACAAAAAAATCTAACTATGTCTATTCTGTACCATTTTACTAAATATGTAAATATCATCTTTTTAAATGGAAATTTTTTACATCTTGTCATTTGCGAAATGAAAAATTGAATATCACATTGTTATTAGTACTACGTAGGAGTAGGAGTAAGCAAAGACATTTTTTAATCGGAATAATGACAAAAAGTTTTCTGTTTGTTAAAACTTTTTTCATTCAGTAACAAATTTCACAATATTTTACAAAAAAAAAAAATTGTGGATGATGATAAATGTATCCGTATACTTTCTTGGGAAGACGAATCCCAACAGAGATTATACATTATTCACAATTTAGTTCCATTTTAATTCCTCTTCTGTTTGCAGCTCGTCGACGCCATCGCCATAAGAACCAAATGATGCCGCTTATGGGGTTCGGTCTGGTGGGCCTTGGGATGATTCTTATACCGATGGGCTTCCAGTTCCTGGCTGTGTTGGGTGGCAAGGCTCTTCTTCTCGCCAAGATGGCGCTCATACTCACCTCCATTCAAGGGTTAAAGAAAGTCGCACACAGCCACGTCAATTATGGTCTGTATCATTCTGCACCAGAACACCCATGTACGTATAGGATAGAATAAGAGAATAATAAAACTACCCCTAAATTTAAAATTAAGTGAAAATAAAAACTATATACGTATTTCGAAAACAATGTTCTCATCTTCATTAGTAATTGTTTGCACGATCTGTTTTTTTTTTTAATATTTACCATCAATACGTAGGGTTTCCAAGGCAGTAGGCTTTATTTAGAAATTACGGATCGGTAGTGATGTGAGGCGGAAGCGGTAAGTAAATAAAAACAACGATCAAAGCTTACTTTAAAAACGACAACCAAAAATTTATAATAGGTATGCCAAATAGTCATAAATCTTATCTTTCTAATTTCGTGCGTCGTTCGTGGAATAAACGTAATAAGCATTGCGGTCAGTAAATGCTCTTCGACTAGTATCAGATGTATTCCTCAATCGGTAGGAAGCACTTACTACCCTACTGCTACTACTACTACTACTACGGCTACTTTGAGCATGAATTGAATATTCTTTTAAAATCTAATTAACAAAATCCTATTATTAGTATTGTAACGTTGTTATTTATTTGGGTGAAGTGTAAATATTAGACAGTTATTATTAATTAAAATAAGTGTTTATTAAACTATAATGAAAATTATTATTACTAATATTAAACAATTATTAAAACCTAATTAAGACTAATACTATAATTAACTAGATAACACTACCATTATTTATTTATTTAACCAATTAACACTACTATTTATTTCCACAATATTACTAATTAATTATTTCCACTACGCGTTTCAATCTTAGACTGCCGGTCTGCTGCAGACTCTTGTAGACTGTTTACGCGATATTTATATCACTATATTTATGTCACTATATACTCATATCATGTTCAACTGTCCGCCTATTGATCTCCACAGCGTCTGTATACTCAACTGACTCAACAGCGTCTGTATATTCAACTGGTCGGACAGAAGTCACACCTTCCACCTCACTGTCTGTCTATTTATGTAACTAACTTTCTCCTTCCACAGCGTCAGTATCAGCAACCATCCGTATGCCACAATTCATCAACACCAATGCTGAGTATCCACTCCAACTCGCTGTTATTGTCCCTGTATACCTAGCTTCACAATAGTCGTCAACACTACCGAGTTTTCGCTTCCACAGCTATCCTAATATACCAGTAACTTCCCGAGTACCTACTCGACATCAACTGCTTGCGCTCACTACGATACTGCTGTGCTACTTACTACATTTTACTCTCTAACACTCCATGTGAATGTCTCTATGACTCTGTATGTAACTAACTAACTAACTAACTAACTAACTGCACTAATGTAAGTGTCTGTCCGTCTTCACTAATGGAACTGTACTATGTAATTAACTCAGCTGATTATGTAAGTCAACTCCCGATCACAAAACTAATGTTGTGTGATCAGGGACTCATTTGAACTAACTAGCTAACTAACTAACTAACTCTCAAGCATAGCTGCGTCCCTTTAATACAGCTGTCATTATCTTCTAGAAAAGCTCTAGAATGTTCGACCGCATAATAACAATGGACACAAAAGGTTCAGGCGACCGCAAGTAATTAAACACGTCGCGACTAGTTTGTTTACGTAGCCCGGTTGCTAGCGCGATTGCGTTATCGCTATAAATAGACACTCGCTCATTGCTGCAGCGACGGCGGGCGTTCCACGTTACAGTATTTATGCCCATATCACTTGTTGTAACAAGTATATACGATGTCATAACTATTATATAATTAATGCTATATTCAAGATGTTAGAAAGTCAAGTGTTCGGCCTTTTTTAAAGGCTGTAGGTTCACAATTTTTCAAGGGAACGTTCAGTCGTTCACACAATAATATGGATTGACAGACCTATAATTCAATCATGCAACATTCGTCCTTCGCTACAAATTCTTATCTAAACAAACTTCTATATCCTCGTCCACATGTATAACTGTGTTCAAACAGCTATCCTCTTCTTAGCATTCGGAAACTTGTTGTCCCTTATTACATAACTTTTTAACGTCTTTTCACGTCAACGTCACCTATATAAATACACTTTACTAACCTTTCTCTTGAAATTGCTAAAACGCCCCAAATGTCAAGTTTCACTCAAACTTGTCTAGCGGTGTTATTAAGATGTAACAACTCTTAGAAATATTGTTGCAAAATAGTGCTGTTGCAAGAATTTTTATTTGCCTTCTAAGTATTAAATTTAAAAAGATATCATTTTTTAAATAACCTTAAATTTAAAAAAAAAACACCAAATATCCATTTATTTTTGAAATTTGGATATTTTAAAAAAGTCACGTGATCTGAAACAGAATGTGACGTCACAACACATACATCTTCATCGGCTCCAATTGGTCCTTTTACAGTGTCAATTCTTTTTGTTTTGTTACAAGTGTTATGATAAATATATTGTCAAAGTTGTCAAACAAGTGTCAAGTTTCGTGTTAAATAACAAAAAATTCAATATAAAATGAGTAATTTACAGTATCGGATTGTGCCTTCTTGCAAAAATGCTGCTAGGAGCAAACCTACTATTGAATTTATAAATATGCTAAAAGATACGAAGAAAATAAAATTGTGGCTGGAACAAACAATCGTTTTCTGATATAAATTTAACCACCATCCAGCTATCGACTTCCGGTAAACTGTCCGACTTTTACTTGAGTATAGGCTTTTAGCCATTATTACTTTATTACTCATTTATAATGGAAAATGTCAGCGTCGAATGTCAAATTAGAAGTTTGTTATTAACATGTGACAAACTATCGCCTACGTTTATTTATCTAAATAACAAAAATAAACGAAGGTGATGGAAAAACTGTTTTTCTATTGGCTGTGAATGACGTAATGTATGTGCTTCTACGACACAGCAGTAAGGGGTTGTTTTTCATTACTATTTTTGGCCCAATATTTTTATTTATTTACGAAAATAACAACAAATTATTAAAAAAATAATTATTAATAAGAAAAATATTGCATAAACTTTCATTTAAAATACTTTTTGAAAAATGTAAAACAGGCTCATTATTATATAATATTTAAAAAATTAAACTGGGGTATATGGTGAACAAGAGTTAAAAATAATATGCTCGTATTTTTTAAAAAATATTTATTACTACACAGAACTTCTGAAAAACAGCATTAAATATTCTATGACGTTATCTGAGCGAAGTAATACAAGAAACAAGATTGAAAGATCACATACTTCTGAAAAGAATATATTAAGAGTAATCACTGTTTGGTTCTATAAATTGTAAATTCTTTTTGTAACGGAAACTCTTTAGTTTAAAGTTTGTTAAATACTCAAAGTTTGTCTTATTCTGTTTTCTGTTCCGATTTTTCTGTTTAAATTTTTCCGCTCTATTAACCATTATAAATCATTAAAAAGAAAAGTATTCATTAATGTCAACATAATATCATGAACATCAATGAATTGTTGTCATTTTATTTTCTTTTATAAAAACATCAATACTTGTCAAAACTGAACGAGGTTTTTCTACATACATATTTGTTAAATTGAAGGTTTCTTATTTTTATTTTCCTTATTTTGTGGTAATGTAATATTTCTAGATTAGTATAATTCGTTTTGAATAAATTTGTGTTTTATTGCAGGGTACGATAGAAAAGCTGAAGATATTGAACAGCCTTACGACGCACATTATGGATACAATACTTATCCTGAACAGCTAGTGGAGTATAAACGTTACCCTCGGCCGTAAATACATCATAAATTTAACATTAACTTGTTTCCATAACTTTTAGCGCATGTAGATACATATTTATTATTTATTGGTTGTGAAATAAAGTCGTATTTTAAAGTTTATTGTAGATTTATTGCAACACCGTTCTTGCATTTGAGAAACTAAAATAAAATATGTTACACTGAACGTTGGACCATTTGAAATTTATTTTAAAATATCTCAATCCTTTAAAATGCAAGAATTTACTTTTTTATTTTTGTACATTTACCTCTTATACTTAAGCTGGCGGAGCTACAATATTTTGCCGCCTGCAAAATTGTAGTGATTTTCAAGTCATTCAAATGTAGATTGAACATTTTCCTGTAGTTGACATTTGTTGAAAAATTTCAACTAAAATTTGCTTTACATACGTACAACGCTTACATTTTTTTATTTGAGATATTAGGGAACATTTCGTTGGATACTAATAATCTTGAACAAAAAATATGACACTTCACAAATCATTTTTAATGAAACAATTTCACCGATATATGTTCATACGTGATTTTGTAGATGCTGTTATAATTATTGGTAAATTGTGCTGCTCACTACTCTGTAGTGAAGCTACAATATTTCGTCTAATCAAGTTTTCATTCCGAATTTTAAATTTTTACCTTCCGTCACCTTTAGGTAAGGAAGGTATTGTCTTTGGTCAAAAAACTCGGTGGTGAGTTTTTGATGAATAAGCACGTTTTAGGGTCCCTACAATACGATTTTACTATTTTTACGATGATGTCTGTATGTGTGTGTGTGTGTGGGTATGTATGTATGTATGTATGTATGTATGTGTGTCCGTGTGTGTGTGTGTGTGTGTAACAAAATTTTCGTCTACGATAACTTCCATACTACAATTCTAAAAATTATAATTCTTTCGTATTTCTCTTCGTTACATCCATGCGAAGAGCTGATTAGATTTTGGTTAGAATTGGACAACCGGAAGTACCCTCATTTGAAGATTTTAACAGTTTTTCTTGAAAAAACTATGTTAAATATCATTTTTTCACATTTAATGTTATTATAAATATTAAAGAATATTTTATTTTCTATACGATTTGATTGCATTTTATACCTAATATTAAATGGATATAGAGTTAAAAAATTATAAAGAAATTAAATTTCATAAAGTAGCCATAGCTGTGGAAACAGCTACTATATTAAGAAAATTTTGATTGAAAGTTGTCAGTTGGTTGTCAGTGTCAAGTGAAATGACATAGTGTGTTTGTCTTATAATTTTACTGGAAATAGGTATAGGATCTTTTGCTTTCTGTATGGAATTTGTATAAAATACATACAACTGCTTTAAGGTAATGTACAAGAAATAATAATAATAAATCTTTTATTTCTGCAGATAGACTGTATATAGAAAACGTCATAAAATAATAATTTTCTGTATGAAATTTGCATAAAATACATGCAACTGCCGGAAGGTAATGTACAAGAAATAGAATATTTAATTTAGGAAGGAACTTTCCGTATGAAATTTGAACAAAATACATAGAACTGACGGAAGGTAATGTGCTGACCACATCAGATTTTTTAAATGATTATTTTATTTTTGTAAACGAATTTGCTTGTGACGAATGAATATTTCAATCGCCTCGTAACGAATAGTGAGTCTTTCATTTCATTTTTTTTTTGCACAGTTTTAGTCTACTGTTAAGTGCTGTTTTCCTGACATTTTACATTTTACATTATTCATATCACAAATATTTAATAGATTTTATATCATTTGAAATAATATAACTACTGAATTTGCTGTAAAATACAGGATGTAATCATACGTCGGGAAAAAAAATGAAAGGGTATATATTACTGACAAAAATGAGTAAAAAAGGCTTAATGAACATGGGTCCGATCTTCAACTGTTTCCGAGAAAGAGGCCATTTACTGTTAGAATCGAAGAAAATTGACAAAGAAAGTGATTGAACAATATTTTGTCTATATTAGTAATAAGCCTATAAAAAAACAAGAAAATTTTATATGAAACATTTTTCTCAATTTGTAATACTAACGAAGACTCATTGCATACATGGACACAGATACCAATAAACTAAAATTAAATACGATTCAATGCTGCAATAAACGAACAGACCTGTTAGAACAAAAAATACCGACTAGTGCAAACTAATTCAATGATTTTCATTTGTAGAAATCAGTTGGTTTCTTGTTATTGTAGTGTTAATATCAAATTTGTGTGCGTGATATTTTTAATTTTGAGCTGGAGAAAGTTTTGAATTATGTGTATGAATTTTATTCCTTAGTTTTGGTGGTAGTCTCTCCATACTCTGGAACATTGTCTAAAAGTAAAAATATTTGATTATATATTATATTTTACTTGTGTACATAAACGTTTTCCCACGCTCATTGATATCTGTCAATGTTCCAAATTTTCTTTTTCTTCTTCCACTTCCCTCATTTTTTCTCTCTAATTGCAATTTAATTTTGTGAATTCAGTCACTCCTTAAAAATATGTCCAATCCAAAAATTAGTTTCCCTCTTTTATATACTTCTCAAAAAAATCTCTTCTCCAATCCTTCGGAACATTTCATCATTCGACTATCTCTTTCCATCCAATCTTCGCCAACCATTTTTTTCTCATTTTCCTCAAGGTCAATGGTTTGCATCCATACCGCATACCTAAATTATGGAGAATTATATTGCATAATACCCCATTTAAAGCCTTTTGCAAATATTTTGTGTAGTTCTACACATATAGGCCGACTACGTGGAGGCTACGGGGCTTGAGCCCCATACGGAAAAAACTGAGGGGGCTCTACCCCCACACGAAAATATCTGAAGGAGTTCTGCCCCCACACACAAATTATTTTTAGTACCAACAAAAAGTATACTCATTTAAATTTTAGCTAAAATTAATAATCCGGAAATGATACTTTACTTGAAGTCTTCGTGAAAAATATGTTACAATATATTCCAAAACTTTTCAAATTTGGTATTTAAGATTTTTATACTAATGAGAACGACATGTTAGATTTCTGCTAAAATTGATTTACAGGAAGTGATAAGTACTTTACCTCAAGCTCTGAACAGATTTAGTATTTAAGACATTTATACTAGTACAAAGGGAAGAAACATATTAGATTTTCGCTAAAATTGGTTAACCTGACGTCATGGGCGCCCGCAGACTTTTTTACAAGGTGGGTCGAAATTATTGTTGTAAGAAAAAAATGCGCCGCAGGCGAATTTTTAATAATTTTCAAGTTCAAACGTGTTTTAATGCAAAATAAGATAATATAGAGTTCTTTACAATGAAGCAAATTTAACAAATTCTTAAAAAAATAAAATCAATATTTTATGACGAAAATGCGTATGTACGCTCTAAAAGCGTAGAATTGACCCTTCTACTAGGCTTTATGATGCGAGATGCGAGCATAAGCAATAACTACAGAAACAGACAATCTGAAAATACAATGTTGCATTAAATTAAAATATATTTCTGAGTAATAATATAATTATTCTATTGAACTGCTCAAAATAAAATGCATAATAATTAAATGTTAATTAAATCGCGCTCCTCACAAAATACGGCAACCCTAATCATACATAGGTACTTTTAATATAAATAAATATGCAATGTCTATTCATTATTTACTTTTCTATTTCTTTATTTCTATATAACAGTAAAATCAATAATTGTGAAAGTTTTGAGAAGAACGTGATCATATAATGATTAGAATAAACTACGACATATTAAAGAAAATACAACACCGAAGATAATGTAATATAATTACAGTACATAACATAATTTACTCATTCTGACACTTCAGCTATTTCGTACTTAGTAATAGACAGTATGTAATAAATTTTTGATTAAAATATAAAAAAATATTACCAATAATTATTAAAAAATACAATGATACATTGAAATGAAAAAATAAAATTATAATTTTATTTTTAAAAATGGATGCAGTCCATAAATGAAAGGGGGGTCAGTCGACCCTTTCGACCCCCCCCCCCCCCCTGTGGGCGCCTATGCCTGACGTGATACTTTATTTGAAGCTCTGAACAGATTTTCGTGAAAAATAAAATGATACAATCCAGAACGACATACTAGATGTTTTCTAAAATTGATAAACTACTTAGCAGGAAAATAAATACAGATTTTTTGAAAAAATATATTAAAACATGATTAAAAACTTCTCAAATTTGGTATTTAAAACTCGTGTATAATTTGAAACAACATTATATTTTGATTATACCTATATATGATAAGTGGTACTTACTTTGGAGCTCTTAACATATTTTCGAGGAAAAACATTATAAAATATAATCCAAAATTTGGTATTACAGACTTTTCTATTTATTGGAACAACAAATTAGATTTTGTTTACAAACGATCAACTATGGAAGTGATACTTTACTTAAAGCTCATTGCTATTTCAATCATGGAATTGACTGGAGATGTGTTGGTCACATCAGATTTTATAAAGTGTTTTGTATTTATTTAATTTTTAATATTGTTTTCTTCTGTTCCTGAAATCTGCGTAAAATATAATAATCATTTTTAATAATCTATCTTTAGACTTACTAAAAATAAAGGATACTGCATTCTGTCTGGATTGTAATAAAATTGTATCAGTTCGGACAAGAATATCCAAATTACCAGACAAGAATGCATTGAATTTCCTGGACGAAAAGGAATTTCTAAATAAAATCCCCTGCTGTCGGAATGTTTTATAAAGAAATGAAATGTTTCAAGACTCTTCTGGAAACAAATACAAGAGATTAAGTTCCAGAGTCTTTGAATAGGTACTTATGAAGAGTCATCGTTTATATTCAAATTACATGAAAAATGAAATGTGAATTTGTAAAAACATGGGGGCGTTAATCTCTGTTATAAAGGATATGTTGGAAAAAATTCCTGGTGCTTAAAATCTGTGCATAATAGATACTATGTGAGTGGGGCTATTATAAATGGTCTTAAAGCGGAACCTTCGTCGTCAATGACATGAAAAATTAATTTTCAATAACGTTTAAATTTCAAACCGATGCTCAACACCAAGCCTTTCATCTCATGATTTGTTAATGTTGATATGTTACTTCACCAGATACATATTACCTTTCTTATGTATTTTGCATTAGTTTTTGAGGATCACGCTTAAATAATTACATAAATATAATAATAATTCTTTATAGTATTTAACTTATAAAGTATTACAGTTGATATTTGATAAGGGTGAATCAGTTTTTAACTTACATTTTTTGTGACATTTTTGCGTTGCGTTGATGGAGATGAGATGATAGGACAGTCATAAACATCCAAGCTCCTGGTGGGAATCGAACTCACGACCCCAAGAACCCAGCGGTGAAGGTCGCTTCGAGCGCTGCAGAAGTACGCTGCTCAACTCACTCGGCCACATAAAAATATGATGTGGCCAGCACATAACCTCTCGCCAGATATTTTACCTGGTTGTATCCATAAAACAAAAAATATTTTTAAATACAAATACATATATTCATGTCTCTCTACAAAATAATTCTCACATATATTTGCAAAATCTATGGGATATTTTAATATAAATTATGTACAATACATACATTTTCTTTATATTCAATATCCTGAAATTTTCTTTTTCTACTTTCCTTTTCTTTTTCTTTATATTCGTCATTTTTTCGTAAATTCCTTTTATATCCTTTGTTACGTATATTCTTTTGCGTTGTTGACTTTTTTTATTTTCATAATCTTCATAATGATGAACAAATATTTTTGACAGTGGCATACAAATATTTTTGACAGTGGCATACAAATATTTTTGACAGTGGCATTTATGTGTCAATTACAAACATTTGAATTTTTTGCCTTGAAGTAGTTTGATCTGACATTTTTTACATCAAAATATTTTATATGCATTTCTTTATCAGTAAAACTATAGAAGATATAATAATGCATTTATATTTATCGAATAAAGAATTTAACGTTGTTTAATATAAGTATTTACATAAAGTTTCGATAAATAATATTTAGATTTTTTTCTTGTAACTACTACTTCCGGTTGTCCAATTATTACCAAAACTTAATCAAATCTTCCCATTATTGTTAGATTGAGGAGTCCGTAGTTAAAAATGTCTTAAGTCTTATAATATTTGGAAATCGTGGATCCAACATCCACACACACATACAAACATACATCCACACACACACACACACACACACACACACACACACGCACACACATCCACACACACACTCACACAAACCCTCACACACTCACACATACACACAAACATCCACACACACACACACACACAGACACACATACACACACACACATACACACACACACACACACACACGCAAACGCAAACACACACACACACACACACTCACACATACACATCCCCCCCCCACACACACACACACACACACATACACTCAGAGAGAGAGAGAGAGAGAGAGAGAGAGAGAGAGAGAAATCATGGTAAAAATAGTAAAAACGTGTTGTACCTAATTCGTGCTTATTCACTGAAAACTCACCATCGAATTTTTGACGGTATGACGGGAGGTAAAAAAATTCTTTGATAAAATCCCGCATACATTTGCCGCTTACATTAATCTTGTTATACGCCAACATATTACTTCATCATATCGTACACGCAATCATGCGTTTGTACGCATACGACAGCGTATGCATGTGTTAGGGGTGACGTTATCATAACATGTTGAATACACAATTAATTCGTTTAATTGAGAAGATTTGTAAACCTAATTTGAAGATTGTAATCAGAGTGTAAGCCGCTTGTCATTTAATTCGGATTAATTATTAATTAAGTATTTATACTTTCATTAGATTTCCAGAGCAGATTTTTGTTTTCTTTTCATCTTTCCGCTCAGTTAGCCCAAATGCGAAATTAGATTTTTGTTAAAAACTGTGGATTACTCCCTTAACACTTCTTGCTACATTAAAGGATTACGATTTTAGTCTGCTTATAAACAGTGTTAATTAATTTCGAAAAATTTTAAATGGGGACATACCACATTTTCCAATTTTTTTTTTCTGAAAGTACACTTAAAACTAATTACGAAAATATATATTTTATATCACATAAGTTTCTAGTTTTACAGAAATATTTTTTTGTAATTGTAATAAATTGTATTTATTTATAATTTTTATTTAGCATCTTTTGTTATTTGTACTTACTTTAAGAAAAAAAAAAAATCTGATGTGGCCAGCACATTACCTTCCGCCAGTTGTATGTATTTTGTGTAAATGTCATACAGAAAATTCCTTGCAAAAGATTCTATTTCTTGTACATTACCTTAAGGCAGTTGTATGTATTTTATACAAATTCCATACATAACAAAAGATCCTATACTTCCAGCAGTAAAATTATAATACAAACATACTATCAACTGCACTTGACATTGACACCTTTCAATCAGAATTTTCTTAATATAGCAGCTGTTTCCAGTGTTATAACATAGCTGACTAATATATATGATATTTAATTTCATTATAATTTTTACCTTCCGTCACCTTTAGGTAAGGAAGGTATTGTCTTTGATCAAAAAATTCGATGGTGAGTTTTTGATGAATAAGCACGTTTCAGGGTCCCTAGAATACGATTTTACTATTTTTACGATGATGTCTGTATGTGTGTGTGTGTGTGTGTATGTATGTATGTGTGTCTGTGTGTGTGTGTGTGTGTGTGTGTGTGTGTGTAACAAAATTTTCGTCTACGATAACTGCTATACTACAATTCTAAAAATTATAATTCTTTCGTATTTCTCTTCGTTACATCCATGTGAAGAGCTGATTAGATTTTGGTTAGAATTGGACAATCGGAAGTACCCTCATTTGAAGATTTTAACAGTTTTTCTTGAAAAAACTATGTTAAATATCATATTTTCACATTTAATGTTATTATAAATATTAAAGAATATTTTATTCTCTATTCGATTTGACTGCATTTTATACTTAATATTAAATGGATATAGAGTTAAAAAATTATAAAGAAATTAAATTTAATAAAGTAGCCATAGCTATGAAAACAGCTACTATATTAAGAAAATTTTTATTGAAAGATGTCAGTGTCAAGTGAAATTGACATAGTGTGTGTCTTATAATTTTACTGGAAATATAGGATCTTTTGCGATAAATTTTCTGTATGGAATTTGCATAAAATACATGCAACTGCCGGAAGGTAAAGTACAAGAAATATAATATTTAGCAAGGAACTTTCTGTATGAAATTTGTGCGAAATACATAGAACTGACGGAAGGTAATGTGCTGGCCACATCAGATTTTTTAACTCTATATCCATTTAATATGAAGTATAAAATGCATTCAAATCGTATAGAGAATAAAATATTCTTTAATATTTATAATAACATTAAATGTGAAAAATGTTATTTAATATCGTTTTTTTCAAGAAAAACTGTTAAAATCTTCAAATGAGGATACTTCCGGTTGACCAATTATAACCAATATCTAATCAGCTCTTCATATGGATGTAACGAAGAGGAATACGAAAGAATTATAATTTTTGGAATTGTAATATTAGAGTTATCGCATTAGACAATTTTGTTACACACAGAAACACACACACACACACACACACACACATACAGACATCATCGTAAAAATAGTGAATTCGTATTCTAGGGATCCTAAAACGTGCTTATTCATTAAAAACTCACCACCGAATTTTTTGACCAAAGACAATACCTTCCTTACCTAAGGTGACGGAAGGTAAAAATAACTTGTTGCAAGGATATTGACGTTACTTTCAAAATGTTGGTTATTAAAAAAGTGACAGATCTAATTCATGTATAGGGCGCGAGCAGACACTTGACTAGAGCGACCTTGAAGTGCTTTTAATCAGCTGATTTGTGTGCGCGTGTCACTTTGACATGACCAATATTTTGACTTATTTTAATTTTGAACTACTAAAATCATATTATTTTACAATTTTCAGGAAGAAAAACACATGAAATTAAAAATAATAACTTTTTAACAGTTCAAAATTAAAATAAGTCAAAATATTGGTCTTGAAAAGTGACATTGTTCTGTAAAAGTGACACGCGCACACGTATCAGCTGATTCCAAGCGATTCAAGGTTGCTCGAGTCACGTGTCTGCTTTCGCCTGTGTGCCTCACTATCGTGTATTTTTGTACAAAATTATGACGTCACAAAATCAGACTCCGAATTGTTATAAAGAAAATCATGAATGAAAAGTATAATAATATTAAATATTTTTGATGTATGTATTCGTAAAATTAGGTAAACTTTTAATTATGGAAGAAAAATCAACATTTTTTTCTTTTTGGTATGACCCCATACAATTTCTTTAAAGGCACTATTTAAAATTTACATTTTAGGATATTTTTCACGAACATTCGCTAGACAGCATACTTACTTGTATTTTTCGTTATTTTTTCAATAATTATATCCTCTGTGAACTGTGAAATTGATAATTTCTTATTCCGAATATGATTTCTTGATGTTATCGATTAAGCGTTTATATATGCGCTGTATTGCATAAATTATGAACCGAGGCACCCACGCATTTCTAATCAAGTTGGGTTAGGTTACGATACTCAGGATTAATAAACCTGTTAGTGAGATGTACATAGTTCTACACGTAATGGAGGGGATTACATCAAATTTTCTGTGAGTGTCAATACCTTCTGCTAAGATGCATTGAACTTTTACAAGTTAGAAATGATCATAAAGTAATAATGAAATAAATATCATCATGGTATATCACCCATTGCTGGATGCGCCAATCTGCTTTACGCAGATATCAGTAATGATGATGACAATGACATATTCGTACCGAGCAGTTGTTTACCAGACGTCACCACACTTATTGCTGGCGTGGAGAGTGCACAACAGGGGTCCCTTTTGTGTCACTTAGAATTGGAAATAAAAAAATCTGATTTGGCTAGCACATTACCTTCCGTCAGTTCCATACAGACCGTTTCTTGCGAAATATTCTATATTTCCAGTACATTACCTTCCCTCAGTTCTATGTATTTTGTACAAATACCATAAAGAAAGTTTCAAAATTGATTTTATATTTGCAGTAAAATTATAACACAAACATACTATGTCAATCGCACTTGACATTGACATCTGTCTATCAGAATTTTTTAAATTAAAGCCGCTTTCATTTTATCAAGAAGATCAACTTGAGTAGCACGCATTTACTCTAATTCGTTCTTTTTAAAAGAGGATAAATGATCTTGTACTACCCATATTCTTCGTACCCGCCCCCGCGAAGCACCACCATTGAAACAGGATCAAATAGATCCTGAACAGATCCCGAATGTCAATATCACGTCAGTATGACTGACTGCTATGTATTTGATATTTAAATGACATAAATAGAAGAAATTAATTAGTTTGAAACGTTATATCATGTTTCCTCACCATAAGAAATACATCCATATTTAAATACTCAAAGGTAAAAGAATTTAATACAGCAAAATCAAATCGCATATACAACAGACTATAACCACAAGAAAATTTAGTTCAGTTTAGTACGTGGTAAGATCAGTTCATTTTCCCCCTAAAAAAGAAAGCGCCTTATTTTAGCTGTTTCCAATGTTATTGCATAGTTGGCTGCTTTATCAAATTTAATTTCTTTATAATTTTTTTAACTCAATATCCATTGAATATGAAGTATAAAATGTAATCAAATCGTATAGAGAATAAAATATTCTTTAAATAAAATAATTATATCATCACGGCTTATTACCCATTGCTGGGTGTGCCAATCTGCTTTGTACACAGGTGCGGTAATGATGAAATATTTACACCGTGCGGACGCTTACCAGGCGTCACCTCACGGGCACTCATTGCTGGCGTGCAGAGTGCACCACAGGGGTCAATTTTGTGCCATTTAAAATTGGAATATTTATAATAACATTAAATGTGAAACAATGATATTTAACAGCGTTTTTTCAAGAAAAACTGTTAAAATCTTCAAATGAGGGTACTTCCGGTGGACTAATTATAACCAAAATCTAATCAGCTTTTCATATGGATGTAACGAATAGGAATACGAAAGAATTATATTTTATTTCGAATTGTAGTATTGGAGTTATCGACGGAGAAAAAATCGTCACACACACACACACACACACACACACACACACACACAAACACACATACACACAGACATACAGACATTATCGCAAAAATAGTAAAATCGTATTCTAGGGACTTTAAAACATGCTTATTCATTAAAAACTTACCATCGAATTTTTTCACCAAAAACAATACCTTCCTTACCTAAAGGTATGACGGAAGGTAAAAATCATTATACGATTGTTTAAACGAAATTTTCATAAATAAATTTTCCCATTATTGCTTCCCTGTTAATATAATTTTTGCACGATCTTTTTCTTTAATATTTACCGATAGTGTTTCCAAGGCAGTAGATTTTATTTACAAATTATTGAACGGTAAGTAATGTGTATCACATCGGTAAGTGATGTGATTACCGTTCAGGAGGCGGACGGTAAGTAAATAAAAACAAAGTTCAAAGCTTACTTTAAAAATTATAATTAAAACTTCAAAAATATCAAAATAATTTTCAAATCATATATTATTATAAGCATCACGAACGTTACCATTCTTAATACTTAATATACTTTTGTCCTTTATATGTGTCCTGTTAATATAATAAATTATTAGGATTGGATAAAGTATGTATAAGCCAACTGAATTTATAATATATTTATTTATTATATTCTTTGTGCTATCGATTTCGAATTATTACAATTCATCATCAGGCACCAGCTGAAAAAATACATGATTTTATAAAATTATTTTTTAAACAAAGTCATTATTTAACAAAGTCGTTATTGAATAAAATATACATATTCTTTGTTTGAGAAAAGATTATAAGAAGTATTCTATGATTAAGTTTAATTTACAATTTAATATGTTATGATTATTAGTAAGCAAGCGATCGTAATAAGTAATATCAAGGAAACACGTGTGTAAAATGTTAACCTAGAAATTTTAACTTACACACGTGTTTCCTTGATATTACTTATTACGATCGCTTGCTTACTAATAATCATAACATATTAAATTGTAAATTAAACTTAATCATAGAATACTTCTTATAATCTTTTCTCAAACAAAGAATATGTATATTTTATTCAATAACGACTTTGTTAAATAATGACTTTGTTTAAAAAATAATTTTATAAAATCATGTATTTTTTCAGCTGGTGCCTGATGATGAATTGTAATAATTCGAAATCGATAGCACAAAGAATATAATAAATAAATATATTATAAATTCAGTTGGCTTATGCATACTTTATCCAATCCTAATATAATGCAAACTGAAATGGAGTCATTCATTCATAATAATAAATTATTTTTGTGATGTGAATTTGCAATTAATTATTAATAAAGAGCAATTTAAGGTGCTAATACAATACAGACAAGTATTGTAGGACATATTTTAATTATAACTGTCAATTGCAATAAATTTAGTTAAACATTATTATCATTACTAAAAAGTGTATATACCTAGCTGATATACCTAGTAATAATGTACATGCATACGTCATATTATTAATACTCATAATAATTAAGTGTACAAAGCATTAATATTCTACGTTGAATACATTTTCATAAATACATACTGGATTAATTCTAATATACACATTTAATACTGACGTAAACGCGAACAGAAAAAATATATTTTGTGCACGAAATACATTCAGATTAAGTTAACATTATAATCTATATGTCTTTCCCCAGATTTTTTTCGTGTTTTTCCTGTGTTTTACTAGCTTACATGTTAATTTAAAAAATATATCTCATAAAAATATTATGTTATTGCACGTATATTCTACGAAAGAAATAGACGTTCCACAAGAAAATTTAATCTATTTATTACGTTTCGATATTTTGCGTCTCATGTACTGAAGCAAATAGGGCCTCATTAGTATATTTCAGCAAAATACGATAAAATTAAAGGCAAATAAATAAGTGAGAAGTATTTAAATAAAACTAGAAGATAATAATTAATTTAGATCAGTGTTTCCCAATCTTTCTACGGCACATATTCCAAAGACAATAATTCGCAGTACACATACGTAAAATCGTAAAAATAAACGGAATTAAGTAAATAAAAACGTAAAATATTTTTGAACAAAACTTATACATATCCAGGACAAGCAATTGTTATAATGAAAAATCTGATGTGGCCAGCACATGACCTCCCGCCAATTCCATGTTTAAAATAGCAATGAGCTTTAAGTATCACTCCCGGTTGATCTTTTGTAAACAAAATCTAATTTGTTCCAATAAATGGAAAAGTCTGTAATACCAAATTTAGGATTATATTTTATTGTTTTTCCTCGAAAATTTGTTAAGAGCTCCAAATTAAGTACCAGTTCAGGTTTATCATATAGGTATAGTCAAAATCTAATATTGTTTCAAATTATACACGAGTTTTAAATACCAAATTTTTCAAGAAAATCTGTTTATAGTTTCCTGCAAAGTAGTATTTCCGGTTTATCAATTTTAGAAAACATCTAGTATGTTCTCATTAATATACAAGTCTAAAATACCAAATTTGAAAAGTTTTGGATTGTATCAATTTATCTGTTCAGAGCTTCAGATAAAGTATCAATTCCTGTTTATGAATTTTAGCTAAAATCTAATATGTTATTTCCCTTTATATACTAGTCTTAAATAGTAAATTTGACAAGTTTTAGAATATTTCATAGTATATTTTTCACAAAAATCTGTTCAGAGCTTCAAATAAAATATCACTTCTGGTTTATCAATTGTATTCAAAATCTAATATATTGCTTTCCTTTATATAAAAGTTTTAAATACTAAATTTGACAAGTTTTGGAATATACTCGTATCCTATTATATTTTTCACGAAAATCTGTTCAGAGCTTGAAATAAAGTATCACTTCCGGTTTATCTTTTAATAATAACATGTCCTCATTAATATAAAAATCTTAAATACCAAATATGTAGTTCCCCTTGATATAAAAGTCTTAAATACTAAAATTGAAAAGTTTTGGATTATATTTTAATATAATTTTTTTTAAAACTGTTATGGGCTTCAAGTAAAGAGTTACTTCCGGTTATCCAATTTTACCCAAAATCTAATCAACTCTTTATATGATTGCAGAAAGCTTAAATACGGAAAATAGAAATATTTGGAAGTTTGTTATAAGTTATCGTGGACGAAAAAATCGTCACATACACTCACTCTCTTTCTCTCTCTCACTCACTCACACACACACACACACACACACACATATATATATATATATATATATATATATATATATATATATATATATATATATATATATACACCGTGTGTCTGTCTTAAAGGTGTACATAGGAGATTAACATGGGAAATCAGTTTTTTGCAATTTTCTGCTCGCCTAAATATTTTAGGCAAAAACGCGTCAAATAAATGTTTTAGGGTATAAAATTCTGCATCTAAATCAAAAAACAGAATTATCTTTACATGCTTTGTAATGACAGAAATTAATTATGAAAATGTCGAAAATTACGTTGAAAATATCGACAGCCATGGAATTGAACAAAAAATAAATAAATGCTTGACGTTTTATCAAATTGTCAGAAACGTCAAATAAGTTAACTTATGCTTGACGTTTTATCAAATTGTCAGAAACGTCAAATAAGTTAACTTACGCATTTATTTATTTTGTCGATATTTTCAACGTAATTTTCGACATTTTCATAATTAATTTCTGTCGTTATAAAGCATGTAAAGGTAATTCTGTTTACTGATGTAGATGCATAATTGTATGCCCTAAAACTTTTATTTGAGGCGTTTTTGCTTAAAATAATTAGGCGAGCAGGAAATTGCAAAAAACTGATTTCCCATGTTAATCTCCTATGTACACCTTTAAGATAGACACACGGTATATACACACATATACATATACAGACATCAACGTGAAAATGTTAAAATTGGATCTAGGGACCTTGAAACGTGGTCATTTAACAAAATCTCGATATGCGATTTTTAGCACAATCCCTATATCTCCCTTACCAAGGGTAGCGGGTGGTAAAAATGTCAAAAACAATACAACTTTTTATATTAGATGATAAAATTATATTTTTTCCATTGCAAATTTTAAAGTGTGCATTTTTCTACTAAAGATAGTAGATCAAGTATCTAGCACTTTAATCGTAAGGGTACGTAATATAATATTGTAACAGCCAGGCTAGATATTTAATTTTTTTTTAAATATATTAATCACATTATAAACTTTGACGGTTTGTGTTAATTCAATTGTGCACTTAAAGTTACTAGAAAAATCTAGATTTGGAATATGTAAATTATTTAACTAATAAAAATATTAGCTCCAATTTTATAACAAACTGTATATATTTATATTAGAAATAAATTTATTTATTTATTTATTACTATACTCATAATTGAAATTACGCTCAAAACTAGCACACCTTTTGAGAAACACTGCTCTAGGCAGTTGTGAAAACATAAAACAATAATTATTTATTTGTTTATTAATGGCAAAGTGTGGTTCAATTACTTTAAATCTTTTCATAAGTCAGTCTTCAAGTGGTACTCGAGCAAAACGCTTGTCTTGATTTGTTTACAGCCGAAATGTGTCGTTAACTGTGTACTGTGTACAAGTCGTATAAAAACGCATGTGATTTAAAGTATAAGATAAGAGATAACTTACAAATTATTTATATTAAAATAAACTGTTGTTGTGGGTTTAGTTTTGTATAGCTGCTCTTGAAGAATTTTAAGGAAGTTACCGTGAAATAAATAAAATTATTAATCATAGAACAATAAATAAATTGACGAAAATGATCACCTACAAGTGCAACGTAAAACAACCTCTCGCTGTAAAATAAATGGTGTATAGACTTTTTAAAATAATATAGTAATAATAACAGTGTATACAACTAAACTAATTTAGATTTTATAAAACATTTGTACGTTGATAAATTGTAGAAATCCTATAATTTTAATTAGTTAAATCACTGATAGCAAGCGCATCAAAATAAAATAATTCGTATTGTGATTGTTAAAATATTAAACTTATTTTGATAAATACTGTGAAAAATTATTATTAGTACGGTAAGTCTTATTTTTTAATTATTTTTGTAGGTAAATACCTATAGTGATGCACGACGAGGCGAGAGTACTCTCGCATCTCGTCTCATCTGGTTCCATTATGCGAGACGAGAACGAGAGCGAGATTACAGTTTAAAATTCAAGGCGAGATCGATATGACAACTGCGAGAAGCGAGAAATCTCGCGAGATTCTTGCGAGAGTCTCGCAATAAAAATTATTTGTAACCTTATAGCTTTGATTCATAAATTCAATGAAAAATGCATCGTACAAGAAGTGGAGTCAACGCTAATTCTTGCATAAAACATGTGAATGTGAAAATCATATGAATTTACTATATTTTTTGAGCCAATCTAGAGTCGATTGGTATCGGTCCCAGAGTGAGAAAATGCAAAATAATGACAAAATCAGTTTTGCTTCCAATAGAACTAGTTTTGTCCAATATTTCAGTCACTAATTCATCCCAGTTACAACCATGGGTAAAAATTCATGCCGCTCCTGAGAAGTAAAGGATAAACGTCGATGGGAGTAGGGGAGGCGGGTTCCCAGTGTAGCGTTTTTTTATGACTAAATCTTGTCTCTTGTAGTAAAACTGTTACGTAAATACGTAGTGCACAAGCGCTTATTTTTATAGCGAAACTCTCGCGAGACTCTCGTGCGAGAAAAAGACGAACCCCAAAAAAATGTGCGAGAATAGATTTAGAATGCCTTGAAAGAAATACGTGAATATTATGTTTGCGAAGACATTTATGATCAATTATAAGAACAAAACATTCACTTCTTTGATCAGGGCACTCTATTTCTATGTAATAAAAAAACATATATTTATTTTTTCCATTCATGGCACTCTTATTATAGCCATATTTTAATCAAATTAGTATAAAAATTTGCATGCATTTTTCTCAAAAAAATCGTTATGTACGAGTACAAAAATATTATATCATTGAATTCAGAATTACATTCTGTAACGAATGAGCTAATAAAAATATATGTTCTCATTTAAAATAAAAAAGTTGGTCGAAAAAAATAATTTTTCTTTTCTTTAAATTTTTCTTGTGAAATTGTTTACCCATTTGTAGCTCTTAGTTCTCGAGATAGATTCGAGACGTGAATATTGTTCCATAAATATATGCATTGTAATTTTGTAAACGAAGTCATTTTTGTAATTTCGCCACTGTTCGGAAGTTTGCTCTAAGGCAAGGCGGAGTGGGCGGAGCTAATAAGAAATAAACTTAGGGGAGACTTAGGGGTGCAATGCTGTGACATCTATGTGTAAATTTCGATACTAAAATTGCATATTACAATTTCACTATTTATTTATAAACTACATAATATATTTAGAAAATAAAACATAAATAGAATCAACAAACATGTACGTTTCGAACCATATTGGTTCATCCTCAGCATATAAACGTAGAGTAAAATACTGACGTTTGTAATAACACGCTTAATTATATGCAGTTCTCCATTGACAAGATGTATTGCAAATATAATATTTTATTTCACTTTCGACAAAATTTATCTGACATAATGTTTCGTACATTGTAAAATATTTTACTCTACGTTTATATGCTAAGGATGAACCAATATAGTTCGAAACGTCCATTTTTATAAATAAACGATTTAAATAAATAATTGGATCACCAAGGCCTTCAATTTCCTTTTACGATTAGTACACATTGATCCTTCCAAATCAATGATTCTAGAACCAACAAAGATATATTTACACGGTATCTCAATTAGATAATTAAAAAATATTAATATTTTGAAGAAAATTGAAGTTGAAAAATGACTAATATTGTCATTATGATGTATTTTTTTTCTTATTTGTTACAGTTTTTTTTTAAATATATCTGTTATTGCATTAATTACATCTTCCGCATTCTTCATTTAAAATTTCAGTTGTTAATTTTTAATATAACAGCCAGATTCTTTGAAATTCTAAACCATGTTTTCGTTGCCGTGACGGGGATAAATTTACCGCCTGAACATGCACAACTCAAGCTTCGAAAATCATCTGAATTTATAGTTTGCGAACTCAATGTGTTACCTGAAAACACATCTCATCCTCTCAACTGTATATTCGATTATTTTCGAACCTCTTGTTGTAAAACTATTGATTATGAATGTAGGCGACCCGAAAGTAATCCGTGTTTTGTTAAAAATGAACAGTGCTGATTTGTTATATGAATGCCTCAATTTTGCTCGCGTATTTACGTAGAAATATGAATATATGAAGGTTGTACAAATAGTAAGTACAATGCCTTCTCTTTTGTTGCCATTTGCGGTTGTAGATATATAATAATATACACCGTGCATTTATTATAGAAAATAAAACAAACCTCCTGTATGAATCCGGAAAGTGCTTATAAATTATTCCTCCGGAAAATATAAGAGTAGTTCTAATTAAACTGTTATGCATCTGCTTATATTTTATGTAGTTTGTTCTTACATTTATACATCAATTAACACATCTACGTATTACGCGTTCAGTGTATTTTACTCATTTAAAACATTCTAATGTTTTATTGTGCATTAATTTTAAGGTATGTATGTTAACTTTGAAAATTAGATGTACCTATAATATAAAGACAGAGATAAACTTCGAAAGCTTAATTACGTCTTTGGAAACCTTTTATTTGTAAAAGGATTGAAGCCAGAAATAGGTGCTGTATTTCCAGCAGGAAACACATTTTATTAAGAAAGTTTTGATATCTACAAAAGGAAGTTGATAATGATGTTCCTTCCTCGGGGTACCATTCAATAGACAGGAGATAATTAGCAAAAATAACAAATTGCTTTTCAATAACAAATCTCTTTTTAAAATCTCGAACTCTCAAACAAACTCTAATATTATAATAGGTCTATAAGTACGGCTATTGATCACTAAATTAAAAATATGTTCCATAATTCCGATAAAACTCACGAACTTTCAAATAAACTCTAATATAATAATAAGTTTTATTACGCCTATTGATAGCGGTTAAAAGAAATTACACTTTTTATTGAATTAAACGTACGTTTCGGTTATACCATGACCATCTTCAGGGTTCTACAATTTTACTAACATTAATTACAAATACAATACGGATCTCTTTACCTTCCGTCACCTTTAGGTAAGGAAGGCATTGTCTTTGGTCAAAAAATTCGGTGATGAGTTTTTAATAAATAAGCACGTTTTAGGGTTCCTAGAATACGATTTTACTATTTTTACGATGATGTCTGTATGTATGGATGGATGTATGTTTGTTTGTGTATGTATGTATGAATGTGTGTGTGTGTGTGACGATTTTTTCGGATCGCATAACTCCAATACCACCTTTCCAAAAATTATAATTTTTGCGTATTCTTTTTCTTTAGATCCATATAAAAAGCTGATTAGATTATAATTGGTCGACCGTAAGTACCTAAATTTGAAGTTTTTAACAGTTTTTCTTGAAAAAATGCTGTTAAATATCACTTTTTCACATTTAATGTTATTATAAATATTTAAGAATGTTTTATTCTCTATACGATTTGATTATATTTTATACTTCATATTCAATGGATATAGAATTAAAAAATTATAAATAAATTAAATTTCACAAAGCAGCACCAACTGTGCTATAAACATGGACACATCTACTACATTAAGAAAATTCTGATCGACGAATGTCAATGTCAAAGTGCAATTTACCTAATATGTTTGAGTTATAATTTTACTGGAAATATATAGAATCTTATAAGAAACTTTCTGTATAGAATTTGTATAAAGTACTGACAAGGCCGTCGCGCACTTGGGCGAGGCGAAGCGAGGCGAAGCTAAGCGCGGCGAAGAGCCGTTTTTTCATTCAATATATTATTATGTGTATACGCGCACTTTGGCGAAGCGAAGAGCAGAGCAGCGAAGCGACTTGCCGGAATACTTCGGGGAGAATATTTTTCTCTGCTCTTCGCTTCGCTTCGCTGAAGTGTGCGATAGCGCAGCGCAGCTACCTAAATCAGAAGGAATACGACCGAGACACATTGGAAATAGCCGGTTTAGAATTAAATTTCACACGTTTCATATCAAACAATACGTATAGGTTCTATGAAAATGTGAAGCACAGAAGAGAAATTAGTTCTTCAGGTTCCAAAATATAAAGATCTGTACGATATAGGATGTGTCGAGTATTTTAATCAGACATTGAAAGACAACTGCTGGTTAGAAGTAGCAGAAGAAATGAATATAACCGGTATGATATGCTATGTATATTAAGTTTACTAATTGTAAATATAACAATGTACATTACAAAATGTTGAATTTTAAGCAATTCATTAAATATTTGATCCAATAGATATGGATATGACAACTGAATATGTACTACTACTTAAAACAAAAAAACCAAATATATTATTATAAATAAAAATGAAGTCAATTAAAAAGGAGATTATCTATTTAGTTATACAATGTAGAAGAATTTTTCAAATAATTTAGTTCTGAAAATTCCTTATATATTAAACGATTTCTATTGCACAAAATAGTATTTAAACATTTTTTCGGTCTCTCTGTACCATGGAATTTTGCCACTGCACTTGAACCTACGGATGAAACAAAATAATTTATAAATTTGTCTCATATTGATAGTGCTTGCGTTGTTGCGTTTCCTCCGAGCTTTCCATCTTTTGAAGCAAACGCAACCGTTTCTCGTTGAAAACTGCTCGCAAGTGCGCGTTGGTTCTAAAAACGGCTCTTCGCCGCGCTTCGCTTCGCCTCGCCTCGCTTCGCCCAAGTGCGCGACGGCCTTAAAGGTAATGTACTGGAAATATGGAATCATTTGCAAAAAAACTTTCTGTGTGGAATTTGTACAAAATACATAGAACTGACGGAAGGTAATGTGCTGGCCACATCAGATTTTTTTTATACAACAAACACATACAATGTCAAAAATGGTTTTAATAACATAAAACCATAACATTTTAAAATATTGTAATGAATTTGATTGGTCGTTCGTTCAAAAGTCATTATTAGTTTTTATCGGTAAAATATAAATAAATTATTGATTTAGAAAAAAATATCAATATTTTAAATGTCCCGAATGTATTTTGTTACAAACTGTATCAAAACAATATCAGTGAATTGTATTAAATTAACATAATTGTTAACTCGTGAAATGAATGTCAATTTGATTACAAAAACTAATGACAATGTGACAAATACACACACTTAGCGAAAACGCAAATCTATTGGAAATAAATTAAATTGACGTTTTGTTTAGTCGCAGATCCCATATGTAATTAAAAGCGGATTAATTTGCCGCGTTATAAAAATAATTGACAAATAATAATAATAATAATAATAATAATAATAATAATAATAATAATAATAATAATAGATCAATCAATTGTTTAAACTCCTAATCAAAATTAAACAGAAATATTTTTAAATTTTGATACTCGTACTATACCTTAATTATTAGTATTTTTTTATTTTGATTGGTATCTGTTTTTTATAGTGTGATAAAAATATTTTATAAATCTACCGAAATTTATTAAAGTATGTACATATATCTACAAAACACCCAGGTTCATAGGTACAAAATAAATTATATGTCAGTGCATTTTATTACTGACATAATTTTTTTAAATTATGAATGCCATTGACGGCAAAATTTTATACATCTTTAACTAGTAAAAATAATTATTTCGTAAGTGTCTATATACTCATAGTTAAAAGCAAATGTTTTTTTTTGTTTCAATAAAAAACTGTTATTCATAATTTTCTGTAGTTCCTGGTAGGATCGAAACGTCGAAGCAAATAATAAAAATTACATGACTGCATCCCAGAATTTATTTTTTTCCATTTCTGCTTTTGTTGGCGTTTCAATATTTAATACCTCGATGAATGATAATCAATCTTTACTAGGTGCCTATGTTTAGGTGTTATATCGTTATTTGTTGTAGATATAGGATAACTAACACATAGTAAAGGAAGTATTGTAATCGCGAAAAATTTCGGTTGTCAGATTTCAACGGAAATATCCATTTTGACCATCCCTGAATCCATTTTGACTAATTTCGTAGCGACGTCTCATACGTACGTACGTATCTCGCATAACTCAAAAACGGTAACCCATAGAAAGTTGAAATTTTGTATTTAGGACTGCTATAACATATAGTTGTGCACCTCCCTTTTTCGTTATTACATAATTTCCAGAAATGGTACTTTATTTTAAGCCTATAATAGATTTTAATGTAAAACTATTTTTATATAATCTAAAATTTTTCAAATTTGGTATATAAGACTTTTATGTCAATTGGAATAACATAGTAGATTTTGGTTAAAACAAGCTAACCGGAAGTGATATATTACCAGACGTTGTTAATAGTTTTTCTTGAATAAAATGGTTTCATTTTGATTTTAGAAATAAATGCTTCAAATAAGAGTTTTAGAGAAGTAAATTCTGCGTGTAGCACATCAAGTATTATTAAATTAGCCCTTTGTATAAGCAAGATATGTATATTTAAAACATATACTTTTTGGTTTTTGTAATGAAGCGTGCTATGGATTAGGACAAAAAATAACAAGAAAATAAAAAAAATAGAAGTTAACGTCAAATTACGTCAAATACGCAATTTTATAATTGGGTCTATTCTTCATATTGGTCTTGCGTACAAGGAAGTTGTGTGGTGTCCACATTAGATTTTTTTTTGAATAAAATGGTTTTATTTTGGTTTTCGAAATAAATGCGAGAATAAATGCTTCAAATAACAGTTTTAGAGAATTAAATTCTGCGTCTAGCGCAACCAATATTATTAAATTAGCCGTTTGTGTAAGCGAGATATGTAAATTTAAAAATCATATTTTTTGGTTTTTGTGATAAAGCTTGGGCTACTACGCTACTGCGTGTTGGTGTCTAGAATTCATACCCTGAAGTCTTGTATTGTTACATGAAACACTTACTGAGTTTACATGCAGTTTTGAAACCGTTTTTAAAACGTTTTTAGTTTTGAAAACGCCATGTATACAGTGTCAAAACGGTTTTGAATTTTCTCAAACCAAAACCAAAATTCATGGGTTGGACTTGAAAACTAGTTTCAAAACTACTCATGTAAACACTTAAAATTCAGTTTCGATACTGCGCATGCGTACAGAGCATAACGTTTCTGTCGCTTTGTGTTACTAACCTTCAAATATACTGACAGTTGTTTAGTTTTAGTGCGTAGTGGTACGAAGTATAAAAAATAATAGGAATAATAGTAAAACAAAGTATTTGGAGTGAAGAGGATCTGTCACTTACATCAGCTAAATGCGCATGCGCCAAAACTGATTTAAAATCAATTTTTAAACTTGTTTTGAAAACTGCATGTAAACAGTTTTGCATAATTTTGACTGAAAACTGAAACCATTTTCAAAACTGCATGTAAACGTAGTAACTTGTATTTAGTTTTAATTTTAGTTTAATTTTTATATACCATCGTCATTATATTTTGTCTGTAGATGTTATCTGAAAAGTAATAAAAACATTTGTTACCTAACTAATGTAAGTAAAAGTACATATAATGAGGTAAAGAATTTACTACATGAATTCCACCGATTTTTATGATACAATCGCAAAGATAAAATGATAAGATAAATGTATATTGTACTAGTACAAACATTTCCTAATTCATATTCAAGATAATGATAAGTATGTCTTGCTGCTAACTGCGAAGCAGTTATGAATGCATATAAATATTTGAATAAATAAAATGATTCTCTTTAGAACTATTAATGGATAACAGAATATCGACAGCGAATACGCGAAAACATAAATGAATTGAGTACACAGTTACAGATGAACAATTGAAAATTTCAATTTGCGCAGAATAGATTACATTTTTGAAATGTATTTTCATCTTTTGTTTGCATTTTAAAATAGGTGTTAGGCATAAATCTGAATCAACAAAATTCATACCTAGTTTAAATAAAAAGTACATATTCATTCACAATGAAATTTTTAATATTCCTATAAACATTTTAAAAATAGAAAACAATTGACATTTCATTGATATTGGTTTTGTAAGAGTTATTAAACTCTATTTAATTTTTCACAATGAGTTTTTAAAAATTGCAATATAGGTAAATATTTTTGATATACGAAATGATTATATTTTATATTTATTGGTTTTGTAAAAGTAGTTTTATATTATAGTTATTTTCGTTGATAAATTATTGTAGCTTTATAAACAAATGCTGGGAAAAATAATTTTAACAAAATATTTTAATTTTAATAGCCATGATGGTATAATTCAATTCACATTTATCATTCAATTTTTTTTTTGTTTTAATTGTAGAAATTCTGAAAAGAATCAATACTACATATTGTTCTGTAAAAATATGCTAGACCTGAATATAAAATATCCCTTCAAACTAATTAAATAGAAATTTTCAGAACATTTATTTTTTAAAAAATTTCGACCCTTTTTTATCCTCACCACCCTCATACCCAAAAATGGGTGCGCGGTACACCTTCAACGACCTCATCAGTAGATTCCTCGCACTCAAAATCATAAGTATACCAATTTTCATCAAAATATTCCAACGGATACATTAAATATTAAACATTCTTTAAAATCGTCAAAAACTGAAAAAATCGCAAGGGGGTACACCTTAGATTTTTTGCGATTTTTGGCCTTTTTCAGACTTTTCCTTCTGGAGATTGCAATAGTTGTTCAAAAATTTTGAAAATTGGTATGCTTATGTAATTTTGCTCGTAGAATCTAATGGTGATATCGCCAGCGGTGTATAATTGACCATTTTTGGGATATGACCCAAAAATGGGCATTTTTGAGTAAAGTTTTGAGGACGAATATCTCCGACACGAAAAGAGATATCGACCCGTGGTTTGAAAATCTTAAATCTACACCCTTCAAGTTACTTAAATACAAATTTTCAAAGTTTTAAATTTTTTAAAAATTTCGACCATTTTTTAAACCTTACTACCCTCACACCCAGAAATGGGTGTGCGGTACACCTTCAACGACCTCACCAGTAAATTCCTCGTACCAAAAACCATAAGTATACCAATTTTCATCAAAATATTCCGACGGATACATTTATTATTAAACATTCTTTAAAATCGCCAAAAACTGAAAAAAATCGCAAGATTTTTTGCGATTTTTGGCCATTTTCAGAGTTTTCCTTCTGGAGATTGTAATAGTTGTTCAAAAATTTTGAAAATTGGTATGCTTATGTAATTTTGCTCGTAGAATCTAATGCTGATATCGCCAGCGGTGTATAATTGACCATTTTTGGGATATGACCCAAAAATGGGCATTTTTGAGTAAAGTTTTGAGGACGAATATCTCGGACACGAAAAGAGATATCGACCTGTGGTTTGAAAATCTTAAATCTACACCCTTCAAATTACTTAAACACAAATTTTCAGAATTTTTAATTTTTTAAAAATTTCGACCATTTATTAAACCTTACCACCCTCATACCCAGAAATGGGTGTGCGGTACACCCTCAACGACCTCACCAGTAAATTCCTCGTACCAAAAACCATAAGTAAACCAATTTTCATCAAAATATTCCGACGGATACATTTATCATTAAACATTCTTTAAACTCGTCAAAAACTGAAAAAATCGCAAGGGGTACGTACACCTTAGATTTTTTGCGATTTTTGGCCATTTTCAGACTTTTCCTTCTGGAGATTGTAATAGTTGTTCAAAAATATTGAAAATTGGTATGCTTTTGTAATCTTGCTCGTAGAATCTAATGGTGATATCGCCAGCGGTGTATAATTGACCATTTTTGGGATATGACCCAAAAATGGGCATTTTTGAGCAAAGTTTTGAGGACGAATATCTCCGACACGAAAAGAGATATCGACCTGTGGTTTGAAAATCTTAAATCTACACCCTTCAAACTACTTAAATACAAATTTTCAGAATTTTTAATTTTTAAAAATTTCGGCCATTTTTTACACCTTACCACCCTCATACCCAGAAATGGGTGTGCGGTACATCTTCAACGACCTCACCAGTAAATTCCTCGTACCAAAAACCATAAGTATACCAATTTTCATCATAATATTCCAACGGATACATTTATTATTAAACATTCTTTAAAATCGTCAAAAACTGAAAAAATCGCAAGGGGTACACCTTAGATTTTTTGCGATTTTTGGCCATTTTCAGACTTTTTTTCTGGAGATTGTAATAGTTGTTCAAAAATTATGAAAATTGGTATGCTTATGTAATTTTGCTCGTAGAATCTAATGGTGATATCGCCAGCGGTGTATAATTGACCATTTTTGGGATATGACCCAAAAATGGGCATTTTTGAGCAAAGTTTTGAGGACGAATATCTCCGACACGAAAAGAGATATCGACCTGTGGTTTGAAAATCTTAAATCTACACCCTTCAAACTACTTAAATACAAATTTTCAGAATTTTTAATTTTTAAAAATTTCGGCCATTTTTTACACCTTACCACCCTCATACCCAGAAATGGGTGTGCGGTACATCTTCAACGACCTCACCAGTAAATTCCTCGTACCAAAAACCATAAGTATACCAATTTTCATCATAATATTCCAAC